>CM060835.1:101730254-102330254 GCA_030762175.1 Metallyticus violacea | reverse complement strand
CGTTCGTAAAGAAAATTAGATTAAGGCCAACCTTTCAGTCATGCACACTATTCAAAACCCACTCACAAAATCTACTCCTGGATGCAGGGTCACCCGGTTTAAGTTCTTACACTTCAGTAATTTTATAGGGTTTTGACTTCAGTAGCTTTGTAGTGTTTGAACAGAGGAATAGAAATTTCCCGTTTGCTGAGAAAGGCGTCGAGGTGATGTTTTAAAGGAACGTTCCAGAGTATGTCCAATATCATTAACTTTTCTTCTATGAATCCTGTACGTGGCTATGTACGCTTTTTATCAAGAATACTTCCCGTTTAACAAAATTTATTTACCAATCTGTGAATCGAACTTCGACTTGGAGCAATCTCCGCACAGCATCGGTGAATTCTGTATGCACGTACGAATCGTAAATAAGTACTCTTTGAGGTGTAGAATATTTTAATTGAGCTATATTAATATAATTTATACACTGCATTACGCCGTCTAATGAATACTTAGCACACTGTCATACTATAGACAAGAACACGTTCGTACGTTCCTAGATTAAATTTATACTAACCTCCCCTCCGGCTCCCCAGTCGGCTCTTAAGCGTGGAAACGAGACGAGAACTGCAGAGCCTCGGTCAGCTGCGGCCAAATGCACTTGGAACGGTCCCGCGAAGGAAAAACCATCCAGTATTTTTTTTCTCAAAAGTTTTATGATACCACTCCATAGATTGTCTTTTGGTCCCAAGTTAGAAGTGATGAATTCATATTCTATCTCCGGATGCTGCACAAGAAATCCTTTACTTCAGCATTTTAGCGAACAAGCATTCTGAACAGATTATTGCTCTCTGTTCTTATGCTCGGCAGTTGGACCTTGAAGTACCCATCTAACATAGATATATGAATATTCTTATTGAATATTTGTGTTGACAACGCCGATAGGGATATCAAGTTACTGCGAGCTATTTGAATGTTATTCCTCATCGTCAAGAAAAAGAATTCGTGCACGTTTCATTAGGAGATTGCAGTGTGGGCCACTCGGCACCGATGAATAAGACTAACAGTGCCTTTATCCACAGCCATCTCTGGATGCACATTTGTTAAACGTCTTAGAATGTTGGTCTCGTTTTGAGCCAAAAGAATTGGTGCGTTTCTTGAAATGTTGGTCACAAAACATGAAAACGTTCAATATTCATAGACATTCTGTTTATCATGTGTAGGATTATGCTTGTCATGATTCCCACCCTCGAAGAGTTCCAAAAGTCGAAAGACAATGTATTTACTTTAATGGTAAAACTTACGCGCGCGCGTCTATCTGCATTGGCTGCAAGTCTATTACTATTATTATTATTATTATTATTATTATTATTATTAGTCCTATTATTATTATTATTACTGGCACCCTATTTTTCAGAGAGAAGCAACCGCATGTCAGTATCATGTCAGCAACGAAATCTTATAGCAGGAATTCTTGAATTTTATTAGAAATTTCCTCAGGCACGTTTCCGTATCTTCAGGTACTCGTACATGCTGCTAAAATCCTATCTATGTTTGCTTCAGCATATTATGACTTTTTCGCTATGAACAGAAGTAAGGGTACAGAATTGCATATAGTATAATATTATATAAATATATTTGTGACAATACCATTTAACAATTTGTAAGTAGTATGTAATATACATTAGGCATATATTTCTTTGTATGCCCCTGTTAACATGCATTATGATGTATAGTTAACTAGAAACTATAGTTGTTCTCCAAACAAAACCCAAAGTCATGTATTTTAAAATTTAGTGTTGTCATCAAATCCTGATACGAAGCCCCGTAAATGAGCTACGGGTGAGGCATTTGACGTTTCCCATTTTCAAAACCCCATCGCTTATTCATTTTACAAGTAAATTCCAAGAAATTAATAATTTTAGGAACATTATAATCTTGGAATTACAGTATGCATCTTATGTTTTGAAGATAACTTCTTTAAGATGTCCTCCCTTGCCATCAATGCATTGTTGCAATCTTTGTTGTACATCGGACATTACACGCCGCAATGTTTGTGGTGTAAATCAGCAATTTCTGTACGAATTGCGGTTTTGAGGCTGTTGATGTCAAAAAGATTTGACTTACTTACTTACCCTTAACACACCCCCACAAAAAAGTCTGGTGCAGTGATGTCCGGGGATAAAGAGGACACTGAATGTCATCAAATCTGGAGATAAGTCGCCCAGGGAAAACAGCATGGAGTGTGTTCATTGAAACACTGCTGCTGTATAGGATGTGGCTCCATCTTGTTGACACCACAAGCGCTCAATGTTCCAGTTACAACGTCTCAACACAGGCAGGAAAAAAGTTTGTAGCATTCAGAGTTCTCGGTTACCGCAGCACCATTGCCGTCTTCGAAAAAGTAAGGACCAACGATACCTTCCACTGCAACAGCACTCCACATTACGACCTTGACTCTGTGTAGTGGCCGTTCAAAGATTTCGCGTGGATTTTGCGGAGCCCAATATCAAACGTTCTGCTTATTTACAGAACCACTGAGACAGAAATTTGCTTCGCCACTCGTTATCAGGCAGCTGTGAAAGTCATTTTTATTTGTTTATTGAAGGATGCTATTTAACATCACAGGTCATTAGCGTCCCATTCAATTCAGGGCGTGAAACGGCCGACAAATTTTGCTCAGAGGCCTCTTCTTTCAGGCTAGAGGTTCTTTATCGTGCCGTAAATGTACGACATGGCACCCACGGCTTTACTTCCCTTCAGAAGGAAGCCATACTTACGATTTTTACGCCCGAAAAAATCCATCGGTCCTGGCCGGGTTTGAACCCGCGACCTTGGGTTTAGAAGGCAAGTATGGTTACCACTACCAGGACCTACGTGTAGGTCATGGTGAGCGTTAAATAGCTGCAGCGTTCTCTGACAACAATGGACGAACAGGTCTTTGTTTGCTACAGTTAATTTCTGTGAGACCTGCAGTTTATATGGATGGAACTGCAAATCATTGCATAGGATTCTTCGCACACTTCTGTCCGACAAATTCATGATCCGGGAATGCCGCCGCACGGAACGACAGGGACTTCTCTGCAGAGTCGTTCTCATACGTTCGACATTTTCAGGTGACCGCACTGTTTTCTGACGAACTCGAGGTTTGTTTTGAACCGATCCCATTTCGCGTCACTGACGCACCCACACACTCAGTTCTGCACAGGTTATTGTGATATCAGTGCAAAAAAAAATGTATTTCTTTTGATAATTTAATTGCAGTTAAGAATTCTCCATCATGTGCATGCCGGAGCATACCTGTTGTTTGAACAGTAATTTTCTGATATAGTCGTCTTAACCTTAGAAGACTACAGGTTAAACTGGACGCACTACTGCCACGCGTACTCTACGGATGCTCGCAATTAAAGCGTGCAGCTGCGATCGGTCTACTAATTTAATATCACCTTGTGAATAATATATCACTATAGTGAAATATTTGCACTGCTATTTAAGGCAATTGTAACACATACAGTTGGCATATGTATTTTATATATCTTTTTTATATTTTAAAGTACTTCGAAGTAGGATTTTACAAGTATAGAAAAAAGATATTATCAACAACCTATGATTATATAAGAAGTTAACAGTTTTAATAAATTATTATGGTTAACTTTAACCCTAGTCACTATTTTCTGATAATGATGCGATTCCTTTCATTTCGTCTTCCATTAACCGGGAAATATCGGATTATGGCGAATCAAAGGCAGGTGTGGTGATTCTGAAGGGGCAGTTCTTGTTGACGACGATGATAATGAGGAAACAATTAAAAAAAAAAAAAAAAAAAAAAAAAGACTATGGTTTTGGAATTCGTCGACTATGCACATTTCACTTTCAACCTATTTTATTTTGTCCACATAATTCCAACAATTTTGCGCTGTAATGTGCTCGTATGGTTGTGAGATTGGCCTCATTTCTGGTTGTCTGAATGACACATTGTTCATTTTAATATAGTTTTTTATTTATGACCATACCGTTTCAATGGGATTTATTTTACAATTATATGCTGGCAAGCGAAGAACTCTTCGCCCTGTCATTCTTCAACAATGCATTTGTCGTATCTTTCTTTATGTTGAGACACAAGCTCCCGCTTAAGCATATCACATTCAAACGGGATTTATTTCTGAGTAAGCCAACCAATGATGTAAATTTTCCTCCAAGAAGTGACAAGTAAAAGTTTACTTTCCCTGCTGTGATACTTTGCATTGTCCATTACAATAACAGCTCCTTCAGGTCTATTGGGGAGCAATCGTTCAGCGAACCACTTCTCACATGTTTCATTGTCATTTCGCCATGTGCGTCGGCCATGTTTGTTTTGCACAGAAATGTTAGTTGAGCATTTCTGATGACACTTGCTCATTTCCGGCATGGACCTAAGCAAACCTCGACCCCGGGGTGGCCTGAGTCCTGTGCTTACATCCTCAATTGCTACTTGACGAGCACTTTTAACTTTGCTATCCCTCCATGCTGTAGTCACTGTATGACCTACATTTACCCATGACTGATTTCTCCTAAGCCATAAACTTTTTGATGTCTTTTAGATATTTATTTCGCCATTATCTAATATTATCGTCTCTTTCTATTAGTACGCACATGTTGCCCCTTCTTTCATATTTGAATCCCAAATCACGCATATATCGTTTCAAAATGGTCCTCGAGAAATTTGGTAGAGCATCATCGCTGTTTACTACGTCAAAATTATATCCAACGAAGGGGAATATTTTCAAATAGCAAAAAGTGAACAATGCGCCGCACTAACGTTGCATCATTCCATCATATTGCATTACATACAGTTTTTTTTTCTTTCCCACCCTTTTTACTTTCTTTTTTCATGACATTCTCAAATGCTATCTTCGTTCGTTTTTTATTCGTACACTACTGTTTCTGAACACCCGGTACTTAGCTGTTTCTTTCACTGCCTTACTAAAGCTCATTTTGGCAGAAAAATAATCAAACACATTCATTATTAATTTACTTTCCTTATATCTTAATTTGCCAACATTTCCCCTCTTTTTGCTTCTCCCTGCATTGCTATAAATATTTACGCAAAATGTTAACTAATCTGCACACTACGTTCTAAGTCAGGTTCTGCCTGTCAGGTTGGCGCCTGCTAGCTGAATAGATGCGCAACCTTTGTTCGTCAATAAACAATGAACGCAATAAATTTCGTTAAAAAGCTGTCTCCAACCCTCAAAATATTTTTTCTCGCTTAGTCCCCGTTGTAAATCTAATGACAAAAAAGTTTCTCGCTGTTTTAAATTTTCTGCTGCACAGGTATAGAATTTATCGAAAATGATCCATTTAAAAATTATTACATTCTTCTTATTAAATATAGAAAATTAAAAAGAGGAAAGTATTGGAACTCAAGTTTATCCTTGCCTAGAAAAAACTTGATGTGTTCTAATCGTGAGTTTACTAGGTACAAGCATACAACCAGCAAATATCGACTTTTGCTGAAAAACGCATTCTCTTTAGAAATTTGAACCTAGAGGAATCTGTAACGGCTCAATGATATAATGAGAAATATTTCGCATAGGATAATGCACTCAAAACTTAAAACCGTATTATTAACAACTTGGCGACAGCGCGAGAGTAAAAAAGGACGGACTTAATGGCAACGTGCATGCGTTAGAGAAAGACAAGAGATAACCCATCCACCTCCATACTGTCTTTTAAGGTTGAGGCGATCTTTACATGAGCGTGATGATTTGCTGTATGCGGTGGATATGAACCAAGTAGTGACTGACCGCGCCGCTTCTGAACAGTAGCGGTAGCGACCTGTACATTCAAATTCTGAAACTGCTGCCTTTGATATACACCTTTCTGGCACTATGAAAAAAACTCACCCATTAATCGGCGGAAAATGCTGCGCACTCGTTTAGTCATCCTATGAATCATGCTGCAACCAGTTATAGATTGCTCTTGTCTGTGTGTGCTTAACGCCTTCTTGTGTATTAAAAGTATTTTAAAGATTTCATTCATTCGTTCGTGCTGGCAGCATAGAAGCGAAGTGAGTTATGGAGCATTGAGAAAGAACGCAAAAATTTTCACTCCACAATATTGTGAATAGAGATTAAATACAGCTACACCAATGCATAATATGGATCGCACAGGGTAGAGCTGGAAAAAGCACTGCAACATTTTGACGCTAAGAGCGATAAAGGAGAAACGCATACGCAAACGATACAATGTCATGACTACAGCAACAGAGAGACTGAATATTATTTTTAAATAGTGTGTTAAACCCGTTTTTACTGCGGAGACATCATAGGCGGTGACCATTGGTGATATATGAGATGGAACGATAAATGGGTAAAGAAGTTACTTTTTTAAGGAAGAAAACATTCCAGCGCTAGTTTATGGTACTTCCCGGCATTTGCCATTTATGAAGTGAGGAAAATCCAAAAACAACCTCAGTCAAGGAAAACGGTCCTAATGAAAATGAACCCCATTCCTCCCGCTTACGAGTCCGTGCCTCAAAGACCTCAGCCAGCCGTGGCGGTATAAAATATCATACTACAGCATCCACCTTACAACAAGTATTTGGAGCCTTGCGATTTCCATCTTTACCAAAAACTTAAAACACACCTTCAGGGTGTCACTCATGAGGAGATATTACTTTCCGTTCAACATTTGCACTAACTTTGGGAGGCTTGTTGTTTACGATTTAGCACTTTAGAAAGAGCATATAAATATACCTTCCAGAACCAAACTGCTCTTCTGTAATAATTGTTTATTTGTTTATTCATATTTTCTGTTCGTTGTGTTATTGCCAAATAATTTGAATGCATTTGCTAGTTAGTTCGATATTCATCTGCTGGCATTTATTTTCTTTTCGTGTCACTAGCCACCTAGAAAGAAAGGAAGAAAACGGCGATAATGGGTTGTTGCTGTTTCTGGGTCGCAAATGACAAATTATATCGGAATAAAAATTATTTCTCGTAATCTCACGTTTGATGGAAAATTATGAATTTGTGCTGTATGAAAGACACCGCACAATTAAGCATTTTTTTAAGAATCCATCTTGTTCTTCTTCCTCTTCTTCTTCTTCTTCTTCTTCTTCTTCTTCTTCTTCTTCTTCTTCTTCTTCTTTATTGTTTCACCTATTTATGTCATGGTCTTTAACAAAAGGAGGATTCTCCTACGGATTCTGCCGTAGTGGCCATGTCGAGCATAAAAATTTACGAGCAAGGAATCTCTAAGCATATGAAGTTTATACTCGCTAATACCTCGTGATTTGCTATTCTGGTCTATTCTTTTTGAACATCTGTTATGTTCGCTATGTGCGCTTCTAAAAATAAACGTGTACCCTACCGCCGTTTAAGTCACATCCATGAAGCTCGGGAACTAGGGTAGTTGACCCACAGGTGAACTTGCAGGGAATGGAACTTGGTACCAGTTTTAGAACACACATTTGGCCGTTTGCCTGAGGTCACTCCTAGCCTGCGGTTCACGAAAACCGTGCGTGCATTCGATTAGAGAAGAGGTGTAACAGCTTTCCGCATATTCCTTCATTATCTAAGAAATAACATAAAGCATCCAGATCCATTTCACTGTCTCTGGCATTATCTGAGCTGACGCGTCTTCCATGCTATCATGGTACTTGCTCGTATTCTATGGCTGGTACAGAAAGGTTTGCATTTCTCTATTCTGTTTCCATTTTCTTCAATCAGTAAATATTAAGTTTATCTTTAAATGTCTGTGACATTTCATTTCTGCAGCTTCAATGTTGTTTATCCGTTCTTTTACAGTTTATAATTCACTACCATACAAAACATTAGCAGTCATAACCACATTTGAAAAAAAAAAAATGAACTTTTATTTCTGTTTGTGTTTGGCCGCTTAGTTTTCTTTCAGTCTTGACATACATGCATATAATGAAAAGTTTCAATTGCATGCAATTAAGAAATTGCTCCCTAAACCACCGCCGTAGTCTAGTGTAGAACTCGTGCTCCCCATACCTTGCGCCCGGATTCGATTTCCGACTGAGATTTTTTCAACGGTTCCCCCCCAAGACTTAAACGTAAATGCCTGGAAAACAGGTGATAAAGTACGCTGAGCTCATTTAGCCGAATTATCATCTATCATCCTCTCGGTAGCCGCGCGTTCCAGGCATCCTAACCTGAGAATTTGGCTACATTCTCGCCAGGCTGGGGGTGCATCCCAAAGTCCCAATTGACAATGCTAGTATTAAAAAAAATCCCTAAAAATTTGAATTTACCAGTATGATACATATATAATTTATGATTATTGCTCATCTTAGTGACAGTGCTTTCAAAATCGTACATGGAAAAGTTGCAGCATAATCCGACTGAGTTGTTGACTTGGTTTATTTAACATTCAGGCCATCAAATAACTATTTGGTCTCCTACGAACATAAGGGTAAATAAAGGGCGTCCGCAGAATGCAGCATCTGCAGTGCTCATACGACCACGCTAAAATTCATTTATCCAGTAATAAATGTTCTTGACTGCTGGTGGAGTGTCCCCGTGAACTTCCTTCAGTTCAGTTCGTATCTGAGCTCAGTGCACTTTTTTAAATAAAAATAATTTTTATCACTCACGATATTCGTCTTTATCCATTTCTAAGAAACGCGTTAGACCGATCATTTAAGATAGCTACCAACAGAGAACTGCGCGTTGCATCTGTTTGAAAAGTTTAACAAAACCATTACAAGAATTGCGCTTACTAACAGTCGTGCCGCTTAACAAAAATTTTCGCCATTTCGTTGAAATTTATCAGACTCATCAATCCTCCCTTGTAAACTAAAATAACAAGAACTAGAGACGCAGAAACAGATAAAATACCTAAATAGTAAAACAATTGTCGCAAAATTTCGAACCACGTGTGTTTTCCAAAGGTAAAAGACAAGTGACGGTGGTAAAAAATAAATGAATCTCGAAGGTAACGCAATGGGTGGAAACAGATAACCAATACGGGGAAAAGAACAGGGGAGGATAGATAAATACAAATATATTAACTGATTTTTTTCAAGTTAAAACAATTACAACAAAGGAGAAAGGGACATATTAACACGACGGTTTAAACTCGATGGTGTACGCGTTTTATGTAAAAATATAGTTGTTATCTATCTGAAGAAAGCTTAAGGGACATAAATCGGTAACGCCACAGGTGTTAAATTAAATGCATCATCAGAAGTGTTTGTTATAGTGGGACAGGGAAGTTGGGTAACTGGCAAGGTAGACTTGAATTTAACAGAACGCATGTTGTTGTTCATACTAAGCGAAGCAACAGTGGAAGTTATACCAACATGCATTGCAAAGGTTAAAAGATAACAAATACGACATTCTTCTGTAGAAGCAACATTAGCAAATGAAGCAATTCTAAATCCTCTGGATAAATTGGAGCTGTGGAACAAATGGCATAGCCTAACTAGCGCACAGGTTCTGCATTTAGGGATTTGGCAAGGATATGAGCCTGCAACGGGAGAGCCTTTGAATGGAGATGGGTTGCTGCGAAATATACTTTTATGATTAGGGGCAGTTCTAAAAATAAGGAAGGGTAAAAATTTATAAAAATCACTTAAAGATAAATGCATTAATTATTCTGACATTCTTTCAAAGTAAGTTTGTTGCTTCAATTCCAAAGACGTAAGCGGTAAAAATGTTAATGAATTTCTTATTGGAAGTTTTTGGTTTATATTGAAATTGTTTGTGCGCTGGGATAATAAGGTCTGTAAACGGTAAGAGGAATTTGTCCGCCTTGGAACTTTTGAGCTAGTTTTTAAATAAGAAATGAAATTTTGTTACAAAGAAGGTGGCCGCGGATTGAAAGAGAAAAATGAAAAGATATTTTCGTATGAAATAGGATGACAGCTATCAAAATGAAGACACTATTGTAAGTAAATTGGTGGACACGGACATAAGAAAAGAGCCACTGCAGATCTAGGAACGTGGCAACACAGGGAAAATATTTAATAACAATCAATATACAACTTGAATAAGCGACTGACGCTACTAACTAACTTTTTTTATTAATTATTTGGTTTATTTGCGGACGCTCTTTAACATCTCAGCTCATCAGCGTCCCATTCAAACCACGGAGTGAAACGGCCAGTAAATTTTGCTCAGCGGTCTCTTTTTTCAGGCTTGAGGTTCTTTATCGTGCAGTAAATGTACAACATGGGACCCAAGGCTTTACTTCCCTTCCAAAAGAAGCCATACTTAGGATTTTTATACCCAAAAAAATCCATCGATCCTGGCCGGGTTCGAACCCGCGATCTTGGATTTAGGAAGCAAGTATGGTTACCACTACACCATCAGGATCGACTACCAACTAACAGCCTCACGCATCATAGCCATAGATTTTGGTAACCATACAAAGGCTTTAAAATAAGAAAGTACCAAGAAACTCTACTAATATTTTTAAACATTTTAAAAGAATTATACCATTCAGTTAAATGTGCCAAATAAAAATGGCATATTTTATACTACTATACATACTAAATACGTACTTAATACAGATTATATCCATTTATTGCTTAAAAATGTAAACATTGGGACATTTACATAATATTTCTTCCTTGCATGCATTTTGTAAGAAGAAAAAAAATTTTTTTTTTTTTTTAATTGGTTACCAAACCTCTACGTACAAGAAGGAATCCTGTGAATTGGTACACAACATAGCATTAGAAATTAATAAACCATATACGCAAATGGCAAAAAGTGTAAAACTAAAAACAAAATGTTGCATTTCCAAAAGGAAGTGAATATAAAATTTATTAGCCTTAGGGAAGTAGGAATACTTTTGTTTACAGTTTTCTTTGTTGCAAAGGACATGTTTAAATTTCATTTCTAGCTCCAATAACTGCCATTTAATAACTTCCAACATTTTACATTTAGTTTTTGCCTTTTGTCTTCTGTTTAAGCCCAATTTTCTCGCTTACATGATGACATCTAAAACAGTTACAATTGTATTTCCAATTTTAGCCTCAAGCAGTTAATTAAATGTAAGTCATATCTTTTATCATTTTCATAAATTCAGAACGACGAGAAAATATTCTCCATGGTTTTCTTCGCTAACTTCTTAGAAATAGGTACTTCATTTCCCTTTAACTGCAGTGTCTTTCAACTTAGTATACCCCCTTTTGGCTGCCATCTGCAACGCATTAGTTGTACTAGACGTCTGTCTATTTCGAGAGTTTTTACCATTCACCCCGCACATATGTACCCTCGCCCAGCTCAAGCCACACAAATGACTACAAGAGTACATACAGCATAGGAAAACGTTTTTTTTAAATTTATTTTTCAAGTACCTACAGACAAGCAACATAATTTTATCAGCATAATAAACATAGAAGAACATGATAGAATATCGTTAATTTACAGAAGATTCTTAAATATTTATCAATAATGAGCATTCTAAAAAACAAAGAAAAACGTTTTGCTTACCATCATGCAATTTAAAGTGTGTTCACAATATTTTTCGTTACTTGATACAGGGCGTTACAATATTTTCATCTATTGCAGGGACAAGCCAAACCGAGACAAATCAGAGTAATACTATGCCCGCAAAGCACAGCAACTGCGTTATTATGGATCGACTTTGAATTGCTGTTCATCGCTTAGAAATGAACCTCTAGTTTGACTCGGCGTTTCTCATCCCCAATGCGCGCTTACCTCTGGTTCCAAATATCACATGATCGATTCTAAGCGCTGCCAATGAAAAGTGTGGGGTTATTCATACATTTCATTATGATCCTATCTTTCAGAAAGGAAACTTCTAAACCCGTTTTGCTTAGATCTATGTACCACGTCATACAGAGCAGCTTAATCATTCCTTCTTTCCAACCAGCAAGAATAAAAATAAAAATTCTTTAACGCATCGTGCAGGGTGCAAATGAGAAATACATAAGAATAAACCGAGATAATAACCGATAGGAAAACGAATTCAGTCACACGTATTTGTGTAAGGCTCGTTTAGTCGTTTATTATCAGTTTTCAGTCTTATGGAGGAACAGTTCTCGAGAAGTCGCACCAATTTTTATACATGTCAGGTTCTATTGTGACTGTTTAAAAAAACACGGCCAAATTATTATTATTATTATTATTATTATTATTATTATTATTATTTGCCATGCTAGAAATCGCATCCACGGAGATATGATGACGAAATACATTAATTATACTAAAATCAAATCAAATACTTAAAAATAACCATTTAGGAATCGAGTCTTTAATTCAAAGCCAACTCTGCCATACAATGTGTTACAATATGGAACATTACAACTTTCGACGCTGTAACAGGAGGAATAACTTGAACCTAAGTTTGGTACCCCATATTGTTGCTGTCACGATTGTGCGCAGGTGTGTTGAGTTCTTTTATCTCTTTCAAGTCACATTACCATTTTGAGACCCTCTTCCGCTTCACGCATCGTTTTGCGTTCCATATACTTCCAAGACAATCAACGGCCATCTTTCTGCGAAATGTGATGTAGCATTCTTTTCTTGAATACAAGGAATGCGAAATCATCAACTTTGTAAGGTTAAGTAGAAATTGTCACGAGAGATTTTGCAAAGATATGTTTTTAAAGTGTTTAACGCCCATGTTTACTACTGAAGCACCACAGATGGTAATGCGCCACGGGTGGCCAAGGCCGTTATAGGCGCGGACTCTTGAGCGGAGGTGTGGGGTTCGAATCCCGCCAGGACCGTCCTCCCTAATGAGGTTTTTTCCACGTTTTCCTCAGTCCTCATAAATGGCAAATGCTGGGGAGGTACCCTAAACTTAGGCCTGGAATGTTTCCTTCCTTAAAAAATCCTTTCCCAATAGATCATTTCATCTATGTATCATCAGTGTTCACCGCCTGTGGTGCCTCGGTAGTAAAAACGGGCGTTAAACACCATTCAAAAAAAAAAAAAAAAAAGATGGTAAACACATAAAATTAAATTATAAACTGGGAAGGGATTTATTTTTAAGGAAGAGTTTTAGGTCTAAGTTTAGGATACCTCCCCAGCATTTGTCATTATAAAAAATAAGGGGGGGGGACCTCAGGGAGAAGGTCGTGTGGAATCGAATCCCGTACTCCCGCTCATGAGTCTGTTGCTAAAGAGATGAACCATGCAAACAGGTGCGTGTCAATCTGTATAACAAACCGTATGTATATCATAGCGGGACTCGAAACCACAACTATCTTGGTTGCCAGCTGTCTGTCAATGCAGATACAACTAGAAACACATTTATAATTGTATGCAACAGAAACCTGAACTATAAATACACAAAAAGTAAACAAAATAATCGCAGTAGATGTTCACTGTAGAAAATTAGGAATGATGAAGTTCGAAAATCAACAGTAAGAGTAATAATGGACGTGTATATGAACCTTTTGGAATTCACTGAGGGAACATAATAGTGATAAGTCGTGTCAAGAGGGATCTCTGCATGATTTTAATTACTTTTGTTTGAGAGAAAACATTCAATAATAAAAACTCTTTATCATAAAAAAAGTAGTAATATCACTCACAGACCGCTTGGAACAAATTTGAAAATCTCAATTCCAAACAAAGGAGTCAGAAGCACGCATACAGAGTGAGTTTTATTTACAGGATGATTCATATAAAACTCACAATTTATTTCAACAAGCGTGACACTAACAGATTTCAGTCAGTGTATAATATTTCTGGTAGTAAATGTTAAAACTGCCATCTTTCCTTCTGAAGGCACAATGAACACGTCGTTCATTGTTTCGGGCCGCTTGTTGCAAGGTTCTGTTGTCAGTAGCATTGTTCTCGTGTGTAAGCTATGCTTCAAATCGCCTAATGTCCGGAGTCGTGTGGCGTACACTGTCTTTCATGTAAATTTATACGGAAAAAGTCCGGTGTTATCATACCTGAACAGCTAAGTGGTCACAAATTCTTGGATTATCCTTGTCAAAAAAAATTTCAAGCATCTCAATTTGATCTCCTCTACATCATTCAGCTGCACAACAAACTCCTTGAAAATGTGTCAGTACACTGCAGTGTTCACAATCCCGTTGAACTAACTTGGACCCACTGTTCTCTGTGCGGATGTTATGCACCAACACCCGACTTTTACTGTACGCATATGTTTTGTGAATGAGTGTGGATTTTGGGCGGCCTAAATGCGCGTGTTCTGCGAGTTAACAGATCACACAAATGGAACCGTATGGTATCTATAAACCATTGTCCTTAGCAATTTTCGCCAGTACAAATAAGCGATGTGTGCCAGGCTCATTCCTAAGTGGTCCAATTGTTTACCACTTGCATACCACAGTCAGTATTGTGTTCCTTTCGGGGAGATTGCGAATGTCTAATTCTTTCTGATTTGAGCTTTGCGTAGCTTCAATGGAAATATGATCCACATATGTAATTCTTCATAAGAGTCAATGCTACATCTTCCTGGAAACAATTGCCAGTTCCTGAACTGAACATCTGCGCTATCCCACGACAAGGGATCAAACACCCATTGCCCCCGTTCAATTTGAAAGAAGACGGACTATTGCGATGTATTCCTGTCTGAATAGATAAAGAAAAAAAAAATAGTGAGTTTTATGTGAGCTTCTATAATTCAAGACTTAGTTTATTTTCTTGATCAATACAAAGATGTTATCGCACAAGATGCCAATGAAGTATTTAGCACATGAAGAAAACGCTACGTTCTCTGTGCATCGACAGTAAAGCCTGTTCGCTAGAATGGTGCGTTGCTCGTTATCACTGCCTTGTAAATAAAACTGGTATACTTCGGTGAACGATAAAATGTGTACACTGTGCCTAATATGCAAACTGAAATTTATTGACCAAGTAGCGTGCATGAAAGAGAGCATATGCATCGTTTTCATCCGCTCTCTCTCTCTCTCTCTCTCTCTCTCTCTCTCTCTCTCTCTCTCTCTCTCTCTCACACACACACAAAGGCGTAGTACTTATGTTCATATAGTGTTCACGAATTACAGAGTGTCCCACATAAAACCGATACGCCTCACTGTCTCGCTGCCATTTACGTAAAAGGCATCTGTCACTATAATATATTACTTCCTACATAAAGACCCGCAAATATATTATGTTATTGATGTTTCATTGAAAAAATGGGCTGATAATGCGCATTCCTGACACTACATACCACATGCCTATCTTCTCTGAGTGAAGAGGTTCTTCATGCACACTATGTGTGTTATCCTGCGACCAAAACTTTGAGTTAACATAACCAGACAGATAAAACTAGATTTCTGTCATAAAGAGTGTGGAATTATTATTATTATTATTATTATTATTATTATTATTATTATTATTATTTAGTTTATTTACGGACGCTCTTAAACATCTCAGGTCATCAGCGCCCCATTCAATTCAGGGCATGAAACGGTCGCGACATTTTTCTCAGAGGCTTCTTTTTTCAGGGTTGAGGTTCTTTATCGTACCGTAAATGTACGACACGGGACCCACGGCTTTACTTCCCTTCCCAAGGAAGACATACTTAGGATTTTTACGCCCGAAAAAATTCATCTGTCCTGGCCGGAATCGAATCCGCGATCATGGGTTTAGGAGGCAAGTATGGTTACCACTACACCAAAAGCATGAAGTTCAAGTAACGATTGGAGATAAGAGCTAGTTGTAATAAATAACTCGTTTGTCTGGTTCTTTTAAATCATGACTACATTCGAAATGGGCTCTTTATCACACGATAGCATGTTGTGCGGGATACACAAATTTTCTGAGATAATCTCTTTGTAGATTTTTTTGGGTTTCTCGTTATGTCCATGAGAATGTCGAATACGTCCGGGGTCTTCACTGTTGGATGCTTATTCCTCTTCACATTCGCAATGGATCCCGTATTCCTCCGTTCCTTATACAGATCTTGAATTGTGCTGGTTGTGGGGAGCTTGATACCAGTATATTTCCCTTCACATATGTCTTTAGTTTCCCTTAATGGAGACTGTCTGCACCATTTCTCTCACAACACTTCCAACACATTCACGACAATTACTGTAAACCAAAACTGTCGAACTCTTAGCAATTATATAATCGGAGCGCAGTGAAAGCAAAATTTAAATATGAACGCAGTGAGGCGTAAACATTAGCTCCATAATGGCAGTGGGGCCAACATCTATTTGGAACGCAGTGAAGCGAACCGATGTTATTTGGAACATGCTGTACTTTTCCCATCTCTAGTTGTAACCAAAGTTCTATTCAGATGGGAGAAAATCTTGTGGATGGCTCACCCAGGCAATTAACTTGGAAAAGAACTCCCACTAACTCCCTAACTGTACGTAGAACTCCTAAATCACAGGAACGGCAATTTCGCGTAGCAGCTAGATAACAGTTGTGCTTCTTATTGTGAAACGTTACTAGAACTGTCGGGTTATAAGACTTTTTTTTCTGCTTCTCTTATTACTGTGGAAATAGTGAAACTTAAGCTGTAGTCATTAGATTTCTGCGAGACCCAATCCATATTCTCTGCGAACATAGTCATTTCCAAGGTTTAGGGAGCGTGCCCCATTAAGCTTTAACCTTTGCTCGCTTCATATGAACTTGTTAAGTTTAATTGGGCTACATGAGGCACAGGTTCCGCGGCGAGAGAAGCCACTGCGATGGGGAATAATACAACCAGCTTCATGTGAAACATCAAAGGAAGACAGAGAAGCCTGAAATTCTTTACACATCTTTCCTCTGCGCACCTTTCATTTCTCAGAATTTCGAATTTGTTAAATCAAAGAGAATAAAATTTCTCGCGCAAAGATTTAAAACAAACAAGCGTTCATGTTACGGTGGAAGCCATCATAAATTGCCAGCAAAGAAAATGTATATTACCTACAGTGGCTGGTAAGTCATGACCTAAATTCACCAGCCCATGTGTGCTAGGAGAGATGTGAAAAAGAATATCCCCAAGAAAATACTTGTAATTGCACGGGAATATTTTAAATAACACAACACATAAATGTTCTTTAATTACCTACAATCTAATCATTAAGTAACCATCACTGCTCATATTTGCTGCAAATTAAATGCAATTGCTTTAACATTTGACATTTTAAAATTACGTATAACAACTTTACCAACCTCGCAAATTCGAGGAATAACTCATAAGTCATGGCAACTATTCTCTCTTTCTCTCTCTTTCTCCGCCACAAGTGGCCGAGGTCGTTACGGCGCGGACTCGTGAGCGGGAGGTCTGAAGTTCGCATTCCGCCAGGACCGTCCTCCCCTACTGAGGTTTTTTCCAGGTTTTCCTCAGTCCTCATAAATGGCAAATGCCCGGGAGATGCCCTAAACTTAGGCCTGGAACGTTTCCTTCCTTAAAACAAAAGTCTTTCCCAATATATTTCATCCCATGTATCATCAGTGTCCACCGCCTGTGGTCCCTCAGTAGTTAAAACACCATTTAACACAAAAGTGTATGTTGACTATTACCGTATACCTACTATCTTCAGTAATATCACGAATGCTGATTATGTTTCGGTAATTTAATTGAGGTTAACGAATGTTTGTAATCCTGATAATTATTTCGAGATCGAAGGCCGAGAAAGTTATCTAATGACAACAAGCATGAGTTTGAAAGCTGGAATTATCTATGAAAAATTATAAGCAAGAGCAAAAATTATATGCGGGAACGATGACTTTTTTTTAAACACTTTTAGTATAAAGATATCTGTTATTGAATAATTAAAAACAAAATAAACTTACATATTATAATAAAAGTTCATGGGGGGAATGAACGTAGGAGAAAATAACTACCTATTAGTTATTAATTTTTAGCACCTTAAAACGATGGATTAAGTTCCATTCTGATTGGTGAATAAGGTATTAATGAGACTGTACATTGAGTGAAAGACGATTGGTTCAATTATCAAAATATCACAAGATGACAAGAGGGTCTGAAGGTCTCACTATGTTCGTGAATTTATCTGGAAAGCTCATACCCTCGTGAGATATTTATTAGGCCCATTTCACGAATAATATAAAATTTAAAGTTAATTCTCGTAAACTTGGCTTACAATATTGTAATAATTGTACATTTGTATTGTGAATACTTAAACTTTTCAAGTCACCTAGCAACAGACGAATGTCAATTGTCAGTAGTGCCAATAAACAAGAGCCAAATACGAGTTTGGGACTATTTCGGTTTACTTATACCAACTGAGAAAAACAAAACAGAGAAAACGATTTACCATTCTCAACAACGTGTTGCTTAGGCAGATTTGTTACATACGAGGGTAGCTCCGTAAGTTTCCGGCCTCGCCGATTACACATTAACGCCTTCAAACAATCCTTATCTGGTTTCATACCTTATCTGTTAAGTAAATAATTGCAGCTGTAACTTCTGCTCCGCTGTGTTCAGTTGTTTAGATATAGTTGCATAAAAAGGATATGTGCAGAAGATCCTGACATTTTCAAAATGGGGTTTCGAGCTGTTATTAAGTTCTTCATAAAAGGACTTACTCCAAATGAAATCAAACAGCGATTGGACGGTGTATATGGGGAAGCATCCTCCTCATATTCCATCGTAAAAGAATGGGCCAAACTTTATCGAATGAATCGAGAAAGCATTGAAGACGAAGAGCGTGCATGTTGGCACTTGGAGATGCTCACCCCGTCGCAGAAAAGAACCTCAAGCCTGAAAGAACAGGCCTCTGAGCAAAATTTGTCGGCCGTTTCACGCCCTGTATTGAATGGGACGATGATGACCTGAGATGTAGAGCGTCCGTTACAAAAAATAAAAATCTGCTATCCATTCTTTCTTATCGCAATATTACGTTCATTTTGCCACAGTAACGTACAGTTTTGTTAAAAGTATCTATCAGATGGCGTGCCACAGGGTGCCCCACATTAAACCAGTACGCCTGACTGCGTTTATAAATAGATGTTGACCTCACTGTCTTTCTGGCGCTAATTATTACGTCTCACTGCTTTTATATTTAGTATTTGGCTACTAAACGTAAACGTAATTGTTAGTTAGTTCAGTTTAACAGTAATTGTCTGAATATATAAAAGTGCTGTGAGAGAAATGGTGCAGTTTTTAATTGGGCATAGAATTGATATACTGGAATTTTACATACAAACAGGCGAAGATATATTTGAGGCGAAATATCTTGGTCCCCCACAACCAGCACAATTCAAGAACTCTGTAAGAAATAGAGGACTACAGGATCCATTGCGAATGTGAAGAGGAATTAGTGAAATGTTTCCCAAAAACAGGCTTGTGCGCAAAAACTTGAGGCCACCGTGATTGCCGGGCTTAACACCCTGCGAGTTTTATTTATAGGGAGCTCTGAAAGGCAAAGTATATGCTAACAACCCTCGGATGATAGGTCAATTGAAAGAGAACATTGCAAATGAGAAAAATGACTCTCCTCAAGATTACAACCTGTTAAGCAGAACATTATCGTAGCAGCGATGACTGGATGTTGGTGGAGGGAACTTGAAGCTTGTTATTAAGTCTTGTAACTATGTGATATTCACATAGGAAGTAATGTAATAGTGGCACATGCCTTTTACGTAAATGGCAGTGAGAGAGTGATGCGTACCGGTTTAATGTGGGACATCCTGTATTTTAAAGGTTTGAAAAATGGTCGCAAAATGTTTTCAATTTTAAAAAAATCCCTTAAAATGTAAACGTATTACAAACGTTTTGTAATACCCTAAAATATATGTATTACTTTTGATTGAAATAATATTTAATTTTGGGAGAACATCCAAGTGCGTTAATAAATGTTATTTACCTATGAGCTACAGGTATTTGAGTATATAATTATGATTATGTAACCGGAGTCTGTGAAGAAAGTCAGTATGATTTATTTATGGACGCTCTTGAACAGCTCAGGTCATCAGCGTCCCATTCAACTCAGGGCGTGAAATGGCTGACAAATTTTGCTCAGAGGCCTCTCTTTCAGGCTTGAGGTTCTTTTTCGTGCCGTAAATGTACGATACGGGACCCACGGCTTTACTTCCCTTCCGAAGGAAGCCATACTTAGGATTTTTACGCCCCGAAAAAATCCATCGGTCCTGGCCGGGTTCGAACCCGCGATCTTGGGTATCGGAGGCAAGTATGGTAATCACTACACCACCAGGACCGACAAGAAAGTCAGAACCGTTTAAACTATTCAAAGCATCTTTTTACTTTGGCACATTTCAATCGAGTGGAAGATTACTCGCGTACATTAAAGAAAAATAACAGCAAATTTCATGCCCCCTAACTCGATTAAATTTGGCAATTTTCCTTGATGACAGACAAGTTTTCTTATATTAGTATTGCAAGGGTTGTGTAATGTTTGGGATTTAAAGAAAAAATGAGAAATGCAAGTGCACTTTTTGTTGTTGATTTTGTTTATTTAAGGACGCTCTCTAACATCTCAGGTCATCAGCGTCCCATTCGATTCAGGGAGTGAAACGGCCGACAAATTTTGCTCAAAGGCCTGTTCTTTCAGGCTTGACGTTCTTTTTTGTGCTATAAATGTACAACACGGGACCCACGGCTTTACTTCCCTTAGGATTTTTACGCCCGAAAAAATTCATCGTTCCTGGCCGGGTTTGAATCCACGATCTTGGGTTTAGAAGGCAAGTATTATTGCACTACACCACCAGGACCGATGGAAGTGTACTGGAAAGAGCGTGTCTTGATTAGTAAGCACAGTGGAAGTAGCGCGTGGCACCCATAGTTGCAACTGCAGCAAAATATGACCCAGAATCAGAAAGACAGTTGGCGATTTGGGTTTTACCAAATAATAACTTCCGGTGAAGGCCGGAAGATGGTTTCTTCAGCGCTTGAAATTTGGGCATCGTGAAAAAATCGACAGAACTTTTTGGTCTACTGTATATGTATTTTAAATGGATCCAATAATGGAAAAGGAATGACTTAGCTAACTGAGAGGAATATGTCATGTAGCATTCGCCGCTGTGACCAGTTATATCGCAAAACCCACAAAAATCACCAGATCAGTCATGCCTTCTTGAAAGGTTCATTACACAGTATACGAAAAAAATAACATAACTAACTTCTAGACTTGTCTTTTGCCCTTTTTCTGTGAGATTAAAACATGAGCATTTTACTTGTTACAGCCTGTTTAATCTCACTTTCCATCTGTCGCTTATATACCGCAGAATATCTAGCAATTGTGTTGGTTCTATACACATGAAATTCTAGTGAAAGGGAGGGAGATCATTCTGCTTATTATTGGAAATCTTAATTTTTGCGATTCGGCTCTATTCACTCATTATTTCACTAGGTATCAATGTACCTTATATACGAGTAGAAATATGGTTCATGAATAAAATTGGAAAAAAAAGATGGCTACGAACATATTTTTACTTTCACACAATGGTGAACTGTGCAAAGACGACAGTTTACGATTCATGGTACTGTGAAGTAAAATTGGCAATTTTAAGCAATCTTACAAAGAAAAGGAAGGAAAATGGCGAAGATAAATGTTATACCCTGCTGTTTCAGAACCGTATAAACGTGGGCTGCCCAATAATGGAGTTAAGGCGCTTTAAACTCTAAAACGCCTTTCAAGCCTGTTGCTCTCTCTCTCTCTCTCTCTCTCTCTCTCTCTCTCTCTCTCTCTCTGTTTCTTTCTTTTCTTACTATGCAAAATAGGCATATATAATTTCGATACCCAGTCCCTGTACCAAAAGACTATTTACCTTTTTCCCGCAAAATATAATGTTCAATGTTTTATTAAATTAGTAGTAATGTCGTTTAGCGTAGAAATGTATAAAGAGTGTTTAATAAAGCGCTAACTAATTACAATATGGTCGATTTTCATTACAGTTGTACTTCTTTCCTACAATAATTAACATGAAAATTCCCTTTTCAACAAGCCTTATAAACTTCGCAAAGTCGGTAAAACATTCCTCGACTAGTTCTGAGTTCATTTAGTAGGCAATGTTTATTTCCCATTTCTTTGAGTGCATTTCCTAGAAATAAACGCATCACATGACGCTGCAATTATCAACAAACAACGGGGCCAATGAAGCGCCTTGGAAAGTCACTGGGCGAGGCGTTGACCTGGCAAACCGAGTTTGCTATTTTGAGCTCTTTGAGCATAACCTGAACGGATTACCAGGCAGTCTTGATATCAACACGCGTCATGTAGCACTGATGTGGCATTCCGAATGTAATCTCTTTAGTATTAGCATTTCTGGCATGCTGCACGTTCGTCACTCCTGGTAACAGCGCTCCCAAAGGATGCCAATTAGATACCAGAAAGCAATGCATTCATGCACGTCTATCGCGAACTTCTTTGCTTTCGAAATTTAAAACTCCTTTAACTTTGCTTTTCAATGTTGTCTTCGGAATAATTTCGTTAAACGACGTTGTCTCTAGGATTCCAACAGATGCGTTGAAGGACTGAATGGATTAGCTGACAAAACACAATGAAGCTTAACGATGAATGGATGCTAGGCCATCATTAGGAATTTAACTGAGAGTGAAAAATTACACACTTAGAGAGAAGGGCTATGCAGAAAGTTGCCCCTCCATCTCTTATTCCTTCTCTATCACTCTATTCCCTATCACTCTATTCCGCATGTGTTCAAAAGAGTATAACGGATCTAAATGACAAATCACTTCATTGCACTGTCCCAGACCTGAGATTTTTTTCTCTTCATTTTCCCAAAAGAAAGAATGCTCTCCTTATCTCTGGAAACGAGAGAAGATAAAAAAAATTCTTCTCGTTTTGGCGAAAAAGAAATTGATAAACGCCTATACCAAGAAATAACGAGATTCCTTTGTCTTCAAGTTGAAGTAAAAGAAATATCCAGAAAGAAGACGCCTTCTCCTTGACGACGAAGATAAGAGTTCAAATTGTTGGGTAACAAAAGACGGAGACGAAGGGAGGAGGACTGACTTCTATCCATAAAGAAGTAAAACACTAGGAAGCAGTTGCTGACACACCAGTCATAAAATATTCACACTGTGCAAATGCAATAGAGAGCGTTTTGGTACTTATACTTTATTTTCGCTTTTCTGCCATATGCAACAATTATTTCCTAGCAGCCAAATGCTTTGGAAGATTCGCATTGCCGGAAGAAAATATCAGTTCTTTATTCGACTTTATACTATATGCACATTGGCTTTTAATTGGATAGCCATAAATTTGATTAAAATGAGATACGGTATACTATAAGTTTTATATTCTACAGCCGCGCTAGCTTAATTATCTAGAACGTAGACACCAAACATTTGCAGGTTCCAAACCAGAGCAATATATATATTTGAAGTCAGCTTTGTTGATAACTTAATTTTCGTAGGTTACCTCTTATTGATAGGCTATTTTTAGGACGTTAGCTCTTGCTCATAGCTTAATTTAGTACACCGATGTTTGGTCCCTATGTACTGAAGAATATCAACATTATAAATATAGGAAAATAAGGTGAAACTCTGATAGTTGCTCCATTTGAGCTTATAAATCAAGAATACTACCTTAAATCAAATTACTTATGGAACTAAAACATGCAAACAGAAAATACCATTAGGTGCATTTAAAACCTTCCATTTGTAAGTCCGCAGCTTACCGGGCTCGTTATTCTTCCAACAGCTTCTCTAAGAATTAACTAAAATTAAAATAGCAGGACGTTAAATTGGCAGAGCGAGGACTCTCTAGGATATTGCTGGATTGTGCTATTCCCAAAATTTAATTGCCTACAGCTATTGTTTAATGCGTAAAAAATAAAGGTATTTACATTTTTCGCCTGATGTTTCTATTTATAATTTTTATCTCTAGGGGACTTGATTTGCATTTGAGGTGCAAACAATGTCTCTGCAAGCTTAAGCAGTATTTCCATCAGGAGGCGCGTTCTCAGGGAGTTTTATTCAAACAGGTTGTTGTTGCGTTACAAAATTGAATAACATTTTAAAAAGACTATTATTAGATAATTATAGTGCAGCAGCATATTAATAGTAATGCTTCATAAATGTTGAATATGGCAAAACTTGCAATTATTTCAATAACATACAATATTGCGAGGGCTGTTCAATAAAGTATGATTATATTTTTTTTTTTTTTGGCAACACACCCTTACTCATCCCCATAATGATAATTTTTCTCAAAGTAGTACGAGCAATACAACCAGTTTCCAGCATTTCTGATAATCTTCAAAGACATGTTGGAAACCATTTTCCATTTTTGACAAGTCCCTCAGAATCGCTTCCGCAGCCTTCGCCACTGCTTCTGAATTTGGAAAATGCTCCTCACGAACATGTTTCTTCAATTTGGGGAAAAGGTAAAAGGCCACGTTTCCGTGCAACAATCTGGATGTTACATCACGACAATGCATGGCCGCACATCGCAAATATTATTGCCGAATATAAAAAAAATGAGATTACCACAATTTTCTAGCAGAAGCAACCATTTCTCTTCTTTCTTCTCTCTCTTAGGAGGGAGTAATGATGGAAATTTACAGTGAGTTGCTGTTTGCTCTCAGGTGCGAAGTGATATAGACAAGTTTCGTCAACTGTGATTACCTTTTAAAAAATTCGCATTTATCATCTTAAGGCGGTTGGGGTATGCGCCTCACTTGTTGATGTCAAATTATTGACATCAGTGTTTTGGTGTGTTGTTGTTTACGCTTCGGTGACAACAGTTTATCAGGAGACAATAGTATAAATAACCAATCAATGATATATATCTATACATACATATTAGTATATTTATGGTAATTTATTTTGCTCACGATCTGTTGCGTCCTCTGGTGTTTTGCGTACGACAGAATTTATCTACATTGAATATAAATTTTTCTGCCAGGGATATGAGCTGAATTTGAAAACCGCGTCGGTAATAGAATTTACTATAAACGCCTCAGTATATATCTTGACGCGTGTAGAACTTAGAAATGCGTGCGTCGCAGCGTGTAGACTTTAACAATGAGTGAACGCGTCCCTGAAGAATGCAAGGCTTCAAGATCAGTATCGTGGCGTGTAAATCTTAGAACTGAGTCTTGCAGCGTGTAGAACTTAGAACTGCACCAAACTGCGTCTCACGGCATGTAAAACTTAAAACTGAGTGCAGTAACGTGTAGATCCTACAACTGAGTGTGTCTTGCCGCGTGTAAAACTTGAAGATGAGTCCCCGCAGAATGTGAAACTTAAAATGCGTGCGTCAGCAGCGAAGACGTCTCCTAATATATTAAATTTAAATCTAGTAATCCTTGGTTTGACGAAGCCAAAGGGGCTCACCCACGCAAGCGCACGTCCCGCGCCTTGGTTTATAAGTTCAATTATACATTTATTACCGGCTGGTTTAAATTCACCTGCCAGCATTATTATCTGAAACTCTTATTGACATTGGCTAGTTTAAAGGCTTACTGTACAACCGCCTATCAGGTTCAAAGCCCTAACGAGTTTAAAAGGTATTGGGTTTATTACCCCTCCAACGGCAGTACTTTTAAAAGTGACATTACACGACCCTCGGATTTACTCTTCCACTTTGTATAGTTTTATGGCCTCTTTGGCTTTCCAAGCTACTGTGAACGAGAACACCAGAGAATTTTTTTCTTTTGTCTACCTGCAATTCACATGTACATACATACATAATCTACAATGTTAATTACAATGCATATTATAATATGCTTAGATTTGCAACATACATATATATTATATATATATATATATATATATATTTTTTTCGTGGGGATGGACCCTAAGTACTGTTTCAATCTTCAACCACATGCAAACCTCCACATATCACTGCCATTTTCCTGTAGGTGGAATTGAGCATATCTCGACTTGAAGTGACTACAATGAAACTAATACCGCTACATATTAGACATTAAACTAACAAAACATTGTTAAGTTAAATTTTAACGTGATAAATTATGCCTGAAAAAATTATGATTATTCTTTATTAAAAAGCCATGTACATGCTCTCATTCAGACACTACAGAGAGATAATCAGTTGTTTTCTAGTAGCAAGCTGTTGCCGAAGGTAGTGAAGTATTGTGTGAATTCGTGTAGTTGCTTTAAAGAAAATGAACACTAGGTAAAGCTTACATTCTAAGCCGTTTTCCTTGAGAGAGATGAGAAAATTGAAATTACAAGTATTCTAAGTATTAATTTCGAAACACAGGAAGTACACACAAAATACTTAGGAAGCAGAGACAGACTTTATTCTGCAGATTCCACACTATTTAAAGGAAGGCTGATAAATTGACTGCTATGAAAATAAGATTTTTGTTTTTAATTGCTGCGTTACTACGACATTTCTGTTAAAATCTTTTTCTTTCTACTGTGTATGTTCAGCCCACTAATACATTCTATTTATTAAGATTTTAGAAGTTTACAATCTATATCCAATTGCAGCATTGGAAATTTTCACTGCGGCTATAAGTTGCCGCCAGCCGTAACTGGATTAGATTATGATAAACTTTGAACCACATGTCTTGTACCATACGTTCTGAATTTAAAAATAACAATTCATTTAATTATAAAATATGTCAATAGTTACCTTTCCTGCACATTTTACTTTTAAGCAAATAATTATTTTTTCACAAATATGTCTTGATTAGAATTATTTTCACTAATAACAGTTAGATAATAATTACTTCAGGGTTTAAATGGTGAAGACTAGGAACGCTACTGCCCAAATGAAGCTGAAATACTACTTAATTCTATGTTCAACACATTTTTAAGTTCGTGCTCTTCAAAATATTACAAAAAAGGACGATTTCTATGGAGTGTAGAAGGAACACATATTTAGGAAGAATCAGGGACCATAATCATTGTTGACGGAAGCTGGGAAAATGATCAGAATAAGCGCTTATACCTTCCCCCAAGTACTAATTGCCGGTTTTCACACGATCACCATGAGGTGAATATGCTATAACGAATTAATACGATCCTGTGCGGTGCGTGCGCGTTTTTAATAACAGCAGCAATGTGCCAAAATTCCCTCTTCGTCTGTAACACAAATCGCAACTCAGTGAAGAGAAAGAGAAACTACTGGTGACGATTGACCGGGTTTAATGGAAAGACACTGTCACACAGTTTATCAGGGCGAAGCTTTAACACGTCAAGAGGGTGGTAAACGCTACTGTGTCTAATGTCCCCATTCACGCTTCTAACAGTGAAATAATGACATTTAGTGTGCATTGAGAAGTTTGTCGTTCTCCCCCAAAACATTTCAAATTAATGCAAAAGGTGTATAAGTTATGTTAAATTATTATGCGCTGTACTATGGGCAGAACGCTAAAAGGCAAGACATTAAAAACAAGCATCGAGTTTTTATAAAATAATGCCAGTTCCTGTGTTAACTTACAACAGTGAGAATTTGGTGTTTAATAGAAAGGATTAAAAAATAAATTAAGAAGAAAAGAAACGAAATCGTAGAATAGAATCAAACGTGTTTAATATGAAACAAATTAAACCATACTCAAAGAGTGAGTGATAATAGAATATTGAAGCGTTATTAAACAATCCTCTAAATGTCGAAGTACTGGCCGATTACTAACAAGTGGGAAGACCGTTTCTTCAAAATGGAAAAGAAAATATACAGCAAGGTTTTTTGAGTTAAAGGTCGCCTAAGCGCGGCTACTTACCTGGAAAGTGGAGACCTCGCAACGGGTAAAAGGGAGATTAAGGTGATCGAACTTAAAATTATTATTTTTATTCGTGTTCATTTAACAACTACTTATCCAGCATCATATTACTATGATAATGGCAGTCATGAGTGTTTTTTTTAACTGATTTATTTATGGACGCTCTTTAACATCTAAGGACATCAGCGTCCCATTCAATTCAGGGCGTGAAACGGTCGACAAATTTTGCTCAGAGGCCTCTTCTTTCAGGCTTGAGGTTCTTTTTCGTGCCGTAAATGCACGACACGGGGCCTACGGCTTTACTTCCCTTCCGAAGGAAGCCATACTTAGGATGTTTACACCCGAAAAAATCCATCGATCCTAGCCAGGTTTGAATCTGCGATCTTGAGTCTAGAAGGCAAGTATGGTTACCACACCACCATGACCGATATGGTGGTGCTCCAGCACACTACGATCATGAGGTACGTGGCCACATGAATGACATGTTTGCAACATTGGATTGGACGTGGAGGCCCATTAGCCTGGCCCCCTCACTCACCTGACCTGACACCAATAGATTTCCTTATCTGGGGGTACATGCAAACCCTTGTGTACGAAACACCCGTGGAGACACAACAAGATCTTGTGGCACTACTCAAGTAGTTGCTGGAGTCATTCGAGATATGCCGGGAATCTTTCCAAGAGTTCCAAATGACATAACCAGGCGATGGACAAAATGTTTCGAAATTGGTGGCAGCCATATTGAGCATTTTCTGTAGATGATTAAAGTGTTATTTACTTACAGTATTTCAATTTTCTGTTTTGCTTCTTTCCTAGCTTTTGTGATCCTCTCTACATCCTCTACATTTCAGAGACGCTAGCACGTAAACAAAGCATTTCTGGATGGTAATAAACATGTGTTTATTAATAACATATGATCACATGGTACCCATCTACTTACCACCGTGCCTTGGAAAATATATATTTTTACACTCGGTTATTTTTCTCTTCTTTTTAAAATGGTATTCAAGGCCCGTTTTTACTACTGAGACACCACAGGCGGTGAACACTGGTGATACATGAAATGAAATGATATATTGAGAAAGGATTCTTTTTTAAAGGAAGGAAACGTTCCAGGCCTAAGTTTAGGGTACCTCTCTGGCATTTGCCAGTTATGAAGACTGAGGAAAACCTGGAAAAAAAAAAACTCAGTCAGGGAGGACGGTCCTGGCGGGATTCAACCCCAGACCTTGGCCATCCGTGGCTGTACACCCGGTATTGAAAGTATAGTTAGCTTGTATGGATATCTATGCAACCTCAACAACGTGCTTTCAAAGGAACATTTGAGCCGGTAATTCAGTGTCGCGCAATGGAGTTGGAGCGAGAACATTGTCATACAACGATTTTTTACTATATCAAAAGCGGCTTAAATCAGAAACAGTGTCACCGCCACGGGTGGCCGAGGTCTTTAAGGCGCAGACTTGTGAGCAGGAGGTCTGGGGTTAGAATCCCACCAGGACCGTCCTCCCTGAGGTTTTTTTCCATGTTTTCCCCAATCCTCATAAATGGCAAATGCCGGGGAGGTACCCTAAACTAAGGCCTCGAACGTTTCCTTCCTTAAAAAATCCTTTCCCAGTTTACCATTTCATCTCATGTATCCATCAGTGTTCACCGTCTGTGGTGCCACAGTAGTCAAAACGGGCGTTAAACACGATCGAAAAAAAAAGTGTCTTGAGATACTCAAGAAGTCTTTAGGAATCGCTCTTTCGCGTACAAAGGTCTTCAGTTGGTTTGAGAAATTTAAGAGGGTGTTATTTTTTAAAGACGAAGAGAGAAGCGTAAGTCCTTCGACGGTAATGACTGCAGAAAACTTCTCCGCTATGAAGATGTTGCAAGAGACATGCCTTAACTTTGTGAAGAAGTCGTTTGATTACTGCTACATCATATCACAAATTGAACGCGGATACACAAAGGAACATACGAATTGAAAGTTTGCTTACATTCGAAATGTAATAGATTCGTTGGTTACAAATGCACAGACAACCAAGTACTGGTTCCTTGTAGTAAAGTATTTCGCTTGGTCATTGACCTTCAACTATTTTGAATTACCCTCAAATCACTGTCGTGGTATATATCTTCAAACGTGCCTTTAAAAACTAAACAATAAAACATATTAACCCATTTAAAATAATGGAGTTGATTTTACATGTACTCAACACCTCCACCTAAGAAAAAAAAAGTGACAATATTCTTTATGCCCCCATTCAAGCCATGGAATTTTTGTCTGAAGAGTTTTCTTCTACCACTAAAAATGGTTGTATTATTCAGGTGGTCTGTTTTAAGTGCCTCACGCTCCTGTGTTATTTCTTAGAGGTTGAAGCAGCATTGATTCCGTTGTTTAAAATCAGCAATTCACGGCCTATCCTTATCCGAATTTTTGTAAACTTGTCTCTTAAGATGCTTTTATATCTTAACTTTTCTTCATATCACAGGGGTTGTGGAATATATCTAAATTACGTTAAATGTTCCACTAAGAGCTAAGTCATTTGTGTGATGCAGCGTTACCTTTTCAATACGTCTTGAACACCACACATTGGTTCATATCCACAATTTTTTAAAAGTTATACTAGTAATCTTTGACTTCTCGTTTCTCCTGCGAATAATCTTTACCTCTTTTTTTCATCTGAAGAGAACTCAGATTAGATCATGTATTCAAAAACTGTTGGTGACTCATTTAAAGGAGTCGCTGCAGCTTCCAGTATGTAGTTGCTTTTAGTAACCCAGAAAAATTAGCAAATATAAATAGAAGATTGTTTATGGTCTGACAGAATAATTTTGTCTCAGTAAATGAAACATAGCTTAAATCCACGTTTATAATCATTCATTCAAATGAATGCAGATGCTAAGCGTTATATCGGACCAACCAATTATCTGATGACCGACGCAGCAAAGAGAAACTGCAATGCTCTTTAAGGTATCGCTCACGGCCAGCTGGGCTACGCGGGCAGGACAACACAAGAAACGATAATAGAAACACTAGAATGACAATGTAATACATTCTAATGAGTTTAAAAAAAATAGTATGCACTCACTCATGTCACACGGGAGATGCTGGATTGCCGTCTTCATTTTCCACATATTTCTGGTATTTGGTTTTGAAAGCATCCATACATTTTTTTAAATCTCTTTGAGAAATTAAACTGTTCTCATGCATTCTTTTAATTTGTATAGAGCTTATTGATAGTAATTTATGAATCGCATTGCAACTTGGAACTCGATCAAAAGGGTTTTCTCTTCTAATAATCTGTTACAGCTAGAGCGGACTTGGTATGGATGTACGAGTCATAAATAAAACATTCGTTGGGAAATAGAATAGTTAGGCCTATAGTACTTGCCATTCAGTATTCTTAGCAGACTTTAACGTTAGCCATGTGTTGTTTCTTCCACTGTTCAAATAACATTGATTGAGTGGAGTGAAACTCAAGGCCAATGTAGTAGTTTAATAAACGACGCCCACCGTGACTCCTGTAGTCTTGCTAATCTTGAGCAATGGCTTATCGGCCAATGTAGTCCTCCACCCCACCGTAATTACTTAATTGATGACCTAATATAAGGTTGCATCCACCCAAGTTTCTCACGAAGCTAGCAATGATGTGGGTGAAGTGGGAGTATGGTGCTACCGATTTAAATAAATGAACTCTTAGTTCGGATTTAACAAACAGACCATTGCCAGCGAACCGGGGAATCGCGCTGGTAAGCGGCTGAATTATGAATGGGTGGTTTTAAATGTGCCCCACTGGGCATCTTCATACAGGCCCCCTTGTTTAGGTTCAAGCTAAGATGTGTTGATCTAAATAATGTGTATCATGGGAAAAGGTTGAGTATTCGAGTCTAGTTATGCGGTACCAGCTGGGGATTTGGTTACATTGTTTACATAGCATATCACATAGACCTGCAGTATTTCTTATTGTTACAGACTTTATGATGGAAAAGGTTAATGGCTTATCTTTTCATGTTTCTTTGGTCCAGAGCCCCTTCGATCGATTCGGATCTTGCATTTGAGGTGCATTTCTTTCTCCTTAGCTTTCCTCTTCTTCAGCAGTTTATTGTATGACTCAGGGATGGCAAAAGTCTTTAGTCTTTCAATTAGGGATACTTGATGATATGTGTGGGGAAACTTCCCCTTCATATTCCACTGGGAAAACGTGGTAAAATTACTTCGTTTGAGCAGAGAAAGCTTTGAAGATGAACCATATGAGAGTAGGTCGGTGGATATGTTGACAGATGAAAACATCTTCCTTGTCGATGAAATTCTGAATGACAGGCGTCTTAAGACAAAAGAAATATATAAAAGGTGGGATATTCTAAAATAGCTGTGTTTCACACCGTCATCAACATTTGTATATGCATAGTCAGCAAGATGGGTGCCCCGAATTGTTTCAGTTCAGTTCAGTTAATATACAAGCGCGCGTGGAATGTAATCAGGCGTTTTTTAACCTTTGCCGTGTTAACAGATAGCAGTATTGTCACCCATCGTCACAGGGAGTGAAATTGCGGTTCTCTACTGTGATCCTCTTTCATAAAAAGAATTTAATGGAATGGTTGATGAAGGGTAATGTATCCCCTGGAAAGGCCAAGGTCACATAGCCCGGGAAGAAAATCGTGGTGATAAATTTTTTGGGACTGCAGAAAAATTCCGATGATAGACTTCAAATAAAGAAACACAACGTGACTGGGGTGTACTACGAGTATCCTGAACTACTGCATCAATTGATAAGAGTGCTATCAAGGAAAAGAGGTGTGGAATGCCGAGTCAAGGAGTTCGTCTGCACAACAGCAGTCCACACGGCTACTGTGAACATATGTGGCGTCCAGAAGTTGAATCATCCCCGTACAGCCCAAACCTTGCCACCCGCGACTAATGCCCGTTTTCAAAACTGAAATCTGGCCTTCGAGGGCAGAGATGATTAGTTGAAGGCGCTGTTTTTCAGCATTTTGCAGAAAATCTTCGGATTATTTTTAGGGGGATGAAATGTTAATTTAAAGATGTGAGAAATTGCATTAAGTAAATTACGTTGAAAAACGATACTTGTATCATCTACCTAACATGGTCAGGATGAAAACTAATTAACCGCGCCTAGTATAACGCATTTTCGAACTCTTTAGAAAATGCCATGGATCGTGACTGGTAATCAACACTTTACCACAGTATGTTTTCTAATAAGCACGTCTTCACTTTATTTCCACATAAATCAGTACTTCATGTTTAACTGTTGTGTTAAATTCCCTAAGTGTACAATTCAACAAGTCACCACTTTCGAAAGTAAACTACAATGCCCGTGCTTTCCGTGCAGCCAGTCCGAGTTCGATCCCAAGTGGAATTAGTTTCTTGGCTGAGGTTTCTTCACAGATTTCCCCTCATCAGTTCTTAAGGTAAAAGCTCGTAAATTATGGGTTCGCTCGGTCGAATTAACATCTATGTTCTGCGCGGCAATGTCGCCATCCTCATCCTTGGGGTAACCGCACGTCCCAAGTTCAGAAGTCGGCTATGTCCTCGCCAGACTGAGATAATCCCGCGAAGTCGGAGAGTGGTAGCATTAGAACTGGGGTACAAAAAACTAAATAAATAAATAACAAGTACCGTGGAAAATTGCATACCCGGAAGACCAAGTGAACTCGGCTGTTCCGCGAGAAGAAAGATGGAAGTGCAAATACAGAATAATTGCAGTTATTTCGCACAAAACATAACTGCCATCAAAAATCTTTGACAAGATGTATTACACTGAAATGATCAATTAACGTCATTGATGGACAGAGCAAGCGCGTGAATGCTCAAATGGCTTCTCTGGTATAGGAAGTCTCTGGATTTTTCTTTTATCTTTGACAACATTTGTTTTCTTCTAAAAACTATTAGTAAAAAATAAAATTCATATAAAATAATTTTCGAGATATATTTTAAAAAGGCAACTCCTTGCTCGGCTACTCTTCTAAAAATGATTAAAAAAAACTGCGATGACAATGGTTACAACACTTAATTTATCTCCTTGACTCTGTTTCTTGAGTTAAACTCTACAATATGTCATGTCTAATACAACTACCAGGAGTTTCACTCAACCACCGGCCGAATGCTGATCAAAAAATTCCCCGCGCAGATTGTTAAACAGATTCACGGTATTTTATTGTTTATTATGCAACGCAAATATATATATATACACACACACATATGTATGCATGTGCTCTGACTTTTCAAAATATTCTTCATGGATGTAAGTTCTTTACTGTAAAATAGAATTGCATTACATTTAAGTAATGATGATTAAGCTAAAATGTTTATCACTGTTGTCAGGGCTGTTGCTACAACAATGTATGCTTTTTCCCACTTCTAGTGAGATAAAACAAAAAACTAACAATGTTACACATATAATTATTAATTTTAAAAGAAGGTACACTGTTAAAACTTAAAATTTAAGCACCTTGGTCACTACTGCTTTATAGTTCTTTAGATTAAGAGATATAGATGTTGCAAGAGAATGAGCCAGATATAGTAATATGTTTGCAAATCTTCTAACCACAATGGGGCTCTATGGAAAAGGAAGCAGGGCTATATAGAAATCTTATTAAATTTATTTATACATCCTGTAATGATTTTTCCAAATATGAATTGAACATTAAAATTTGGGAGGAAAAAAAAATCTTATTCCCAGCAATTCTGTGCATAAGAACTTAACTACAAAATGGATACTACTGCTGTTGCATTTTATTACAGAATTTATTACCTGCATAAAATCAAAACCATTACATGTAAAGAAATTATTAATGTTATAAAATGCATAAGCCCCTTAACAAAATAATCTCATGATTGAGTACTGCCATACATGTGACTTATGAATTCTAAAGAACTTAATCATAAACAGAAAACAAATTACATTTCATTAATATTTCTTTACTGCACTAACAATTACATATAGTTCCTCTGCAACTAAGTAAAAAACAAATCTTTCCACTTTGATGGGAGAGTGGATTAAAGTATATACTTAGATGTTTCAGGTAAATAAATAAATACAAAAAAGGGGGGAAAGGAAACGGAATCCACAAAGTAAATTTTAATTATTGTAGTGCCCTATACTACCAATCTTCCAAAAACTTAAAGCGAAAGTTCATTGTTTTAAATATTACACATAAAGCCAAGAAGCATAAAGAACTTTTCATCCATTTCACCAAAAACCATAGCATTATGTACCAACTGTCACACACTAGCAATTAAAATCAAAATGACTGTACATGTAGTCCACAATGATGTTATTCACCAATATTCTAAATTTTAATTAAGACATGTGTGGTTTGGACACACATAAACAATGCAAAAGATTGAACTGTGGAAAAATATACTGGGAACCCTCCAAGGAAAGAAGAGGTCAGTTGATAGAAGAAACTTACATTAGAGTAACAGAAAGAGGAAGTGGGCATGATAAAAGATGCCAAGAAATGTTAACCCCATTTCTTAAACTGAAATACTGTTCAGTGGGATTAATTACCGACATTAGTTTTTTCATGAAAATATGGAATCCCTGAAAAAAGCTTTCAGAAATATATAAGATGAGTGAACATAATTACTATACCACGCATTCTACTCATTTGCAAATTTTAATTTCTGATTCACATAAGTATCTCTTAACTTTAAAAGAGCCTGCGACAACTTCGGCTGCCAAAATCCCGTGATTACTATACAACCAACTTTTATCAATATCAGCAATAATCAAAATGTTCGCGTTGGTTATGTTTTACTATATGTGATCCATATAAAATGACCAATGAACCTATTAAAATGAGATGACGTTATGACCGACTAACTTCCATGACAATGGAATTTTCTTGTTTATAAACAAATGCTGCTGCCGGCAAGAAGGCCCACGCTTTTAAAGCTTTAACTCGTGCATGACAACATCCACATTGTGTCATATATGAAAATAACTACATGCATCAATGTTCATATTCACATGGGTTTTTCGGTTGGGCGTGGACATTGAAATTGAAGTTCTTTAGATAGGTTAATTACCACTGTGCACCCAAATTACCAAATCTAGATTATTTTTCAAGAAATATTATAAGATTGCCAGTTTTAACTGTCACGTCCTTATTTCTTTTGTATGACACAGGACGCCTGTACAACAAATACAAGCCAACATATTGACTACCGAGTATGACACTGTTTTGCTGTGGGTGAACGATTCCACAATATAAAAAAATCAAGTACTCACCCAAAATATTAAGTTGACAATAACTACTATGTACTTGAGAAGAGCGTAACAACCCGTCAGGCCCATTTTTATTCCTCGTGCGATATATTTTCTTTCGCTTCTATGTGCAACCCAAACACTGCCGAACAACAAACAAGACAAACAACTCTGTTTTGTGGTTGAACACAAAGACACTCCACTCGACGCACTTACAAACTGTTTTATTTCACAACGCTGCGTAGACGAAACTGACACCCCACTGATGCTCTGCAACAGCTTCAGAACGTTCCCCCGCGTTCTTCTGTCAACATAAAGTTGTACAACATAGAGTCAGCTCTTGAACGTAATGGCGCGAAAGAACATCACCATGGTTATCTTTATCGCGGAAGCACTTTGTTGAAATGTGTTGTAGCTCATTAGAAAACTTACGTATAAGAAATCGCCTTTGAAATGCTTATCAAACTATTCGATACAGATCCGCCCATCTGGGCACTAAATAAAACTATAAGATAAAACAGAAACAAGCGCCGTCTCTGTTAGCTATTCAATATATTGTGTGCCCCTGGATGAAATACGCAATTGATTTATGCAGCAATAAATCTGTATATACTAAGTTCATGTTAATTGCTTTGATATATTATAGGAAGATTAACAACAACAACAACAACAATAATAATAATAATAATAATAATAATAATAATAATAATAATAATAATAAAACCTTAGTCTTACATTTTTAAATTAATTTTTTCACACTTATAAATAATTTTGCTATATATAAATTCAATTTTATACTATGTAAAATGTAATATCAAGTGTAGTATTCACCCCTTTATTTGTTTATATTTAATCATCCATTAACTTTGAACATTACATGCAGGATAAAATGTATAACAGTTTCTATGAACTCACTCACATTATTTATGCATCTGACTATTCAATATACTGCTTATTACTGTATTTAATATTGCAACCCAAAATACCTTAACATTCTTTATATAGGTGTGCCTGCTCCAAGGGGCCAAAGGGGTATGGGACCTCCCAAAGTTTTTGCAAAGGAAGCTGAGCCCCACCCCAATATTTCCAAATGGTTATATTATCAATGTATATTTAATTTTAGTTTGATGTGCTAAATTTTGTAAAACATATAAATTTGTTTGTGAGGAATAAGCCAAAAAGAAGTTCATTCTTCAAGCAGTTGCAAAGCAATAATGTGGTTAATATAAGGTGATTCTGTCCATCTAGATGGGTTGTTTGCTTCTTTTCGTCATCCATAGGTAGCCAAAGCCATTAAGGCGTGGACTTATCTAGGGTTCAATTTCCACCAGGACCATCCTTCCTGACTGAGTTTTTTTCCAGGTTTTCTTCAGTCTTCATAAATGGCAAATGCCAGGGAGGTACCCTAAATTTAGGTTGGAATGCTTTCTTCCTTAAATAAAAACCCTTTCCAAACCAATTTATCATTTCATCTTGTGTATCATCAGTGTCCACTGCCTTGATGCCTCAGCAGTTAAAATAGGCATTAAGCAATATTTAAAAAAAAAAAATCATTGTCATCATTTCATTCCAATCATGAGCCATTGATTGAGTTACTTGAAGAATTGACATAAACAGGCTTATCAGATGCAGGTTCTAAAGCAAATGGTTTTTGTCTTCAAATGCTCTCATTTCATTTCTATTCCTACTTTTGCGTGTGTTATGCAAGATATTTTGTCACGATTAACACACAATTAACACTGTGCTACATGGGAAAACATTGAGTTTTCAGAAAGCATATTTTATGTTCAGTGCCTGGCAGATAGCTTCCCACATCAGATTCATTTGACATATCATAAAAAGTTTTGAATCTCTTTACTCACAAGAACCATAGCTATCACACACTCTAAAATAATGAGATACTGGAAGTGGTCCTCACAGTCTTGCCATCCCTAAAGATATGTAAATAATAGATAAAGATATATAAATAATTGATGTTTAAGTTTATTGTCTTCTATAACAAATTATTATCAAAGAAATCACTCAAATTTCACTAATTTTGTTCCACTTACTTGGACAAGTTTCAAAGGCTGTTGCCTTCATTTTCAGCATGGCTCCACTGTCTGCTTTCTAGCGTGGTATTAAGATGTTGCTCTGTGGAATTTACGAACTTAGTGATGAGGTTACTGTTATTTGGGAGATTAAAATTAACCATATTTTCCTTGTTTTTGTTTATGATATATTTTCCCAGACTGTTAATTCTATGAGTTTTGAAGAGCTTTTAAGAGTTTTGGTTCCTTTTATAATTTGTGGTTCTTTTTTCAGAAATGGTCTGCTATTGCTGATTTTTCTGTGTGTTTATATTTTACATCTCTCATGTATTCCTTATTTCTTTCGTTTTGCATAGGTATTTCATATTGCAGTCTTTGCAACCAATTTTGTAAATGCCTGATTGTTTTCCTGGCAGAATGTTGTCTTTTGTGTTGGTTTTTAGGATATTTTTATATCACAATTGTTTACTGGAGTCAAAATGTTTGCCTCTTTAAAAATCTTCTGGAATTTTTGGTGTGCCCATGGGTAGAATGTGAATTTCTTATATATATATATAAATAAATATGATCTCCTTTGTTGCCTTTTAGTGTGATGATATCTTTTATTTGTTTTTGATTTTTAAATTTTCTATTTTTTTGTTGACCAGACCTATAGTGTAGCCATTTTTCTGTGCTATATCTATGATTTTATGGTATTCCAAATTGTATTCTGTCTTGCTTATTTTTAGGTTTGTTAATCTGAATGTGAGATTATTCATTATGGTGATAATATGTCATTTTGGATTGTGGCTTTTGTTTTTTATATAATTATTTATGTGGATATTTGTTCTGAATGTGCCAAATTCCAGATTATTGCCATTTTTTTACATCCAAGAAGGGAAGAACCTTGTTGTTGTTTTCTATTTCCATTGTGAATTTAACAGTGCTGTCTTGTAGGTTGAGTAGTTTTATTGCATGCAATATTTGCATATGTGTAGCATTGGAAAAATGATCACCAATCTCTTACACTTTCTTTTAGCATTTTGAAGAAGACTAATCATGTGAAACAAAATAATGCAGGAACAAGAAGCAAAGTGAAAGTAGTATTGAATACTGTCTCTGGTATTAATGATTTACCAATATTGTGACAATACTACAAAATATCTGTGATTTTATTTGTAATTTCTTCCTAGTTAGAGCTAATTTTTTCCCACAACTTTAATAAATGACATTCAGATATTTCTGATGATTTTTTAATAAGTGCAGATGAACATTTTAGAAAATTGAACTTAATAATATAAAATTATACATGTTTTGATCCTGCTTTAATGCTTAAAAAACATTGAACCACAGAACCACTGTCTTGAACACTAATCAAGAGGTTAAAGAAGTACCTAGGAGTGCTAATAATGCAATAAGTTAAGAAAAATATGTGCATGGGTCAGAACTGAAAGAACATTTAGTATTCAGGTATTCAAAAATGTATGAAAAATGTGCAATAAGAAATCCTAAAATGACACAGTACCACTTAATTTTAAATAATTAGAAAACATGAAAACTCTTATGATTTGCTCAAAGTGTGAACATTTTTACAAAATATTTTAATATGTGAAATAGTGCTTATTGGATTCTACACATACTAAACATAAAAGTTATGCTTCTCAGTATCCTGTGATTAATGGCTTAAAAATGAAATTTCATATTTTTCTGCTATATGATCATCACACACATATTTGACAGGAGGAGGAAGGGAAACATGGTGTGTTAGTTATAATTGTACACATCATTTTATCTGCGGCTATGAACAGCAACAAACTCAAACAACCCTCCATTTTATTATTTGAACTGGATAGATTTGGTAAGACCTATTGTGCCACTTGTTGGTATTGACTGTATAGAGAAACAAACTACTTTGATATGACAAATAACATGTTTTAGGCCCATAGAGTACTCTCTGCTCTCAACAAGATATCTTGACCCTTCCTTTGTGTAGCAGATATAAGACTATTTAGTTTTTCAATTCCTATTTTTGTAAACTTATTCATAACAATTATCATGCTGAGCTTTTGGGCTGGAAAAACAAGCACAGATGTGACAATTTCAATGAATACCATTAAGTGGAAATACCAAATAAACCTTTGTAATCAGCTTTATTGTTTAAAAATGAATTACTATTTGGAGTTTTCATCTGCTTTGCATTTGTCACACTCTTCTAGGGTGATAACCTAAGACTTTCATGATGGAATTGAAAAATCCTTCACAGAATGAAGAATACTTGAAACAGAAGTTCCTTTTGTTTCAGATGGAAGGTATATTCTATGCCTTGGTTATGTAGTTTGTGTTGCATTTTCCTTAATTCCATAACTAAGAAATTATTCCTTGCAATATAATCCCTTGGATAACCTACTAGAAATCCTTGTGAAACAAATCATTCAAGTTACACAATGAACCAAACCAGCTAAATCTAGTATTTGAGTTGAACTTTAGTCTGGCTGAAGATGGGAACTAAATGTTCTCGAAACCGGTTCCATACATTTATGAAAAGTAAGTGAAGCTTTAAGAGTGTGTAGTTCAACTGAATCATACAATGATATCAATTAATAAATCTAGTAAATTGCCAGCATTTTCAAACCCAATGATTTGTCTGCTCTTTGGACATTAGTTAATACTATGATAATAGAAAGTGTATAAAACATTTTAATTTAAAAACATATTAGGTAACAGACTAACTTGTCTCTTTTCTTATGTCTAGCTGTCTTAGGCACGGTTCGGAGGTATAGCCATTTTCAAGAGCACTAGTGTCAGATTTGTCAGTGGATAACTAATGCATCTGACAGACTTAAACAACATTTTTGGAGTAATGCACCTGTGTATGGCATGATATATATATTCCTATTATGGTAGAAGCATGCTCTTAAAAGCCCCTCCTATTTTAACATTACATAGCAATTATGGATTCTGTCTCAGTAACGCAGAAAGAAAAAAAGTAGTGTGAATATGAACAAAATACATATCTTCTTGTCAAAATATCTTTTGGAATATTATTAATACTAAATGAAATGCATTAATCAAAACTGATTTTCTGCTAGATCCCAGCAAACTGTGATTTAGAAATAGACAGGAAACATGCTAACTGTTTAACCTCAACTCATGTATTCACATTTCTTACACTATACTCCATTCACGTACATAAAAGTAAGATGCGTTTCAGGAGAATCTCTCCCATCTTCAGTTGCTCACTGAACCTCCGTTACTCGAAACTATGGCTGGAAACATTCGTTTGTCCAGCCATAGTTTTGAGTAACGGAGGTTCGGGAGAGATTCTCCCGAAACGCATCTTACTTTTATGTAAGTGAATGGAGTATAGTGTAAGAAATGTGAATACATGAGTTGAGGTTAGATTGCCACTCCATTGTCAACAGCTTTGTAAGTACAACATTTATATGCTAACTGTTGTTACTCATTTTCACCTTCTGGTAAAAGAAATACCAAATCTAGAAGGAAAATGCTTATTTGGCAACTTTAAACACAGAGCTTACCTTATCTGTAAAAGCAGTCCTACTAGATACTAAAATAATAGAAAATAAAAAACTAAAATACCCAATTCACAAATCTGCCTGCTAAAAACCATTATCCCTAGCAGATTCACTATTAAGTCCTAACTTATATTCTTCGTGCCAAATTATTTTACAAACTTAATTTGTTTTTCAATACTGTATTTATTGTAAATAAACATGTAATGCACAAGGGCTGTTTGATAAGTCCGTGAAAAATAAAGAAAACCTTACTTTTTTGGAAAAAATCATTCTATTTCTCAACTTGATCTCCTATCAAATCTACATACTTATTTCAGCAATTTTATAATTTAATTATGTTCATATTATCCTGGCTTGTTGGCTGTGGTTTATAGTGGATGTTAAAGCAATTGACATTTCACCAAGAACTGTGCTTTACAAAATATCAGTTGCCGTAGCATCCACTACTGAACCACTACCAACAAGCCTGAATAATAGGAATTTTATTAACTACAATGCTGGCCATGAAAGCCTTAGCAAATTTTCTAATTTGTTTATTGCATTAATAAAATTTTATTTCTTCAGTTCTGCAAAATACAGAGCTAGCCATTTCTTCATGTTGGTGAACAGAAAGTAATGCAAGAGAATCAACTCTGGAGAATAGCATGGATGAGTACAATAATATTGAGGTTGCAATTGCATAATTGTGTACTGACCTGTTATTGTAAAGGAACATGACATTTTTCTTCACCAAAGATGAATGATTCTTTTTAATTGCATTGTGAAACTGTGCCAGTAGCACAGTATAATATTCATTGGTTACATTTCGTCCTTTTTCAGTCAATTAGAATTATGCTAGGGCAATCCCAAAATTCAGTTGCCATCATCTCTCTTCAAGAATTTGCTTTTGCTTTCTTTGGAGCACTTTTTCCAGTTGTAACCCATTGTTTCAACTGCTCCTTTATTTCCGGTGTGTAGTGCTGAATTCATGTTTCATCTACTGTCACATACTTTCACCAAAATTCACTTGGATTCCATTTAAACAGCTGCAAATTCTATGTGGAAGTGAAAACTCATTCTCTTTTCTGGTCAATTGTTAGCAAATGTAGCACCCACCTCATTAGGAGCTTTTTCATTTACAAATGACTGTGTAAAATATTATCCATTGGATCTCCAAAAATGCCCGAAGCTTCAGTAATCTCCCTCACCTTCAGTCTCCGATTGCTCAGCACAATCTTATGAATTTTTTCAATTTTGGGAGTCATTGATAGTGCTTAGTTGGCCACATCTAAACTCACCAAACCATTTATATACCATACTAATTAAAGGTGCAGATTAGTCATGATGTTTGTCCAGCTTTGTTTAGAAACCTTAGTTTCTTCAGGCATTGCCCTTTCCTAAAAGTAAAGTTTTATTAGTACATAAAATTTGTGTTTCTCCATTTTGAATGCTTGTTTACAAATATAAGCAGGAAAATGACTATCAAACACAGACTAAACTTTGTAGCATTTTATAATAACAATGTATATCATTCCTCAAGACATACCACATTGCCAAAAAACAACAAAAACAATCAAAAGCTACTACCTTGAGTTTGAATGATAGCCTTCATTAAATTCATGCTTAAATATGTATTACCATAAGAAAAAAAGACAGTTTGAAAAGCCAAAAGTAATTTATAATTATATTGTTACACATTTTAAAATCTAAATGTCCAGCAAGTTCTACATAAATGGCATAATGTTAAAGATAGAAATACAATTTTTGTAGTTATTTGGAAATTTAACTATCTTCAGGTCTAAATATGATTTCATGATATAGGAGTTTCTTAAAATATCAATAAAAAAGTTGTCACAATTTCTTTCCTGTCAAAAATGACAAGGAATTGGAAAACTACAGATGTGTATAATAAATTATTTCTTTGTATTTTTTCAACATTGGTTACAAAATTAAATAAAATGCATACTTGAGATTATTTACGATTCATATTTTTCAATTATGCAGTATCAGGTTAGAAATGAAAGACAGCACCTGGTATTATTACCTTAACTTTTTTTTTTGAATGGTGTTTAATGCCTGTTTTTACTACTGAGGCACCACAGGCAGTTACCTTAAAATTGTCCCGATGAATTTACCATTATCAAACAAACAATCAACCTGCAAGCTTTGCATTTGTAACTGAGCCACAGTGCTTACAGTTATCTAGACTGATTATCAGTGGCATTGCCAGAATTTTCTAAAGAGAGTTTTGTATTTGAAATAACCAGGGACAAAAGAAAGTATGAATAGGCATTATATATAAATTTAGAAAAAAATGCTATGTGTCCTTTATTAATTTTATAAAATGGGTAGCCAAATATTGGAAGCACAGAATCCAGGACCAATCATTACGTTTTAAACCATACTTTGAAATGTTTCATATTTTAGTAGAAAAATAAAGATCTTTTAAATATTACAATATATAATTACTTCATAATTATTGTTTATTACTGTTACACAATCCACATGTCAATCTGCAAAAGTTTACATACCACAATTTAAAAATTAAATTATAAAAGAAAGAAATAAAAAAAATAGTCATCTTGAAAGAGTGGAGGATCCAAGGACCCAATGAGGGTTATAAACCCCCTAACACCTCTTTTTTTTTTTAATGGTGTTTAATGCCCGTTTTTACTACTGAGGCCCACAGGGGGTGGACACTGATGATACATGAGATGAAATGGTATATTTATAAGTATTTTTTTAAGGAAAGAAACGTTGGTCTTGGCAGGGTTCAAACCCCAGACCTCCTGCTCATGAGTCATACCTTAACTACCTCGGCCATCCGTGGCAGTGCTTTCACCTCCTGCTGATTATACTTTTTTCCTTCTTCTTTCATTCTTGTGGATCAAATGCATTACAAACCCAAGGACTGTATGCTTTGTTTGAAATTATATGCAAGCAATTACTTCATCATTTAAGTACATTTAGGACTTTAGTCAGCATCCAATGCACATAAGACAGTCATCAAAATATTGGAAATTGAATACAATTCTGCAAACATTCCAAAACCAAAAACCTACAACAATTTGAATCAATTCTGAAATCAGGTCTAATTCTACTTGCATGTACAAGTTTTTATATATATAAATAAAAGAGCCAGTTGCTGGGTTTGCATATAAATAAATACACAAACAAAATGTGGTACATGTATTAATAAAAATTATAATGATTAATATACTGAAGGTATAAAATGTATTTATAAGAAATTTTACAAATCATTTAATTATATTTATCCGAAGATCCATATCTCATCTATAATGAGAAATTTTGAAATGAATATTATTAGAATGTGCTGAGATAAATAATGTAACTTTGTAAGATAATAGTTATTTTCAGCTTTTGCATGCACCTGGTAAGAAATTAACTTTATCTGCATTATAGTACAAAATGCAGAAATTAATTAATTTTTTGTTTTATTTTAAAGCATAGCCTATTCCCTTTCAGATAAAGTGTATGTGTTTAATTACCTTTACTGTGAAGGGATGGAATGCTTAGGAATGATATCTCTCTTAAATATGCATATGTACTATGTAAATTGCTATTTCAGTTTGCTTATGAAATGAAAATATATGGAATATTAGATATTACAGAATGCAGATTTTGAATTCTTAGCATTTTTTGCACTACATATCCATCTTACTCAGCTTTGTAGAAAAAAAAGGGGGAAAAAGAAGAAAAGAAAGAAACAAAAAAATATACATACTTGGGAGTGCGACTATCTGAAGATAATTATTTTAGAACACAAATTAACATGCTTGCCTTTAAATTAGAGTTCCTTATTCCCTAATACTGCCAAGCCAGCTTATTTCTTTTTGCAAATTCCAAAGGAATGAAGCTATTGCAGTCATACCTGTAAAATCTCTCTCTCTCTCTCATATAAAATAACAATAACTAGAAAAGCAGCAAAGGATAAAACACTAAGAAGAAGATACAGACTTGTAATCACTATATTTCAAACTGCTTGAGTTCTTTTATGGCAAGAAGACAAGTGAAGGTGATAAAAATAAATGTTGATAATTGAAGGTAACATTATGAGTAGAAATAGATAAAATAAGCTATAAGAGTTTAAATCTTACATATTAATTACCCCCCCCCCTCTCAAACACTCTTGTTGCTTGTTTTATCTCTTTCCATGCATAATGTTATCGCCATATTCAATGTTTATTTTTACCACCTTCACTTGTCTTCTTGCCATTGAAGAACTCAAGTGGTTCATAATATAGCGATTACAAATCTATGACTTTTTCTTAGTGCTTTTTGATGTTCTGCTTTTCTAGTTATTGTTATTTTAGTTGTATTGTTGATAGTTTTACATTATTTTTTCATATATATAACATTAACACTCAAACTGTGGAAATGTTTGTTTTTTTTCAAGAAATTCGGCATATAACCATCAATTAAAAAATTATTTGTTGTGTTCGTTAACCAGCAAAATTGGACTATTGGGGATGAGGGTTAACATAAACCAAATTTTTTTTAAAAAAGTTTAAACATTGGTATAGTAGCCGCAATTTTTGTTTATTCTCAATGAAACTTGGTAAATTTCTTTAAAATAAATTTATAAAAGTAGTTTTCGAAAATCAGGGCAATTGGGCCATTAGGAGTGGGGGTATACGTGGAAAACGAATGGGGGATAAAGCAAAACTTAAAAATCTATCTAATGGTCGCAGTTTTAAATTTTTTTAAGGATACTCTGTATGCTTACCATTGCACCATTGAAATATAAGAGGTAAAATAGTCTCAGAAAATCAGTGAAATTGGATTAGAAGGGGGGGAAGGTTACATGAAAACCAAAATTTAAAAATCACTGTAGCGACATTAATATACGTTTTATCACAACAAAACCCTGTATATATAATTTAAATAGAATTAGAAACATAGTTTCTGAAAATGAGGGGAATTGGGCCATTAGGAGGGGGGTTTTGGTACCTGAAACTCCAAATTTAAAAATCGCTCTAGCAGCACCAATAATTGTTTTTTCACAACAAAACGAGGCATATACCATTTAAATCAAACACGAAAAATAGTTTCTGAAAATCAGTGGTCATGTTATTAGGGGTAGGGGTTTACCTGAAAAACAAGTGGGGTTAAAGTGAAATTTAAAAACCGCTCTAGCGGCTGCATTTTAATTTTTTTTAAATAAAACTCGGAATACCCCATTAAACTAGAATAAAAAAAAATAATAAAAATAAAAAAATTGCTGAAAATCAGTAAAATTAGCAGGGGGGTTTATCCAAAACTTTAAAAATCACTCTAGCAGCATTGATATTTGTTTTTTTGCAATGAAAATTATAGCTTTTCAATAAATTAACAAAAATAGAGTTTGAAAATCAGGGAAATCGGGTCATTAGGAATAGGGGTTTACTTGAAACCCAAAATTTAAAAATTGCTCTAGTAGCACCAATATTTGTTTTTTCACAACAAAACTCATATATAACATTTAAATCAAATAAGAAAAATAGTTTCTGAAAATCATCTGATAATTGGGAGTGGGGGCAAAAGCAAAATTTAAAAGTTGCTCTAATGGCTGCAATGTAACATTTTTTAAAAGGAACTCGACATATGCCATTTAAATAAAATATAAAAAATAGTTTCTGAAAATCAGTAAAATCAGACTATTAGTAGGAGGGGTTTGCCCAATATTTAAAAATTGCTCTAGCAGCCTTAATATTTGGTTTTTTTTTGTAATGAAACATTTACATAAAATAAGAAAAATAGTTTCTGAAAATCAGAGAAATTGTGCCATTAGGAGTGGGGGTTTATCTGAAATTCAAAATTTATAAACAAGTTTTAGCGGCACCAATATTTGTTTCTTCACAACAAAATTTGGCATATACCCTTTAAATAAAACAAGTAAAATAGTTTCCGAAATGTAGGGAAATTGAACTATTTAGTGGGGGCAACTTGAAAACCACAATTTAAAATATGCTCTTGCATTTAATTTTCTCTACATTGTTTTAAAATAAAAGGAAAAATTAATTCTGCATATAGACTGAATTTATAATGAATGGTACATATGTTTTATATTTAACACAAGCATCGTCATGAAGATAAAAAATGTGAAATATTAATCTAATATGTATGTGAGATTTATATTTTTATGTAAGTGTGCTCTGTAATAATCTTCAGAAAATATTTGCATTGCATGTTTTTACTGCTGATTCATTGATTTATTTATGGACGCTCTTTAACATCTCAGATCATCAGCATCCCATTCAACTCAGGGCCTGAAACGGCCGACAAATTTTGCTCAGAGGTCTCTCTTTCAGGCTTGAGGTTCTTTTTCATGCCGTAAATGTACGACACGGGACCCACAGCTTTACTTTCCGAAGGAAGCCATACTTAGGATTTTTATGCCCGAAAAAATCCATCGGTTCTGGCTGGGTTCGAACCCGCATTCTTGGGTATAGGAGGCAAGTATGGTAACCACTATACCACCAGAACCGACGTGTTTTTACTGCAATAACAATTTAAATTAAATTTTAAAACCAATGAAAATCCATGTAATTTGATTGTCTTTATTGCTTTGTATATTGTAAGTGTTTCTGAATAGTATCATGTTTTTGTTTTATTGAAACATATGAATATCTTCTTCTTAAATACACAATGTAACTGGGAACTTTTGGTTATTTCTCTCTACTTTAGTGAATGTAAAGAGGATAATGGGCTCAGGTCATAAACATGGTTACAATTAAAAATGTTTAAAATCCCATATAGTATAGCTATATCTATCAGTCGTCACACATTTCATTTAGCTAATAGTATATCATTAAGATTTATCATTTTATATCAACAACAATAATAATAATAATAATAAACAATACTTCTAAATATGTGGTTTCTCTTTTGTAACACTTTAAGGTTGCAAAGATTTTAATTTTGTTCCCTTAATAATCACATATTAATGCCAGAACATATTTCATTTCATTAATTAATGAGGCCCAATTTGGATTTTATATTTATTTCTACTAAAAGTTACTCAACTCGGTGAGGAATTCACTTGGTTTACACAGCTCCTGTATGATGGACATTTTTGATCTGTAGTTTTCCCAAATTCAGAATGGAAAATTAAACAAAAGATAAAAATGACAAAACTTTTGGTAATATTAATGCAATGAGGTGCAAGTTAAAACTTAATATGAAACAAGTGCACAAAAACACTAATGAACATTTATAAAGCTGAAATGGACTAAAAATGAGGGGGGGATAAGTGGATTGCTGTTGCAGCTGACTGGGTCACCCAGTATGTAAATGCACATCAGGCTCAATAATGCACATCAAGAGTTTTAAGTCCCTTACAACAATGAATAATGAAAATTGTAAATTCATTATATGGTTTCCTTTGCTGAATATATATTGCAAAATAAACCTTAATGACTCTTTCAGAAACAACTGATAATGCAATTGGCACTAATTTCACAGTACTGAACTTGAAGTTAGCATTTTGAAAGGGGCTGCATGCTGTGAGTTCTATTTTGTTGCCTTTACAACATAAGGTATAAAAGTACATCCTTATAAAAAATTATGTTCTAGAATTTAAATCAAGAATATTCATATGTTTAACATATATTTTGAAAAAAAGTAACATTGATTAAAAAATAGCTCAATATTTTCACCTATGAAAATCTAAATTGCTGTACCATTGATTCAAAATGGCTCAATATTTCTACATATGAAAATCTGAATTGTTTAATATCTATTACATTTTGTCTGTACATTACTTTGGCACTTTAGAGGTACGTTTTTTTTTCCCCTTGCTTTCGTACATTGCCACCAAAATAGTTTCATAAACATGCATTAATGCTGGTATAAAGTCATTAATGGCTTGTTTCTAACTAATAAGTAATGCTTTACCAAACCTTTAATATTACATTTCCCTTTCGATCAATTGAGCAATCACTTCATATCCAAAAATAACTGTAACTAATAGGTAGCCTGCTAATATTTCTGTTTTGTTGTTTACAGTTTTGGTTCATTACCTTTTAGCATAAATTTCTTCTCAAATTAAACTCAACAGAGATAGAACAATAACTCCATTTCTTACCTTGCAATACTATAAACCTGTGCAGCCACTCCAATGAAGTTCTTACATAGTTCTTTTTGTAGTTTTTTAATGATATTCAGCTCAAAAAGTCTAATGTTGAATTAATTAAGCAAATTCAATGTCTTTTGTAATCCACCAATAACCACGGTGTTAGGGTCCTAATAAATAAGCAACTCAAAAGGATAGAAATTTGACCGAATGGGTTTCATTAAAAAAAGAAGGAAGGTTTAGTGTTGTAGGAAATATAACTTAATATTGTATCAAAAGAATAAATTATTTTTAATGTTGTGTTTTGTTTTTGGTTGGATCCGAACCCGGTCCCCTGGATATTTCATTGGTCCTGGTAACCATACTTGCATCCTAAACTCAAGATCGCAGGTTCAAACCGGGCCAGGATCAATGGATTTTTTGGGCGTAAAAATACTAAGTATGGCTTCCTTTGGAAGGGAAGTAAAGCTGTGGATCCTGTGTTGTACATTTACGGCACGAAAGAAAACCTCAAGCCTGAAAGAAGAGGCCTCTGAGCAAAACATGTCGGCGGTTTCACATCCTGAATTGAATGAGATGCTGATAACCTGAGATGTTAAAGAGCTTCCATAAATAAATCAATAAAAAAAAACCCAATCCTGAATATTCCAGTAGGTAGCTGCTGATGAACCAGGGACTAGGAGGAATGAGCCAATCAAATTGGAATAAGTTTTGATTGGAGTTAGTGCCTTCTGAAATTGCCAAAGGAACTGTTCCTAACTGTTATATTTTAAAATAATGCTTTTTTTTATTTGTATTTATTTTATTAAAAAATTTTGTATGTTGATGCATGAAAAATAAATACTACTACTACTAATGTATTTTGTAGCATAGGACTGTATATGGCAGCAACTTTTAGTTGTACATTTAATTTATGTGAAATACCTCTTACACCTTATATTCATATAATAGATATTATAACCCAATTATTGAATGCATTGCACATAAAAGTATATTATGAACCAGCCTTTTTCTGTTTTAACATAATTTTTTAACAGTTCTGAAGAATAAACACTTTTCTACAAATGCATTAAATTAATGATTATTATGAGAGTGTTTAAATACACTCATTGACAAAACAAATCCTGCCGCAAGAAAGAGTGGTCCAAATTTCCTAAATCTTTAATCTGGAATAGTACCATGGATATAAAGTAAGTGATGACAATATAAAAACAAACATATGTTTTATTATGTAAAAGCTTACATTCTACAATATGATTTATTGTCAAAAATGTGTTATGTAAACCATTATTCTATAGGCTTTGTCCATTTGATCACTGTAAAATAACCAGCTCTCCTATTGCAATTTTTATAATCTCTTTTAATTCAGATAACCAGCTTCCTTCAACGATTGTGTCCTCTGCCAATATTTCATAATGCATTTTATTACTAATTCTTTCCTGCCAAGCCTTCCCAGTTCCATCAGGGCTACTCTCTTGGAGGTTGTTCTAGGTAATCCCAATACCATTTTACAGATTGCTCTATGAATCTGATTTATACATTACCACCCTTTTCTGTCCCAAATTTCTTTTCCATGCACCCTTCTCAATTTAACTATAGCTGTACATACTCTCTCTAGCCAGTTTACACTCATATTTGATATTTTCTTCAAGCATGTTCTTATATTATTGAAAATAATTTTCACTTCCTTAGTACATTTTTTCTTTGTTCTGTCCATTTTCCATTGCTGCTCAGCCTTACCCCCAAATAATCAAATTTCCTTACCACTTCAATTTCACTACTCTCTAACCACCATTTCTCATTTCTGCTATGTTTGTTCCCTTTTTACAGGTCTTATTTTAGATTTATTTTTAAACCCCATTTTTTACAGCATCTCTCTGTTGCTTCTATTGCTTTCTTTAAACCTCCACTCATAAATTGCATTATAATTAAATCATTCACAAAAAGCAAAACTGGAATGTCTTTATTAATTGATGGACAGTGCCTATTCTCTCTCCCTATTTCTTCCAATATCTCATCTATAAACAAATTGAATAATACAGAACTTAATTTATAACCCTGTCTTAAGCCAATTGTGCAGAGCATTTATTATATTGCGAGCCACGGATTGCACGTATGTGCTCTGCACACTGTCTATATGCTCGATCCACAGCCCATCTTTTATTGCTCTATATTTGGTGCAAAGCCTATTACTTTGTTGCTTTCAAGCCTAATGCAAAAATTATCTGAGTATTATTATTAGTCCTTTTAAGACAAATCATGTGAATAAGGTGGATGAGGTGGCACATCATATATGAATTCATAACTAATGAAAGATTACTTACTTCTTGATAAACTTTGCCTTTTCTCACATATCATTCTCTTAGTTGGCCCAAAAGTAAGCACAGTATTCTGTGCCTATTCCTAGGTATCATAGAAAACTGAAGCTGTTTCAGTCAGCTTCATGGACATCGTTTTCTTTAGCAGTAGAGAATCATAATGCTTCTATTTGTTTTGACTGCAATGAATTCACATTTCATTGTTGATGGATAAAATTGGTTAGTTGCTGTGGAAATGTGCTAAATTTTGCTTACATATTTGCATTCTGTTTTACTTTTGATCAAGTGTCAGCAGTCGTGGCACCCACCTGCAGGTACTTTTTTCATGCATAATTCCTTTGCTAAAATATGATATACCCAATCACTTGAAATGCCTACATCTTCAGCACTTTCAGTCATCTTTAATAGGTGATGCATTCTGCACTCTTTCAATTATTTTGGACGTTACATAAGGTCTTGGTCGTTCACTATGAAGGTCATCTTCAAAGCTCTGGTGATTCCATTCAAGCTCTTCTGTGGGCTTTGAAATCACAGAAAATGATGAAGCAGAGACGTTCTAAAGTATTTCTTATGTTCACTTGAATTTCTGTTTCTTTCATACCTGCCTTCATTCACCAAGTACTTAATTATTGTACAGTATTCAATTTTTCCATTTTCTAACATGTATAGGTCTAAGCTACAACAATCTGTTATATGCACAAACACTTTCTACTGAATGGAGTAGTATTAACAGGTGTTCTAAAAGGAGATGGCAGAATCTGATATCATAATAAGCTTGAACTAATGGTGCATATTCTGAGAGCTTTTCAAATCAGTTGGATTGTACATTAAAACACAAGTGCTGAATGCTAATTTTATTAAAGCTCATAAAATCTCCATACATATGTTTAGATAAAAATGTCTTATTTTTCAGCTACAAAGAACTGACCCCAAATTTAGTGCCACATTTTAGCCATACACTTTCATTTTTTTCTCTTTTTTTAATACATACAGCAGGCTTTATTTACAAACTTTGTGCACTCATGCAGTATTTTACATCTCAGCTACCAGATGTGCTGCAGATAGCATTATCTACACTTCAACATCACCCTTTGTCTTGTCCTTAAATATCACTTTATGATCCTCTTTCCTGCAAATCTCATTTATTTGTAAAGATTGCTAAATAGCTAACTCTTATAGTAGCATATTTTTTAATATGTTTTAAGTATGTCAGCTCATCTTGTATGTGTGGAGTTTATTCAGAGCTTTCCTGATCAATTTCCCCCTTACAGAACTGGAATTTACAACATTGTGAACAAACATGAATCTTATCATTCAGTGCAAATAAAAAAACATGAGCAAAAAGCACAGTTTTAATAAAGGTAACTCTAGACTAAATTGGTGCAAATCCTGAACATATGCCAATAAAATCATGCCCAAAACAAATCCAACTTGTGGGAATTTTGGAATGAAAAAGAAAACATTAACAATGAAATGAGAAACATTATGGTGATGAAACTTAATGTGTCAATTCCAAATGTGTTTTCCCGATATGTTTGCTTAGCCAAGGAAGTATACAAATTTCAACATTTTCTATAAGAAAAGATTGTGCACACATTTTAGGAAGTGGAGTTGAAGTACAGGCACTGTCAACTGCAGTACGCTTAGTAGCTGAGGCATAAAAACACCATAATATATTTGCAATATATAAAATATATATTTAAAAAAATATCTATAAAATACTTTTTAGTTTTAATGTTTACCTAGCACTGTGAAAATTATATTCTTTAAATGTTTTCTTCTTTTGAGCTGAACACACATGCTCATGAATATTACAATTTTTCTAAGTATAACTACTTTACAAGCAGACTTAAAGCAGCATAATTATTAAGACAATGTTATACACATGAATTAATACATATTATAAAGTATATTTTTAACATCATTAAGTTTATCTACATAATGCTCTCAATTATAATCCTAACATTCATGTGATAGTGCAGTAACAACAGATGTTGGTGGGGTATTAGAACTTTCCTTTTCCTAAAGTAACCTAAGTAATAGGATGTATATTTTCCTTTGTAATTCTTTTAACATCCCCATACTAACTACCAATTTTTTTTTGCAATGATGAATGAAATGACTGAAATAATGATTCTGCAAATGTATCCGGAGTTCATCACTGCCTTAAATTTTCGAGCATTCACCATTTCAGAGCAGAGAAAAGCTCTGTAAAAAATGCCCTTTGAACAACTTGATCCAATAAGGATCTATTTTCAACTAATTATAGATTGATGCTACAGCCATCTGTACTTTAGTTGGCAATATTCTGTCATCGACACCATCTTCATAATTATAATCATTAAACCTTCTTCTAGTAGAATGAAGTTTGATAAGCATTAGAGTTAAAAATTGCTTATACAACTGCTAATTATCTGCCTAATGTAACATGTCAATGTTGGTCATTCAATTGTATTTCTTTAGAAGTCTGAATGAATTAAGCTTTTAATTTGAGTCTGATTATTAATGGTAGTTAATATGCTTGTTCTTTTCATATGTTCATTCTTTTTTCCCTCTGACTGCTTATTTTCTATTCAGACTTTAGTACTATCTATGTTAGAATCTGTTTATCTTAAAGCTTAAGTTAAATATGATGCCTCATTGCACCATAGTTTCTATTAAAGCACAAAGTTAAATTTATTATGTTTTTACTTACAACTTTCTATAATACCACTATCTAAGATAGTGTAAATGGTGAAAAAATGTAATTACATGTAGGCAAAACTTTGGAGCATGAACCTTAGATTCATTTACTAAGAACCACAAAAAATATGCTCTAATTTTGCTAATGATGCAATTCACCTTGAGATTGCCTCTGAATTGACTTACAATTAACACAATTCCCCTTCCTTGAAATAAAAGAAAAGGGGGCGGAGACCTCTGAAATGACTTACAATTAACTCAATTACCCTTATCTTTAATTCATATATAAAACAAACAACTCTGAATTGACTTACAATTTAACATAATGCCCCTTTCCTTTTATATATATATATATATATATATATATATATATATATATATATATATATAAATGAAACTTTGAATTAACTTACAATTAACATAATTCTCTTTCCTTATTAAAAAAAAAAATCTGAACTGAAATGACTTACAATTAACATAGTTCCCCTTTCCTTTAAAAAAATCCTCGACTGTTCTTGCTGCCATTTCCATGGACCTTAGCGTTTCAATAAACAAAATGTTAAAAAAATACATAATTTGCAAAACTGTACATTTATCTTCTGACAATAGTCTTAAAGCCTGACAGGCCAACACAGGTACAATACAAAGCTATCCAATTATCACAGTTTTTATATGGCACACATCCCACTTTACTCATCTTCGAGAAGTGTTGTTTCATTGGAGAATTGAGATTGTCTTCGCTTGATGTATTTCTCAATCATCCACTGACACACAAAGTACAACACTGTGAATCCAAACACACTCAGCATAGCTGTAAAAAAAAAAGCAAGGCACAGTAGTCTGCATATACTTATATTTCTGGTTATTAACATAGATTATATGCAATAAACTAACATGCCATGAAAATGGATTCATTATGCTGCAGTAAAGTTTGTCCCCGACTGTTCACACAAGAACAGAAATATATCCACATCATGATCTATCAGGAGCTCTTGGCTCAAGTTAACAAGGATGCAAATTTTATGAATAGAATAAACACTGGTGATGAAACATGAGTCTATGGCTATGATATTGAGACAATAAAAAGGTGGGGTGATAGCATCTGGGATAAAAAATGGGACAGACTACAACAAGATATAGTGCCAATTAAAATGCTATCAGACATAAGTATAGAGAGATTGGGGAATTCTTAAGAAAAGTAAGGGATAAGTGGAGAAGTATAAGGAAGCAGCCTGAGGGCACATACAGTTGTGAAAATGGTAATTTATTTTTGGGATTCTTTACCATATATATATATAACCTGGTAGTTAACGTGTGATGAACCTTAGTTTATGTACTGCTAAATTTTTAGTTATTTTGTTTATGTAAATTTAATTGTAATGTTGTTTGTTGAAATAAATTCATTCATTTATTCTGTTGAGCCAAAAGTTCAATCATCACAATAGGTTGGAAAATTTTCACCAAGACCTAAAAAAAAGCTCACCAAGTCAGGTCAGAATGTTATCAACAGTTTTCTGCAACATTCAGGGTGATGAGAAGGAACAGGCCTGGACCTGGAGATATAATTCATGGATTCTGCTGCATGATAGTAAACCAGCACATCATCACTGCATGTTCATTACTTTTGCTGGAAAAACTGAATGACTTCTCTTTCCTGCCTTCTATACTTTCCTAACATAGCACCTGCAGACATTCCAAAGTTGATATCCACAATAAACGGATAAGATTCAACTCAGTTCAGATAAAAAAAAATTGCACATTTTTGCAATTTTTGCTTTGTGCAGGTTTCAACCTGTTTCCTTCTGTGTGTATCAAGTTCCATGGAACCCTATGTGTGCATATCTTTTTCATATTCAAATCATCATAAATAATGGTGTGCAGAGTTGCATGGCCGAATCCTGTATGACATTTCAGTTTATCAAAGGTTATGCACTTATCAGCCATAATTAGTTCAGACACAACCTCAATGTTCCAGATAGACTGCGATGTTGATGGACAACCAATACATTCTTGTATGCAGATTAATTGCCTCTGGCAAATCCATTGACCCAGTAGTAAATGGTCTTCTGTGCAGGAACTTCTTGACTACATACTGCAATTAAACATCTATGAATTTCTGTAGTTTTGACGCTTTCTTCCACAAAAATCACACAGTTCATTTTTTGTCCATGATAGTTACCTTCCATCTTGACCATGACTTTCTATACCTAACAACAAACGAACACTGTTCTTTTGCTACACATTCTGCTTACAGCCACCATCTAGCATTTGAATGGCTTACTAGCATCAATACATTGCCCTACGAATAGATGTGCCCATAGACTGCACATATTTGTAAAACACTGCTATTGTAAAGAATTTCTGAATGCCCTTCATACTTTTACACATTTTCTCTTGGCTAAACTAATTAGGAATTCCTTTGGAGTTAAATGAATAGTGAACATTGACATTTCCTAAACAATCAAACTTTTTATTGCTTATCAATATAAAGATTATCTTATATTACCACAATAAATGTGCATATGAATAATTAAAACTAACAATTAACATTAACTTACCACAAAATTAAATGTATGATGAGTAGGGTTAGGATGTTTATGACATGTCATATTTTCTTCCTGGATTTTATGTCAATCATAGTGTTGAATTAAACATGAATTGTATTTTTTTTTTTTTTTTTTGAGTAGTGTTTAACGCCCGTTTTTACTGCTGAGGCACCACAGGCAGTGGACACTGATGATACATGAAATGAAATGATAAATTGGGAAAGGATTTCTTTTTTTTAAGGAAGGAAGCGTTCCAGGCCTAAGTTTAGGTACCTCCTCGGCATTTGCCAGTTATGAAGACTGAGGAAAACCTGGAAAAAACCCCAGTCAGGGAGGACGGTCCTGGCGGGATTCGAACCGCAGACCTCCCGCTCACGAGTCCGCATCTTAACGACCTCGGCCACCCGTGGCGGTCATGAATTGTATGTTTCTAATTAGTTTTAGAGATGTTTTGGTTTCATATATTTGCATATTAAGGTAATTTTCAATTTTGGTCATATTGTGCAAATAGTTGGAAGGAAATCATATATTTTCAACAATGTGAACATTACTGATATTTTAAACGATTATAAAGCACTTTTGTGTAAGTGAATGGAGTAAAGTGTAAAAAAGTGAATACATAAGTTGAATATTATATATATAGTGAAGACAATCCACAACTAGATTACAGGGACTTCACTTTGTTTAAATATGCTTCCATAAAATCTTGTGACATTGAAAGCTTTTCATGATATAAAATTTTTTTTTGATTTGTTTATTTACAGATGCTCTTTAACATCTCAGGTCATCAGCGTCCCATTCTATACAGGGCATGAAACGGCCAACAAATTTTGCTCAGTGGCCTCTTCTTTCAGGTTTGAGGTTCTTTTTCGTGCAGTAAATGTATGATATGGGACCCAAAGCTTTACTTCCCTTCCGAAGGAATTCATACTTAGGATTTTTACGCCAGAAAAAATCCATAGATCCTGGCCAGGTTTGAACCCGCGATCTTGGGTTTAGAAGGCAAGTATGGTTACCACTACACCACCAGGACCAACAATATAATATCATTCTGACTGACAACAGCAAAGACTGCTCTTCGAGAATTTAAAAATGCACCTGGTGATATACTGTAATATTGCCATAAATAGAGAATGAAAATAGGTGGGTGATACTTAGAATTATGTTTCACTGTAGAGGAGGTATTTGTTTATCCACAGTTAGCTTAATACTGGATATTGTTCTTAATAGGAATAGAAATTGTGAATAATAGAAGCAAATGTGCTTTCCACACAAACCATTACAAGAAAAAATTAAACTTATGCTTAAATATGTAACTCAAATAATGTAGCAATTGTGTTATCTAAATTTGCATGTATTTTGGTCTTTTTATTTGGTCATATTTAGCTATTCATATAATGTAGCAATTATTTAATTATTTTCATATATTTGTTGGACCTATTTTATCTCTTTTGGGTCATATTTGGCCATTTTTAAGGCTTGCATATTACCCACTTTTTAGGTCTTAAACATTTGAACCCTAATGAACAGTAATAATAAATCATAGATCAATGTATTGTACTTTACAAATTGTATCTTATAACATACTCTTAATGTTCATAATAAAAGAATCAACTTGCAACCGTATGAGCTGATTTTATTTTTCCATTGTCATATTGCATCCTATTTGATTTTGCCAGTTCTAACACACTTTAGTCTTCAATGTAATGTAGGTACGCATATACACAAATCTATTATTATTGCCACAGCCAAAGAGCTGATTTATAACATATTGAATTTTTTTTCCCAATGACTGAATTGCTTGCATCATTTCCCACTTATTTTCTTCAAAGAAATAATAACACTCATAACTTACCTGTTATCACAAAACCAGCTACAGTTAAGGCACTAGCTTTGGGTGATGGTAATGGATTTGAACATCTCTTCAAATCTGAAATTATAATAATGGTCTTGTACGACTCTTCTAACAACCATGTGAAGAAATTTACAACAAAAAGAAAGGCAAGAAAAAGGTAGAGCACAAGTCTGCAAAGTACAACTACAGTGTACTACAAATTACTAATACATGCCCATAAATACTGAGGTAAATGAATTCAAGGCACATCTAGATATTTGGAATAGGTATCCTCATCACAATTCATAATCCTACCTACCTTCTGCTGGAAAGATCTTTTAATTTATATTTAAAATATAACTGTTAGGACTGAAAGTCACAAAGAGTTTGCAAAAGATATGTATGTGTGGAACACACATCATTTAGAGATGGCTGCAATAATTAAACAGGTTTTATGACTGAAGATGGGAGAGATTTTCCTGAAACGCCTCTTACTTTTGTGTAAGTGAATGGAGTTTAGTGTAAAAAATGAATACCTAAATTTAGGTTATATTGCCACTCCACTGTCAACAGCTTCATAAGTACAATATTTATAGGTTTTATGTCTGTTTTAACACCAATGATAAATGAGATATGATAAAGTGGGAAAGGAATTTTTGGAGGAGGGGAAGGAAGCATTTCAAGCAAGTTTAGGGTATCTCCCTGGCATTTGCCAATGATGTGGACAGAGGAAAAGCTGGAATAAACCTCAGACAGGCAGAATTTGAACTGCAGACAGTGCCTAGTGACTTCACCCACTTGCATAGATATTGAAATAGTTCAGTACATTGTAGTGAAACTAAATGTTTCTAAACTATACGACAGCTCACTTTTTTAATATCATAGATTGCAGTTTTTGAAATCTGGGAAAACTTAATTGCTCTTCTTAGCATTAAATGCATATATTACAAGAAAAAACATATTTAAGCATTTTAAATAAAAACCAGTCCTTAATTTAATGTAATTTGTACCAATCAAGACCTGATCACATAAGGAGAATGTTGCAATTGCCTTAAAATAATATGGCTTTTACGTTTATATGTTATATAAATTATGTCAAATTTATACATAGGTTATATAGTTTGTCATTTGTTTACACACACTTTGCATATACTGCTACATATTTTTTGAAACCACAAATGAAATGGATGAAATTACATTACAAATGAGCCTGGAGTTACTTGGCACTTAAAAGCAGCCAGATTACCCTTTTCAGAGTACAAGAAAAGTGGAAAAACCTTATATAGGAAGTATGTCCCTTCCAGAGATCAAACCCAGGCCTGCCAGTTGTAAAGCATACATACTGCTTCTGAGGCACTTAACATGTTTATATGATAATTAGCACACATCTTTTATTCTTTTTGTTGCTTCACTTGTTCATTCCGAACTGATTTTCCTGTTAACAAAGCAAGATTAAATTTCAAAAAACCAAAGCCAATGCAACCTTTAACCCTCCATTTCCTGAGAGTGTGAGGGAAACTGCATAACTAGATATTTATTCCAATACATTAACATACTGGAAAGTTGTGCCATTCAGAAATGTCTATCTTTAATAATACACTAATCAGTGGTGTTGGTATTCTTGTTAAAACATGCTATAAAATAAGCATTTCTCCTGTGCATTTTAGACAGTTTTTAAACATTTTATGGTAAGTCTAAGCACTATGTTGATCACGTAATGAGAAACTTAGATTACAAAGTCTCCTGAATTCACTCAGACTAATTAATTATCATTCTCAATCTGGTACATAGCTTTCAAGGTCACAAAGGTATGACTATTAAAAACAAATGCTCTATCCATATGTTAGCTATCATACGATGAGGAATGAATGAAATGATAGTGCAAAAGAGCCCCGAGATCATTGCTACCTTTTGCAAACAGACATTTGCCTCTTCAGTACAAGGTAAATCTGTTCTTTATTTAAAATGGGAACTTAACCTGGGCCTGTTAGTTTACAAGCCATCTTTAGTGCCCTAGCCACTAAAGTTTGGAAAGTTTGCTGGGACATACATGTTTAAAAATGTCCAATGAAAAATATTGACATTCCTATAAACTTGTTCATATTACTGACATTATTCCAGACACTTATTTAAGTCACATGTTCTGAACTGCATATTATGTTGGCTGGTAATATGCTATGAATAATGTGTAATTTGGAAGTACCCACATTTTTATTAAAAAAGTGGTCCTGGCCAAGTGGGCAGACTGCTTGTCTCCCACTGAGGTGGCTTCAGTGAGATTTATGGTGGACCATGCGGGTCTGAACAAATTTTTCCAAGTATATTGACTTTTGCTGCCATTCATTTGCTCTATAATTTCATCCCATCTTCACCTTTATCATTCAGTCTAATGTAGTCCACCAATTCTCTCTGTGCACATGGTATTATGAACTACACTATATCCTCTGTCTTCCATGTGCAGAATTCCAACACTTGGCTCACAAGTGAATTGACATTAGAAATCAATCACTCATATTAAAGGGTACATTTATCATTTGCTATTTGCTGATATTTATGAAGAAGCAAGATAATAAACTGAAGCTCACTGCAATGGATAAACTTTTGAGAACTATACATTAATGAATGAAACATGCCATTATAGCTAGTAATCTGTTCAATAGTCCAAAGGGACACATGCTCTTGAAAAATATGCTAGTAGATGACAATGATGAAAACCTTTCATTCCCAGAACTTTAACTGACTCCATAACAAATTGTAAAATATAATTGTGTGTTCCAATTAAGTATCAATACTAATTGAGAAATTTATACCATTTCACGAGATGTCAATTATCAATTAATACAAAACTTATTTTTCTCACTATACATAACAGACAGAATGAATGCTTTTCAACAAAAGCAAAGTATAAATGATAACCAAAATCTACATAAAAGCAAACCAAAAGCAAAGAGTACATGAAGAGAACTTGGATGACACAAGTTCTAAATGATACAATCTACTTAACATTTTTCATCTATGGCATCTCTCTTAACAGCTCCAGTTCAAGAGGATGAAATGTGAACACAATGGGAAGTTTATGGCCTGCAGAATTTCTGCTCCTAGCTGGCCAGCAACAAGAGTACATGTTAAACTCATAATCACTACAGTGATTGTCTAATAAAATATGTGGGTTGTTCAATAAAGAATTATAATTTTTTTTGACAACCTACCTTTCCTCATCCTCATAATTTTGATGATCTCTTCCTAAGTATTGTCAATGCAAATAGATGTAAACAGTCAGATGCACACTGCAGAGACTGGGGGAAGAAACGGAGACTTCAAGCGATAGCATTGTAGTAAGCACATGGACAAAGGTAGTTCAGGGGAAGCAAGATGACAATTACATATACATACATAGATTTATTACTGTTCCAGTAAAACATAAGATTACACAATATATAATAATAGCTATTTGATGACCTTCATCACACAGCTTACACAGTTTATGGAATTATAGATACATATGCACAGGAAATAACTTTTATGTGATCATTTAATTACTGTCACTTGCAACACATGATGCTCAAATTATAACAGTGTTGGACAGACTGAAGCTTGCTCTCTGCCGGCTGACGTTAGCTACCAAGGTCATGCCACTGCACATCATGTTTACACTGCACATGTGTATTTGCACGGAAAATAGTCCTTGTTGGATGCAATGCACTTGTCCCAACATTTTCTGCCAGTCTTCAAAGACATGATGGAAACTATTTTTGACAGGTCTTTCAAAATCTCCTCCACAGGCTTCACCACTGTTTCTGATGATGGTAAATGCCTACCATTGAAGTTGTTTCTTCAATATGGGGAAAAGGAAAAGGTTACATCTGAACTATAGAATGGGTGAGGGATACACTTTATATTGATTTTTGTGAGATATTCAACAATAACATTTGCAATGTGTGGCCATGCATTATCATGATGCAGCATCCAGCATGTTATGTGGCCTTTAGCATTGACATGGCCTGCAGAGTTTTTTGGTCATCTCTGTAGTACTGTTCAGTTTCAGTTGTGGGTGCAGATATGACATGCTGATATACCATTCCTTGAATATTAAAAAGTAACATGATCATTATCTTCCCAGCAGAAGCAACCACTCTTTTTTGTGTGTGTATGCGTGCTCGCGCGCTGGCAATGAGGAGGATTTCCACACAGAGTTTTGCTATTTGCTCTCAAGATTGAAATAATGTAGCCAAATTTCATCAGTATTGATTATTTTTTAAACTAACTCTGTATCTTCCTGTAGCATTATCAACTGCATATAAAAATGCATGTAAGTTTCCTTTTGTTCAGGAATCAGCATTCTTAACCCATCATTCATAGACACATTGCATGTGCCACTTTTCAGGTACCAATGTGTGGATGGCACTCGGTGAAATTTTCCAGTGTGTTCTTAATGTTATTCAATAATTCTCTATAATGACAACAGCAGTGTTAATGTTTTCTTCCATTTAGAGCACATCTGGATCATTGGGTCCACTTTCTTTTGAAGATTGCCACTCCTGTTTAAACAATTTACATAGCAAATACACCAAGAATTTAGGGTGCAGAGCCAAGAAAGTACCACTGAACATATTAAAGAAGATCTGGAGCAGTAAAGACAGCATTCTTGTAATATGGAAAATGGTCATAGTCATTCCAATTAAGAAGAAAGACAAAATAGCAGTAAGTTGGATAGTTATAAGCCTACATCCTTAACCTCAGTACTTGCTAAAATAATGGACAAAATAGTCACTATAAGATTGACTTATTGTCTGGAATCTCAAAATTTCCCTCCAGACTGTCAAGCAGGTCTCAGAATTCAACAATTTCACCAATTCACCAGGTTGTACATTTAACATAGGATATTTAAGATGCCTTCAACCCCCCCCCCCCAAGTAGTAGTAGTCGTCGTAGTAGTAGCAATAATAATAATAATAATAATACTCTCTTTGTTGACTTCAAAAATGCCTTCGACATAATATGGAGAGAGAAGTTTATTCATTACCTGAGCAATACTGGGATAAGAAGAAACATGTTGAAATGGTTCATGGATCTATTATCACAAAGGTGCATAGCTGTAAAATGGAATAATATCCTCTCTAAATGGCATTTGATCAAAGTAGGCCTTTCGCCTCAAGATACTGTCTCCAGTCTTTTTAATATTTTCATATATGATCAACAAAATATTAGCTCACTTCCCAAAGACAAATATGGGATTTAAATTATAATTAATCTGTCATCTAACACACTTTAGATGACAGATTAATTATAATTTACATTTAACAAACTTCACTGTGTGAGTTCCAACAGAATTTTTTAAAAATGTCTTATTTTTTGAAAGTTCTTAAATGAAATATGGGATTGTTTGCAGATGATATTGCCATATAGATTAATCAAAAAATAAACAGAATAAACAACATTACAAACAACTAGAGAATGAAATGCAAAAAATTATCAATAGCATGGAAATATGGGCATCAACCAATATATGGAAATAAACGCTATATAAAAGTCAGTTATCCAGATATTCGGTTTACAGCAAGTACAGATAATTTGCAACTTAACATCAATAACATACAAGAAAAAAAATACACTAAATATCTTGGAATAACACATGACAAAAAAACTTTTCTCTGAACAGACTGACAATATAATAAGAAAGTGAATAAGAAGAACATATTAAGAAGACAAGCAGGCTTCAAATGGGAAGGATCCATAGGTCTCCTTAATGACACATATGAAGCTACATAAAGCCCAATTTGCTCTATGGAAGTGAGATATTATCAAATAAACAACTTAAAACTAAACTGAATACAGTACAATCTATATCATTAAGAATAATAGCAGCAGCCATAAAAACAACACTTATTGCTGCTATGCAGAGCATGCCAATCAAAAAAGAGCTAGATATTAAAATGACAATACTGAATAGAAATTAAAAAGTAATCAACACAGGAATAAATGTTTCATATTCCTGACAGCACACAACGATTAAAAACATTACAGACTTTCAAAAATTCCATACAGAAAGAAGATTTAGACAAAATTTTAAAAATATGCACTAAACCTGCACTAGACCAACTACCCTATACAATAGATAGATATCAGAATGAAACTAAATCAGAATACAACGATCTCCAAGAAAAATGACCTAACTGATGAATTTAATTGAAACAGTATACTAAACAGCTATTATCAGACTGATACATGGTATTGAGTATATACAGATGGATTACTTACAAAGTAAGAGGCAGACTTTGGAATATACTGTAAAGAACATAGGCTTTCAATGGCTTAAAGTTGTTACTATGTTAGTAAATTTCAATTGCCTTCTAATATATGCAGGGATTATGATAATCATCATATTATTCTGGTTTACATCAGGAGGCAATTGAAACTTACAAACATAGTAATAACTTTAACAGGAAAGAAGAAGCCGGATACCCTGCTGAGTGCATGGTATCCGACTTTACAAAATACCAAAATAAAGAAATTACTGGAACTAATCCATAACCAACATTCCAAAAGAAACACCCATGAGCTACAGCTTAGATTCAACCCTAGCCATGTGAACCAATCAGAGCTCAGTTCAACAGGAAACCCCATTATACCTAAGTATACAGTCACTGCCTCGACTTCAAGATTATACAGAGCACACTACTGATAATGTCCACTGCAGTCCTAGAAAGATAAAGGAGAAGAATCCAATTGGACCAAGACCTTACAGCCTGGAAGACTCAGTTTTCATACTGTGAAGATTTCTGTCATATACACCTTTGGGACAGTATGCTAAGAATTTAATGGCAAAATAATGACCTTTAGAGCAGCTTTAGAAAATCTATTGTATAGACCTAACATAAATAAAAGAAGTGTTATCTTAAGTGACTCTAAAGCAGCGCTGCAAAGTATAATGAATTACAGTTACCCACTAACATGCACTATAAATGAAGTAAGAAAACTTATCATATAATCCAGATCAGAAATAGAAATGTTTTACAATGGATCCCAAGCCATGTTGGTTTAAAGAGGAACGAGATGCTGATACTTTAGCAAAAAAAGGAGCTACCATACAATTAAAACCATCTTTTGATCTGGAACTTCCTTCTAAATTGAAATTCATAAAAAGATTAATATTTGAACAAGTACAACAAAATATTTTCTGAAATTTGCTAAGAAAATTATCCTTAATCATTTTTAATTCTTTTTGAGAAATAGAATTCTCTTGATGGATGTTACTCTTCAGTTTGCATAAGGTGTCTGTATGTGTCCTAGCTCTTATTTTTTAATGTTCCCCTGAGATAATAATCAGAGGAGGTTAGATAAGGAGATCAAGCGGGCCACATCTTTTTGCTGATAACTCTGTTGTCCAACATCTCATGAGCTTTATGTAAATTATTAATCTGTCGTCTAACACACTCTTATGCTTCACTTACTTTTAAATACTGTGGGACCGGTTTTGAAGAGAAATTCTCTCCGTCTTCAACCAACTTGACGACTGGTATGAGAAACTAACATCTATGAGCACCTAATTTACATTTAACAAGCTTAACCGTGAGAGTTCCAACAGAATTTTTTAAAAATGTCTTACTTTTCGAAAGTTCTTAAATGAATCTCATGAGTTACCTAAGGGTATTATTGCCTATATGTGCTGTCAGAATGCTGTTGGAAAAATGCAAAATATATTTCCTCACTGTTATATCAGTAAAAAGATTTATTATTCTGTAACCGTGCACCTACTCCTATTTTTTGATCGTGAAAGAATTTCTCATGGATCAGATTAAGTGTTTTGGAATTCAAGTGCCAGCACTTTTCAAATTAATATATTCATGTAAGTGGGACCAAGTTGGTCAGAAAACAGAATAAGGTTAGGATCAATTTGTCTGCCATGCACTTAGTTAAAATCTATTCACAAAACTACTCCTGGCTATGGGAGATCCATTGTTTTGAGTTCTTACACCACAATAATTTTATAGGGTATTAACTTTGTAGCCACTCATTCAGTTGTATAGGAAATCCTAGTTTACTTTAGTAAGTTCTAGAATCTTTCCTACAAGCTTAGGAATTATATATCCTAAAGGAGTGCTCCCCAAATAGAGATATTTCTTGTCTTTCCAGAGTTTTACAGTGTTTTACAGTATCATCAGACTGTTCACATGGATGGCATGTGGGATTTCCATGCTAGAGTCTCAGGATCCATAGATTTTTCCAAAAGGCCAATGTTCAGTAATCATGCCAATAGTTTTCCTGGTTTGCTTTCTATCCCTCCTCAATAGTCCTCCTATATCAAATGCCTTAATAAGAATTTTACCCATTCTTGACTGGGAAAGTGAACTGTAGTAAGACCTGAGCTTGAACACCTGCAAAATTCTCTTGAAATAATCTTCTGATAGCAAGAGCACATTCTATATATACATGTGAATCATAAATTAACACTAACTGAGGAATTGAATAATTAGGCCAATTATTTTCCATTTGATCTTTTCTAGTAGCCTGTGTGTTTCTGTATACTCTTGTAAGAGGTTGTATACCTTATACTATACCATATAATTAAAACAGGGCTCTCTTTCATCTGAAATGTTGGCCAAGGCTCAGTTAGCGTTGCACTGGAATTCTGCCATGCTCATGTTTAATGGATAATATGTTCACTCAGTATCTCTTAATCTGACTGCAGAACTCATGTGTTAAGGTATAAGTTTAAAGCTGTCCCATTATATAAATATATTTTGAATAAAACAAGAAGGTCCATTTAAGTACTTTATCAAATAATTTTCTCAAATGTGGAAGAAAGCGGGGGAAAAAAGCAGTTATCGTACAGATTCTGGGTGATAGCGATTTCCCTGAAAAATTCCTAGGCACTCATTGCAGCAAACAGATATTTCATATGAGTTGACGCAAAATACATCCATAAGTAAAAAGGAGCTGCAATGATTGGCGCTTAATTTAGAGGAAGAGTGAAAATATTTTATGAGTTGGAATATTTAAACACATTCTTTGACTTCACTTACTTACACTGGAGACTTACTTAGTAAGAGAAGTAAAAAAAGTGTTTAAATAGATTGACTCAGAACAGATTATTAATGCATGCTTTACATGTTAGATTCCAATTTCATTAATATTAAGATAAAATATTTACTTACTTAGTTAGGATAAGTTAAAACATAACATAATTATATATAACAATGTTATGGATTAGTTTACAGACCTTTATTGCCAACAATTATAATTGTCAGTCAACAGCTGAAGGTGGAAGTTACTGCCCCCAAAACATGTCGTTATGCTGTACAAGTAGTGGAGTTAGTGTGAACATATTTAATAAATTCTAATACGATAAACTGTAAGTATGTCTATTCAGAGTGCCTAGCCCTGCATCTACTAAACCAATCACCGAACTGCACACTTATTAGCCTTTCACACGTAACATTTACAGTTTGCTGCAGAAAGATATTGGGTTGATGAATATGGAGCGGTTTTTATTGGATGGGGGATGAGGTGGTTTGCATGAGATTGGATGATTAATGATGTGGATGTTGTCTAATGCCACATGGTGGGGCCACTTTGAGTGGTATTTACTGGATGGGGGTAACCAGGTGTGGTGTATTTATGGATTTGCTGATTAATGATGTTGTTGATCTCAATGCCCCACATTGGAGTGGCATGTCGAGGGGTTTTAGGAAAGATGTGTACAGGGGGAAGCAATGGTGCAGTTGATGAATTGATTGTTGTTGTATTGATGTTCTGTCAGCTCCTAACTCAGTCTGCTGCTCCAATTCTATTACAATGAGCTCTCAGGGTTCACTGGAGTGTTTTGTGTCTCGTTTTGACTCATGGGGAACAGGGAATGTATCATATAAAAGACACATGAGATAGATTTCTGCACTAATAGTTTATTCAAGTTCAAGATACCAGTCTATCTATACCTGACTACTCGCCATTGCCTGACCAGTTCCTATTGCTATACTGTATTTGATATTATTTTCCCTAAATCTAATTTCTGCCTTTGTCATTTCCCACTCTCTATACTATAACAATTCATTGACGGTCTAACTCTGCTCTGGCTATTTTTACACTTGCCCCATTCTTTGTTACTTTTGCAGCTATCATCACTCACAATTCTCAATTCAGGTCACAATAACTGTCTATCTTCTCCCGCAATTTATGATATGTCTTCTACCAATCATTCTGTTCTCCACTGTATTCTCTACTTAATTCTCCTGAACTATTCACCTCTATTGATTAACCTTTATTTCTGTGAATCAACAAATCGTTGTGCTCAATTGTAATTGTTCACTACCTACTTGGTGCTCCACTCTCACACTTTCACTAACTACCAATTTCATGCTCCAATGCAATAACATTAACATTTTCACAAAAACCTCTCAACTCTCTGACATTCAATTTTTCTATATTCTGGCCCTGCCTGCGCAAAAAATAAGCTCTATTTTTTACTATTTTATTCCCAACTTATAGAGTCACCATTGGCTATCTTAAAATATTTATTATATCGCTAAGTTCTCCTCATTCACTTATTTTTATGCGATGGCCACTGTTAAAAATTTTTTTCCCCCTTCTGACATTCACTTTTCTCACAGCCTGGGATTTCATGGAAAGTAACTCCTGTCACATATTTCAATTCACCTTTTATAAATTTTACAATTTCCCACATCATTTTTCTTCTTCACTATCCTAGGTCTGAGAATTAAGATATTGAGATTGCACACGTATAATTCCCCTTACTATTATTCTGAATGGGCAGCAGAATTCTTTGGTTTGTACCTTTCCACCTGCCAGTTACAAAACACTCTGATTATGACTTTTAATTCCCTTTTGCCATTCTATTTTTTTCAAATGTGTTCCTCAGTTGGTTCTAACAACCTGTTATAGCAATTTCATAACTTAGCCCATCTTAAAAGGGTGTCTGTTTCTAGTTCAACACAAGCTTCTCACCAAATCCCTGGCGTATGACTCTTAACAAAGGAGCCTTTTGGCATTTTGCCTATCTTAGCCATTTTGTTAGAAGAGAGGGAGCAAGCAGTCTGTCCATACAATCTATATACAAGAATTCTTCCCTTCTCTAATGGGTTTTTTGTAGGTGCCTTAGGTCAACAAGTGGTAACAAAACATGAAAATAAACACAATGCCTCTTACAAATTACTGTTACCTGCCAAAAAACAAAACAAAAAATACATACACATACAAGAAATAATCATATCAATCACGTATTTCTGAATCTTCAAATTATATACAAACATGGTAAATGTTCATATCAACTCATTACTTTAATAAATATAACTTTGCATCCTCAATTCTTAGGCCTATGTAATTATTACTACTATTTATTTATTAACTTAACAAAGGTGGCCTTGAGTTCCGGTTGCAAATATTTACCTTTATCTGTAAACAAAGGTCTGAAGAGCTGCACTGAAGGACCACAGTCAGATTTGCTGAAGCTGATTAATTTGCTACTCCTGTTAAACACTATTCTCAAACCTTCCATAGCAACAACACCTGCACAAGTAAATCATATTAATTTGAAGCTTTTATATTTTAATGAGGTTTCAGAGATTATGAAATGAAATAAATGAAATTATTAAATTTATTGATAATCAAATCTAGGAGCCTGACATTTCTCATAAACCACTGATAATTCCACAGCAAATCTTAAGACCCTGTAGGTTTACAACTTCTGTCACCATGCCTTACTTAATGATTATTAAAACCTAAAAGAGATAAAAGATATTGGGATAGTTTGCATATTAAAGATTCTTTATATATCTATAGCAAAATTTTTACACAATGTTAGTTTGATATGGGTATTAAAGGGAAGCTTCAAAAGTTCAATCTGGTAAAACAGGAAAGTGTGCAATTTAACTTACTGCCAGTATGAGAGTGTGTTGTAAGTAAACTGAAATAACTTTGCAGTATAACATCCTTGGAAATGTATTGTGCAAATTGGTTCTATGAGGGTTGAACTTAAATAGTGGCAACACTGCTGTGGAGATGCTATGCAACAGAATCTAATATTGTTGCTGATAACACACGTTTACATACCTATCTTTTCTCAGAGCAAATGGACTCTCCCTTCCCACATCACCTGCGTGCGCACCATCGAGAGAAACACAGTCACTTGTGAGCTAGCGGTCTAATGTACTGTTGTCATGTTTTCGAAACAGGAACAATGGAGTTGGATCAAAATTGAATGTGCCAGAGGTCGTACAGCACGGCAGTGTCATAAAGGTCTTCAAGAGGCTTGCGGAGAATCTGCATTTCCTTACAGAACAGTGGCACATTGGGTAAAAGCCTTCAAAGATGGTTGGCAAACTGTGGCAGACATTCATCAGGCAGGTCGTCCTATGCGCGTCAGTGAAGAAGAAGTGCATGCTCTTGCCGCGTTACTGGACAGTGATCGACGATTCGTGAGCTCGCCCAAGATACCGGATTAGCGCATACGACTGTGCTTCACATCCTGAAGGAACGCCTGGGCACGCGAAAAATTGCATCACGATGGGTTCCGCATAATTTGACGGAAATGGAGAAATGGTTGCGTTATGACGCTAAGACGCACTTGGAGCGCTATGAGCGCGAAGGAGAGATTTTCTTACGCCGTATCATAATCCCGGATGAGACATGGGCCAAATCGTATGAGCCAAAACTGAAACGCTAATCGAACGAATGGTGTAGTGGTTACCATACTTGCCTCCTACACCCAAGATCGCGGGTTCGAACCCGGCCAGGACCGATGGATTTTTTCGGGCGTAAAAATCGTAAGTATGGCTTCCTTCGGAAGGGAAGTAAAGCCGTGGGTCCCGTGTCGTACATTTACGGCACGAAAAAGAACCTCAAGCCTGCAGGAGAGGCCTCTGAGCAAAATTTGTCGGCCGTTTCACGCCCTGATTTGAATGGGACGCTGATGACCTAGGGTGAAAGTTATGGTGATTCTCGTGTACGACTGTGATGGTGTTATCCTAACTCATTACATTCCTCCACGGCAGACCTCAATGCTGAGTATTACCGTTCGTTTTTGGAGCACAACTGCGACCAGCTTTGAGAAAGAAGCGGCAATACTTTCTGCAGAATCCACCTATCATTTTGCACGACAATGCTCGGGCGCATACAGCGCAAGCTGTGGCGTTTTGTTCGTTCGATGGAGCTGGGAATTACTGTACCATCCACCATACTCCCCAGACTTAAGTCTTTGTGAGTTTGATTTGATTCTGAAGATGAAGGAACCACTTCACGGCATTTGCTTCAGAAGTGTTCCAGAGATTCGGCAGGCATTTGACTGATCCATCTGCACCATCAAGAGAACAGACTCTGCTAAAGGTATAGGACTTCCACATCGCTGGCAATGGGTTATACACAATGCTGGTGACCACATTGAAGGACAGTAAAGGTTGCTAACATGTACCTCTTTTGTATTGGTTGTAAATAAATAGTTGCCACTATTTAAGTTCCATCCCTCATATTTAAGCAGTTCCCATCACTAAGCATTTCGTCTTTCTTGAGTGGAGATTCTACTGATCATATCAAAATCAAGCATCCTGGCTCATCAAAAAAATATTTCTGTTTACAGCATTTGTCTAAGTGAGAGGAAAAGGCTATATGACGTTCTGTGCATTCTCTGATAAATGAATTATAAATTTGTGCCATTTATGTCTTATAGACTGATAGTGATATATGCCCCAAATTGGTTTGTTTGAGTTATGCCAATTTTCTCTGCTAGGAATGTTATGAGGGTGATTTGATAAGTAACTTGGTTTGATAGTACAGAGAACAAGTTCAATTTTGCAACATACTTAATTTTTGGACCTTGTCTCCTCCAAGTTTAATGAGCTTATTCCAACACTTCTCAGGTTCATGATTTCCTCATGGAAGTGAGTTTCTTTGAGGCCCTCAAAGTATTTGTTTTATCACCTTTTCATTTGATTTAAATTTATATACAGTTAGGAAAGTTTTGAGTTTTGGGAACAGATGGTGTGAGATCAGATAAATAGGATTGATGCAGATACATTTTAAATTATAGTTCAGTATTTGGCCTCAGTAACTGAATGCACCAATGTACTGTCATGCTGAAACACCTTTTTTGCTATTCCTGGATATTTTTCTACAATTGCTGTTCTTCAGTCTCTCCAAAAATGATGCATAGTATTCTCCATTAATGTTTTTCCCCCCCCTTCTCCAAGTAATCAATTATGAGGATTCCTTCTGTATCCCCAAAAAATTGAAGTCATCACCTTTCCAGTGGATGGAATACACTTTGCCTATTCGGAGCTGGTTGGCCTTGCACATTTTACTGCTTAAACTGGTTTCATTTCTAGTGTTTAGTAATGTTATCATATTTGGTCCATAGTGACAAAATGCCATAAAAATAGATTGGATTTTTCTTAAATATTTCGAAACAGTTGTTCAATGTTTTGTGATTTTGTTTTTACTCCAGAGTGAGCAGACACAGTACCCATCTTGCACAGTTTTTTCATATATAATTTCCTTATGAAAAATTAAATGAACTTATTAATTGATATCATAGTATGATTCATTGAACTACACACTCTTAAAGCTTCACTTACTTTTTATAAATGTATGGAACCGGTTTCAAGAACATTTAGTTCCCATCTCAGTCAGGCTAAAGTTCAACTGTCGGATCATTCGTTGAGCTGTGGGAAGGTATATTCTGCTCTGGTGGCGGTGTGATAAACTTGTAGTTTATGTTTTCATCCCTGACATTGTTGAAGTTCATTATGCTGTCTTTGTATTTGTAGATGTACATTTTCTCCTATGTTGCTAATTCCGTAGGTCCTTGTACTGATTTAAATAGTTTTGTTTTATTTATTATGTCGTGATTTTGTGTCCAAAAATGATATGCTACTGGTGATTTCTCTATTTGCTTGTACTTTATGTTCCTGAAATGTTCCTTTAACCGTGTGCCTATGTTTCTCTTTGTTTTTCCAATGTAGATTTTTTCACATTCTGCACAGTTTATTTTGTAAATATCTGATTTTTCTTCTTGTGGAATCTTGTCATTAACATTATCAGTAAATTTTTAACATTAAATCTATTAATCGGTGCCAACCTGATATTAAAATCTTTAAGAATATTCTGAATTTTGTTTGTGGCCCATGGATGATATGTGAATTTTTTAAAAATTAGTTTATCTTTTGTTGCTGAAAGTGTTGTGGTTTCTTTGATATGTTTTTGTCTCTTGAATTTCTGCACCTTTTTATGTACTAGTTCTTTTTTAAAACCATTTTTAGCTGCTGTTTCTTCTATTTGTTTGTATTCTTTAAAATACTCTTCTTTGCTAATTTGTAGGTTAACTAGCCGGTGTGTTAAACTGTTAATTACTGCATGTTTGTGTGTGGGGGGGGGGGGTTAAAACTGTCAGCTATGATGTGATTATCTGCATGTGTATTCTTTCTGTATATTCCAAATTTAAGTTTTTCTTGGCATTTCATTATTTTAATATCCAAGAATGGCAGCATGTTATGTGTTTCTATTTCGTATGTAAATGATATGTTTTTATCTTGAATATTTAGAAGTTTTAAGGCATCGCCAATGAGTTTTTTGTTAACTATGGCAAATATATCATCCACATATCTATACCATACCTTAAATATGTATGGAAACGTTGTGTTGATGTGTGTTTCAAATCTACTCATGAAGAGGTTAGCTAGAAATGGAGATAAGGGGCTGCCCATTGTAGGTCCTGCTTGTTGTTTATAAAATTTTCCTTTAAAAGTAAAAAAGGCTTGGTTTATGCAAATTTCTGTCAGTTTGATGTATTCTTTTATGTGTGTATCATTAATCCCACTTGTTTTTAGCCAATCATGTAGATAAATCAGGAGTTTTTCTTTTGGTATGCTCAGAAACAGAGATTCTACATCGAAAGACATAAAATTGCACCCCTCTGACACTCATATCTTTCGATGTAGAATCTCTGTTTCCGAGCATACCAAAAGAAAAACTCCTGATTTATCTACATGACTGGCTAAAAACAAGTGGGATTAATGATCATCCCAATTAACACCATTAAGAAGGGGAGGAATGTCATCATTAAAGTAATTTCAGTGCCTATGCAGTATTACTTGTCCATCCCCAATATTAGACATCTGTTTACAGTGCATTTGGCAAGAAGAGAGACTCTTCCAGCTGATCTTTTCAAATGGTTGTCATGTGAAGAGTAAGAGGAAGTTAGGTTGATAGGTTTCAAGAGTAAAAGTTGAGCAAGAGTATTAAAAGTGTATAAGATTATTGCTTTTATTCATTGTAGTACAATAAAATAAGTCTAACACTGTGTGGCTCAAAATTAATCACCATATTATGTCACTAGCTCTTTAAAGTAACTTGCATTGCTTAATCTAGAATATATACTATTTCTGGCAATGGAGGAAATCTAATAATGAATGCTATATGATAGAGAATAGAACAAATTAATTCTTAAACAAGACACACTTACAAAGACTCAGGTTATATAGATGCTAGCCAAGTTAAAAGAAATTTATCATCATTAACAAGTGTAAAAGAATAGGAATAATATAAGGAGATGAGTAAACTAAGCAAATTCCTCATCTAGTAGAGTAACTTTAAATGAAATAATATGTTATGGCATTACTGTGTAGTATTAGGGGAACAAAATTAGAATTCTTACAATCTATAAGTATCACAAGAGAGAAACCACATTTTTAGAATTTTTATTATTGAGATTAAACCACAAAAATTGATAGTATACATTAATTAAATAAAATATATTACCACTGATAGATAAAGATATACTGTGTGGGTATTTTTAAACATTTGTAATTGTAATGATTTTTAAATTTTGGGTTTCAGGTAAACCTCCACTCTAAATGGCCTGATTTCACTGATTTTCAGAAACTACTTTTCTTATTTTATTTCAAAACATATACCAAGTTTACTTTAAAAAAATTTAAAATTGCAACTGCTAGAGGTTTTTTTTAAATTTTGCTTTAACCCCATCTCCTAACGGCCCAATTGCTCTGATTTTCAGAAGCTATGTTTATTAATTTATTTAATGAAATATACTGAGTTTCGTTGAGAAAAAACAAAAGTTGCGGCAGCTAGACTGATTTTTCTTGTTTTTAAATTTTTATTATAGGTTAACCCCCAAATCTCAATACTCCAATTTTGCTGGTTAATGAACTCGATGACTGATTTGTTAATTGATGGTTATATGCCAAATTTTATTGAGAAAAAACAAAAATTGCAATAGAGCATTAACGGTTACACACACATGCACCACACACATAATATAAATGAAAAATAAAATAACAATAACTAAATAAGAAGAAAAAGGATAAAACACTTAGAAAGTCACAGATTTAGTATCACCAATGATGTGTTTTATCCTTTTTCTGCTCTACACATATATACATATGGTGCACACCAATGATTGGCCTCCACTCTCTCCGGACCTAACCCCTTGTGCCTTTCGTATGGGGTTATGTGATTGATGCTGTTTTCATGCCACCATTACCAGATGATCTGAAAGAACTTGAGGCCTGCATCATCAATGCCTTTTGTTGATTTGACAGGGACATGCTAAGTCCAGTGTGGGATGAAGTTCACCACAGGATTGATGTGTGTGAAGTCCCACATGGAGTGCATATGAGCATTTGTAAGCCATATAAAACTTTGTGAGTTTTTCTATCTGACTATATAGTTTTGTAATGATACATCAAATAATGAAGCTACAGTAATGTTTTGAAACCGCTCCAATCATTTGTGTGCATCCTGTATATATATTTTCATCATTTTTGGTGCCTAAAATATGATTTCATCAAATCAATAAAGATTTGATGAAAATTTTCAAAAATTATTTCATGGGTACAGCCCCAACAGCTTCACTTTGGAATTCACTAAAAGTAGCAATTGCAAAGTAAATGTTTTTAATAATTTTTAAAAGCTCATAAATTTGGTTTCAGTTTTAATAAATGTAATATGTTTCAGAAACACCTGCTCTATTTGTCAGCAAGAAACATTTCTTCCCAATCATTCAATTCATTTGATACCTGTAACTCTCTTCTCCTAGTAAGAAATAAGCCATATCTTCTTATGTTAAAATTTCTGCAAGCATGAAAAGGACCTCCAATCTGTACTAAACACTTACCCAAAACTGTCCCTGTGGTAGATGGTTCAATGGCAAATTTATAACAATCTTCACTGGTTACAGTTTCTGGATTGTCATAGACTTTACGTAAATATGACTGGAAAAAAAAATGTACTACTACTCAGTTTGCAATGAAGAAAATATAAACATGATAAATTAATCTTAAAATGAATATTTATAATTTAATAATGGGTATACAGTTTGTAACAAAGTAGTCTATAACTCAGTGACATCATACACACCTGAGGTGGCAATTCCAATGTGATATAAGAATTGTCAGTATGCATCAGCGAGATGTTGATGTTGGGGAAAACTGTACGATTTAGCACCTCTTTCCAGCAGAACATTTTTTGAAGCAGCCAGAAGTCATTGGGTATCAAAATATCCTGATATATTGCTGCTGAATTTATCATATCTACTACTACCTGAAAAACCTGGAGAGAGAGAAAATAATTAAATAAAAGAAGCAAATTTGAAAAGCTTAAACCAGTCAGAATTTACATCAGCTTACAAAGGATGAAAAGAGCATGATATCGGGCATAGTGCTCTTTTGTAAAATGAGCAGTAAATGAACAAGATAAATTAGAAATGACAAGACTAATAGCAAAATGTTATTTTGTTGTTTTTTGTTGTTTTTTTATACTTGATTAATTGTTTAATTTATTCTGTTTATGCATTTGGTTTTGATCATTTTCACGTTGCCTGTTTGTTTGGGACAAGAAATACAATAGGTTTTTTTTCTAAGAGGTATTCTGCAAAAAGCAATTGGCGATATTGCAATATATAAAAGAAACAACTTAACTTTAAAAATAAATGCATTCCTCACAGGAAGATAAATTAGAATAAACTTTTCAGTGGAATTAGCAGGTTGCTAACTAATGTACCAAAGCAGATTTTTTTTTCACAAAATTTTGGACTATGAGATGGCATTTTCCTTTAATTCAGCGATAGTTCTAAAGCTTAGGGTCTGTATAACAATTCAATAGCATTGTTAGCAATCCTACCAATAGCTTTATAAACATTCTTATTGGCATCAATAGTTAGACAATTGAAATCTTGCAGATTGTAAATATCATTATATTATCATCTGTAATGAAAATATTTTGTTATTTTGCGACTGCCTTGCAGTTCCATCAAACCTAAGACAGGATAATCTTTAAATGGCTTAGTCAAATAATCTGTCTGGAAGTTTCTACAAATGTTGCAATATTATTGTGGGAAGTGTATGAAAAAATGTGTTATATTCCAGCATACTGAAACAATTATACATTCCTACTTTTATGAAAATGGTCCACCAGAACAAAGTGCATATGTTATCAATGGCTTAGCTAATAGGAAATAAACATTTTTGATGGATTGATGGATTTGTTTAAATCATTCATAGCTGCAGGAATTCCTAGGTAGAAACTGAAAAATAATTAATGAGTACACTTAAACAGTTCATCTCAAATGCATCTACATTTAAAAAAAAAGTCAACAGTTGTTTCAGGGATATTTATAAAAATATTTAAGGTAGGGTTAAAGGAAGAAAAATATGAAAATTCATTGATTAAACAATGGATGCAGTTGGCTGGTACATGGCCAACATAATACTAGAACCAGGTACAGATAACCAAGAAGCATGTCTAGTTCATTTTTCCAAACTTATGCAGAATTAAAAGTCTTATTAACAATGCAACTGATTACTACTATAAATATGATCTGAATAAAGAGAATATGGTATGATAATGTCTTCATATTTATGACAAGAGTGATGTATTGAAAAAAGCTGCTAACAATTAAAAACCTCTTTTCAGCAATGCAGTATAACATTTGTCTCATACTATGTTATTCCCAAGGCAACCAAATTCTTTTATAGTGAATAGCCATGAAGCCAGTATAAGTTTCTATAAACATATTTTTTTTAATACTCCATAAAATTCTAATTCTTTTGATGTCAGTAAGCAGTGTATATGTGAAAACCTTAAGAAAGATGTTATGTTATAATTTTGCAATTTTTGCCACAAAATTATTTTTCACCTTGTTGAAATATTGCTATTCTGATTACATTATGTTTGTTGCTCTGCTTCCCTCCTTGGTTTAAGCATTACAGTACTTTCTTATGAAAGCCTTGTGATGTGCTTCTGAACCCCCAAACCTTGAGAGTAGTGTTGCATTCCTGACAGCGAGACAAGTCTGTCCGGCTTCAAGGATAAAGCTGCAAATAATGTTTGGATTTTTGGGTTCTTTACAATCTATGTGGCTTTTTTTGGATGACCCTATTCACCACACATTGCTATAAAAATTTTATTATATCTTTTGAGGCTGACTTTCCTTGGATTTATTGTCACTGATGCAGTGGCAAGTACTATTTGTCTACATATGTATTGATGTGTTACCCAGGTATTAATGTATTTATAGTGATATAAATACATTTTACCTTTTTATTAATAGCCAAGCCATTTAAGAGTTGTTAATATTTAGCACGGTAAATTAAATTTTCAAAAGCTTTTGTGATGTCAATTAGTTTTTGCATAATGTGTTAATTATGTTTCCTTTAGGAATTGTGCTGACTTGCACTTACAGTTCCATAAGTATTCTGAATTGAGAATTATTAATTTCAATCAGTTCTTGGGCATACTTTTAATAATGTTTCCTTTGGAAACTAGTCAAATTATGCTTGTGGTTCTTTAAATGTTTTGAGATGAATGTTGAAATATTTTTAAAATCACTTTTGACAGTTATAATGAGTGCTTTATTTTATTTTATATATTTTTTTAAAATGTTTTGTTACCCTATTTTTGCTAGCTGTTTGTAATACAACAGTTCAGTTAAATATTTATTGTTGATGGAAATGATCACTCTTTATTATCTGTTATAGTGGTTACTGCATTATATTATTTTTCATGTTACTTCATTTTAAAATTATATTAAATGTTAATACTTTAAAAGTTTACTATTATACTATTAATCTGTGTTGATAATTTAAAGGAAAGACTACTTCCATATGCATATGAAAAACATCCAGACTTTTGAAGCCTCATTTATGTACATTTTTCTCTTCCTTATTCATGAGTGGTAACTAACTTAGATTAGATTATTTATTTATTTAAACTGGTAATGCTAAGACAATCAGGTCTTCTCTTTTGCACTACCATAATATTTATAATATTGCTACATGCAAAATAATACAATAATGCAGATACAAATTTTAATTAAACAATTTATAAGTAAATCCATTGCAAAATAATTTTCAGTACCTAATAACTAACAAAATTACTGACCATTACAATGAACAAAATAAAGTTGCAAGAATTACTTTATACATAATAGTATAGTTATAAACATACACCTAAGACCTATCAAATAGATAATAAGTATGGTAGAAAAATATTAAATTAAAAATAAGCTATAATCAAGAGAGCACCCATTTTAAATTGTTAGCACATACCAACAGTGCAGCTTATTCGATAGCAGCAAACAGCATGGTTGTTGTTAATAAAATTGCAACCTATTAAGTTTGATAAACAAATATTATACTTCATTTTCCCCTTTCTTGCGCTTGAGAATGAAAATAGATATCTAATTTATTTTATTTTTTGAAACAATAACAACACTAATAAAGCTTATAAACATGGAGAGCCTAGCTTCCAGTAAAAAACAAAGAATATTAATACATTATATGAGCTTAGGTCTATTAAGTTTCTGGCCTCACCGATAAGGGTTATTGCCTTCACAAAATCCTTATCTGGCATATCTTATCTGTTAAGTAAATAATTGCAGCTGTAACTTCTCTCTGCTGGTTCAGTTGTTCAAATATAGTTGCATAAAGAAGGCTATGTGTAGAAGAATGTGACAGGTTCAAAATGGAGTATCGAGCTGTTATTAAGTTCTTCACAAAAGAAGGACTTACTCCAAATGAAATTAAACAGCAATTGGACGGCGTATATGGGGAAGCATCCCCCCTCGTATTCTACCACCAAAATTTTTGAATGGGTCAAGAAAACATTGAAGACAAAGAGCGTCCAGGTTGGCTCATTCCTAAAAATATCACTTTTGTGGAAGGAGAAATTATAGAACACCTGCGACTCAAAGTTATAAAAATAGCTGCAAGCTTGGGCCTTCCTAAAACAACAGTCCTTTGGATTATTCATGAACATTTAAATATGAATAAGGTTAGTGCAAGGTGGGTGCCTAGATTTCTTTCCTCAGTTCATAAGCAACAACAAGTCATCTGTTGTCAGGCATTTTTGGAGCTCTGCTATGGCAATGAGAGAGAAGTTCTGCATTGTTACAGGATATGAAACTATGGTCCTCTACTATGGATTCTTTGTCCAAAAGAGAATCAGTGGAGTGGCATAAACCTGATGAAGCACTGCCTCTAAAGGCCAAGGTCACTGAGTCAACCAAAAAGATTGTGGCCGCAATCATTTGGGACTGTGAAGGAATACTCTTCATTCACTTCAAGGAAAGGAACACCACAGTTAATGGGGAGTGCTATGCTGACCTAGTGCACAGACTACATGCTTCTATCAAAGAGAAAAGGCGAGGAAAGCTGAGTGGTGATGTGCACATTTTTCACAATGCGCCTTACACACAGCTCTTGTTGCAAAGGAAGCTGTGAAGAAATGTGGCTTCAGGGAGATCAACCATCCAACCTACAGCCCAGATCTAGCTCCTAGTGACTATTTCCCCTTCTTGAAACTCAAGGAGGATCATTGAGGAAGGAAATATAAGTGTGACGAAGAAGTGGTAGATCCTGCTTATGACCATTTTGCAGACAAGACTTCTGACTTTTTTGGGGAGGAGGGGGATTGAAATGTTAATTCAAAGATGTAAGAAGAGTATTGCAATAAAGGGTATCTATATTGAAAAGTGAAATATAATTTTTGTCTTTATCATGCCTGGAAAATGGTTAGGCCAGAAATTTATAGACCTACCTTCATATGTAAATTCCACTTGAAATAACATTTTTACTGTTATGCATATGTCTTTCTGAAATTAGATTTACTTGTTATAATAATTGTTCAGCATGGACATTAATCACTAATTTTTGCTTGTTATGTAAAATTCTCTTAAACACACCAGTAGAATATGTAATATATATATATATATATATATATATACATAAAGTTTTTCTCTCTTTCTGAGAAGTTTGTTAATTAGGACATATTGCTATTTGAATGGTGGTTCCCCCAAACACGTATCAGCGCTGAACTTCAATGTCTTCAGCGCTAACCTCCAATGTCTTAACAGCATTAATAATAATAATAATAACAACAACAACAACAACAACAACAAATTGGTCTGATATAAATCTTTTTTTGCCAATTTTGCAAAATGCAAAAAGTATAATTCAGTTAGTTTTTAGATCAAAAGAGATTCAAATATGCACATTTCTTCAACAGAATGAAAAGAAAACAAATGTATTATTACTTTCTGACCTGAAAATATTTTTCATAATTCTTTTATTTTGTAATTATTCCTTTTAGTCACCTGACATAAATGTTTGTAACACAGCTTATGATTACTGAAATGAACAGGTGTGCAGTACAAAAGATAGCTTAAATATAAGCAAAAATGAAAGTTCTATTGGGTTGACACTAGTGAGGAGGAAAGACACAAATTTCTTGGAATAATTCTTATCATAGAGTTTAATGAGGTTTCAGCAATTTCTCTTTATTGGTCTAAGAGTACATTCTATGTAAATAAGTCATTAAAGTCACAATGCCTCATGATTGCTTCCTAGTTTTACTTGTCAAAAATCTTAGAACTATGGTGTATAATTTGCAAAGTAGAGGGGAATACATATGCTATATGAATTTATTAAGAGAACATGAACTTAATTAGGATTTGGTGAAATTGTAATCATGAAAATGTGTGAGCCCCTACTTAATGAAGGATGTATTCTCTTGCACATAATTTCTATACCGTGACACACAGGTTGTGAATAAAAACATATTTCTCTGCAGAAAGAATCGATTGTAACAGGTCAGGACTTCCAAAAAATGTTGCAGAAAAGCAGCTTAAAAGGGACAAAATATTTGGGCAGAGACTGAAAAAAGCATTAAAATAATTAACAGGAAGGTTCTCATAAATTCAACAGTGTTATTATGTAGGGACACCAGTAAAAAGAATAAAAAGGAACAGCCTATCATGAAACCAAAGGCAGTACTGAATAAAACAAAGAAAAAGAGTGTTGATCTGAATGACCAAATGTCATCTTACTAGTCATCTATGAGAATATGGTGGAGGAAAGTAGCTATGGAGCTCCTTTTAAAAACTGCTATAGTGAATGCCTGGATACACTATTGTAAAAAAAGTACTTTGGGAAGGGAAATGCCTATCCAAGCATTCAGGAAACCATTTGCCTTGCATATGTATAAATATATGTATCACTTCTTGTATCACTCCTCCTTGAACAAAAAGAGCTCATACTTCGGCAAAATTGAATGGACCTGCTAGAAAAGTTTGGTGGTACCATACATTGTTCAGAATAGTAAAAAAAAGTCACTATCCTCTGATGTCCATAAAATATTAAAATAAGCATCAATTGCTTTAATGAGCGTCATATTAAAAAAATTATACTGTAATAATATGTCACTGGTACATTTTGTAAAATTTGTGAAACTCTATGTTGCAATATATTGAGATAAAGTTTTGAACTAATATTGGTGTCAAAGCACTACCTCCTTTTTAAAATGAATATCCATGGTTCCCAAAAAAAAGTTTGAAACAAAGTTGTTTTATTTTTTCAGGTCATTTCAGGGTCCACCGATTCACAGAAGAAATGCTATTGAGGTTTAATAGTATTTCCCCTGTTGAATAAGCAATCCATAAATACTGGAAAATTATTATATTACACTGCATGTGATATTCCAGATACCAGTGACCTAAGTAATGTCATCGTCAGGTCACCATGAGGGCCAATATGAGAGTTATTTCAGACATCAAATTACACTACTACAGGGAATATGTTAAATGCAAAAGTAACACCCAAACTATTTACTTTGATGCATATGTAATAGCTATACTTCACCTTAGTTGGTAACCTGAGGCTTGTGGTTCCACTGTCCAGGATTGTCTTATCTGTATTAAAAGTGCGGCATGGTAGGTCAACCATTTTGCCTCCTACACTGATTCCAGTAACAAGTAATTCATAAAACCATTCTCTCAATATAGGTGATGTATACACCAAATTTCCATTTGCTTCATGATCTGCAACAGTATTAGCTTACACTAATTTCTAATACATTGTTTTAGATGCATCCAGCACTACAGGATATACAATTTGTTCACACAATGTTGCTTTTGGTCTTTGTGGACTTTGTTGTTAACATGGTATCTAAATGTAATTTGCCTGTGCAAAAAACTCAGATGTATATAAATACAAAACAAGGAATAAAAATGACTTCTCTATCCCAAGTCATAGACTCTGCCTTTATGAAAAGATGCCTAGCTTTATGGCAATAAAACTCTACAATCTATTCCTACAGAAATCACATTTTGTAACCACCACATTAAATTCAAAAAAGTTTTAGATCTTAATTTTATTACACATATCTTATAAACGAATATTCGTTATAACCTAGGGGTTATCTTTATGCTCTTATCCATTTTTTATGTCTGATTATTGCAATCTAAACTTATATTTTTTATCCTATAACCCTAATATAAAGTATATCTTATTAATTATTGTACTTATTTACTGATGAATCTATTTTTACTGTATGAAATTAGTCTTAACTGTAGCTTCATGTTGACATGGTTAATTGTGTGTCACACCTGAACTGCAATAAATTGAAATTGAAGGTTACAGTAAGATCAATTTGTTGATAATCTTCAGGGAAAAAAAATAAATAAATGTTCTGGCTTTGTTTTGCAGACAGTGGGAGAAATCAGAAGATCCTATTAGAACAAACTTTGCCTATGTGCTACAGGAATTGGACAACACAATGCACTTTATTATTGATAGTTCAGAACAATACTACTGTAGCCTATGCTAAGTAAACTTTACAGTATGGCAAATTAAGATGATATATTAAAGAAAGTTGACTAGTTTTGTAATTGCAATACTTGGACATCCATGTGTGCATGTTATGTCCGTAATGGAGATATGGCATTTGGTTAATAGGAAGTCAATAACTTCATTTTTTTGCAAAAGAGGCAGCATAATAGTATTGCTCTGAACTGTTGATATCTTAAATTTGTATTCATGCAAATTATCTTGATTAGAAAAAATGGCCTGCTGCCTTCCAAATACCAATATTGCTATTGACTGCTATTGCTGTCCTGCTTTAGATATTCAAACAATTTTTTTTTTTGAGGAAGCACACTGAATTTTAACCTTTAACAGTAGACAATAAAGAAATTAATTATTTTGGCATAAATTAGCCATTAGAATGTAAACTAATTGATTATATATTTTATATGGAGCCAGCTAGAAAATGGCATATCAGCAAGGAAAACAAAAACCTGTATCAACAATACAAAAGGCAACAGTAACAAGTTGTAACTATGATACTGATATTCTCAAATGCAGTGCTCAGCATGAAAAACAATTTCAAATTTTGTGCCAAACATAATAAATCAGTGAAATGCTTTAGCAAATTATGACAATGATGTAATGGACCAAGCAAGATGTTTTAACTACAGTTTCACTTCAAAAGTAGCAGAACATCATTTGAGGATGACGAAAGATTAGATCAAATTTTCAAAATATGAACAAAATTCAATAACTGTAGCTGTATATAGGTATTTGCTGATTGCTAAGTTTATGTGCATTCTTGTTCAGCTACAAACTGTTCCTTACTCTCAAATCTTGAGATTTTCTTTCCTTCTCTTACTGCTAGGTAGTACCATGATTTCATACACTTTATTGCTCTACCTGCCAGCACAAAGCAATCTATCTTTTTCTTAAGTATAAGTAACCAATATGTTTATGGAATGTTGGAATCCACACAGTGAAACTTTTGTTAATCCTATTTTGATTTTTAGTGTTTTACTTTAAATCAAAATAAGATAAGTAACTAAGTTTGGACTCCAGGCTTGTTCTTGCTTGAGGCTATTGTCTGGCTGAATAAGAAGTAATATTCCATTGTTCTGCAATGATATCCTTCAGCAAAGTTTAACTACAAAATTCTTTATTCAAATTTTGTGAATTTGGAGCATTACTCAATTTTGTGTTCTGATCAGTGATCTGGTAACTAATCAATTATTTATTATATGTATAATTTTCTTTACATTTATCTTTTAACTATATTGCATAAGGCTTCTTATAATTTTAGCCTGTTTATTGTTGTTATGCTCTAATTTGAAGTTGTTTTCATAACAAATTCTTCCACCATGGTTTGGATATACGGGGAAGATTTGTAAAGAATTTTGTATGTTAAATACTCATTAAGACAGCAATTATTTTGAATTGCTTACATAAGCTGTAATGTAAATAAAATTAAATCAATGCTTCATTCATTTTCAATTTAAATTAAGAATACTATATTCAAGCATATATTTTGGAATATTTTATTCACAGGCATATTACTTATTTTGAAGTTGATGATTAATAATATTTCATTTAATTATATAAGACTTGAAGCTTTCATGGCATTGACTTACAATCATAGTTTCTCAGAAGATCAGTCATGTCAATGTCAGGAGGATGCCCAGAGCAACAAGCGGCCTCAAGCTTGACTTTAATAACATTGATATGGCTCATCTACTGAGAAGCTATAATTCCATTAAATTGTTATATACCTATTTTGTGATTTTTAAATTCTATTAACATATTAAACATATTAGCATTTGAATTTGACTGCCATACTTTTTATTTAAAATTAATCATATTATAACCCCCAAGCAGAATAACTATAAGTCCAAGATCTCCTTTTCAAGATAATTTAAACTTTATGTTGAGGATCATCAGTGGAGACAAAAGATGCTAGAAACCAAATAATTATGATCAAAGGAGAAGAGCCTGCAATTTCCAAGAATAAAAATATGAGACAAGTCAGGAGCAGCATCAAATGCTTGCTGAATACTTTTTCCAGCATCCACAGGACCGTGAACTTGATTTCATTTCTAAGATGAAGCTATGAATACAAAGTTTATTAATTGATATCATAGTATGATTCAGTTGAACTACATACTCTTAAAGCTTCACTTACTTTTCATAAATGTATGGAACCGGTTTCAAGAACATTTAGTTCCCATCTTCAGCCAGGCTAAAGTTCAACTGTCGGATTTTTTGTTGAGCAGTGGGAATGTATATTCTGCTCTGGTGGCGGTGTGATAAACTTGTAGTTTATGTTTTCATCCCCGACAATGTTGAAGTTTATTATGCTGTCTTTGTATTTGTAGATGTATCAATCACATCAAAGCTGACAGTTTTAACCCCACAGCGCACAAACATGCAGTAATTAACAGTTTAACACACCGGCTAGTTAACCTACAAATTAGCAAAGAAGAATATTTTAAAGAATACAAATAGAAGAAACAGCAGTTAAAAATGGTTTTAAAAAAGAACTAGTACACAAAAAGGTGCAGAAATTCAAGAGACAAAAACATATCAAAGAAACCACAACACTTTCAGCAACAAAAGATAAACTTATTTTTAAAAAATTCACATATCATCCATGGGCCACAAAAAATTTCAGAATATTCTTAAAGATTTTAATATCAGGTTGGCACCGATTAATAGATTTAATGTTAAAAATTTACTGATAGATAATGTTAATGACAGGATTCCACAAGAAGAAAAATCAGGTATTTACAACATAAAGTGTGCAGAATGTGAGAAAATCTACATTGGAAAAACAAAGAGAAACATAGACACATGGTTAAAGGAACATTTCAGGAATATAATTGTACAAGCAAATAGAGAAATCAGCAGTAGCATATCATTTTTGGACACAAAATCACGACATAATAAATAAAGCAAAACTATTAAAATCAGTACAAGGACCTACGGAATTAGCAACATGGGAGAAAATCTACATCTACAAATACAAAGACAGCATAATGAACTTCGACATTGTCGGGGATGAAAACATAAACTACAAGTTTATCACACCGCCACCAGAGCAGAATATACATTCCCACAGCTCAATGAATGATCCCACAGTTGAACTTTAGCCTGGCTGAAGATGGGAAATAAATGTTCTCGAAACCGGTTCCATACATTTATGAAAAGTAAGTGAAGCTTTAAGAGTGTGTAGTTCAACTGAATCATACTATGATATCAATTAATATGATTGGCTTCACTGTGCAAGTTCCAATTTACATTTAAATACAAAGTTTATTACAATGTTCTGAAGTATTTGAGGTTAACACATCAGGTGCGAATGATCTGAGCTTTAAGGCAAGGGCAATAGGTGCTTCATCACAATAACATGTTCCCTCACATTGTATTCATAGCACAAAGGCTTTACTGTGCCCCATAGCAGTAAATTCTTGCTAGATTTAGTTCTCTGCAATATCTTCTTATTTTCTAAGATGAAACTGAAGCTAAAGAGTCATCATTTTAGCATAATGTAGATTGTTATAGATTTTTTTTTATTTACGGATGCTCCTTAACATCTCAGGTCATCAGCATCCCATTCAATTCAGGGCGTGAAATGCTGATAAAATTTTGCTTAGAGGCCTCTTCTTTTATGCTTGAGGTTCTTTTATGTGCCATAAATCTACGAGAAGGGACCCACAGCTTTATTTATCTTGGGAAGGAAGCCATACTTTTGTTTTTACGCCCAAAAAAATCCACTGAACCTGGCCGGGATCGAACCGACTGGCAATCTTGGATCTACGAGGTAAGTATGGTTACCACTATGCCACCAGGACCGTCACATAATGAGGAGACCCAGTGCAAATTGCAACTGGGTTTAACATGCCTCAATCAGTGTTACTAGAGGCCAAAACTAGAATTGTATATAAGATGATAACTTTAATGAAAATAGTGCCAAATTTTAAGTTAGGTAATTATTTTTTCTTTTCTTTATATTTTCTTTTTGATTTTGCAGGACTAATTTCATAACATTTTGATCATAACACATACCTTGATTATGTATGCAAATTACATATGAACTTTATACATGATAAAATATGAATGAACAAACAAACATTTATTTTATGAACATTCTTCCATTAATCTGTGATTGTTTAAATTATGACTATGAGCAAGCCGAAAATTACTGGTAATATAAGAGTGGTTTGATAAGTACCTTGATTTGATATTAAAGAGAACAAGTTCAATATTGCAAGGTATTTTATTTTTCAACATAGTCTACTAGAAGTTCAATGTGCTTGCTCCAATTTTCTCCAGGTTTATGAATTCTTTGTGAATGTGGGTTTATTAAGGCTCTCAGAACTATTTCTCTCCTGTTGACTTAAACTTGAGTCCAGCAAGAAAGTTTTAAGTTTTGGGAACAGATAGTGGTCTGAGGGAATGAGATCAGGTGAATAGGGTGGATTGCAAAACATTTCAAATAGTATTTTGGTCAATGTGTCCTGAGTGACATAGCTTGAATGCATCGGTGCACTGTCATGGTAAGACAATACTTTCTTTTTCACCATTCCTGAACATTTTTTTGCAATTGCTGTCTTAAGTCTCTCCAAAAGTGGTGCACAGCATTCTCCAGTAATGGTTTTTCCCCCTTTCCAAGTAGTCACTCAAGCTAATTTCTTTTGTGCCCAAAAAAACTGAAACCATCACCTTTCCAGCAGATGGAACGCATTTCGCCTTTTTTAAAACTGGTTCACTTTATGCATTCCACTGTTTAGACTGTTTGTTTCATTTCTGGTGTATAATAATGAATCCATGTTTTGTCCATAGTCACAAAATGCTATAAAAATCAGATTATTGCTAAACATTTCCAATCAGTCAGCTGGTGTTCACATGCGATTTATTTTTGCTCCAGAGTGAGTAGACCCAGCATTCATCTTGCATAGCAGATTTTTTTCAATTGTAATTCTTTATGCAAATTAAAAAGAATCCACTCAGTTGACATGTCCATGGCCTTTGCTAACTCATCAGTCAATCAAAACAACATAGACTTTATTGATGATTTATGGTCTTACAGCTGATTTTAGAACTGCAGGATGTGGTGCATCTTTGATGCTTGTTCTGATAAGCTTGAATGCATTTATGCAAAATCAAATAGTTTAATGGGAGGGAATGCATCATCCAATTTAGGCAAAAATCATGAATTTCTTTGCTGTTTCCCCTTCCAGAAAAAATAACTGAATTACAGCAAAAATTACAATCTTATCTATTTTTCACTGTTACTTATGCTTATGTTTGAACAACCGCCAAACAATGAATTAACATCAAAATGACTTGCAAGCATAGAATATTCAGACATAGAAAGCAAACTTCAGGATTATATGCAGATGGTAACATTGCCCTCTATTAATATGAGAACCAAGTTGCTTATCAAACCATCCTTGTAAATGGATATTGCTATTAGAAATGTTCATTTCTGACTGATACATCCAATCCAAAAATTTACATCTGTACATATGGTAGAACATACCTAATATTTCCAACATTCCAGTGTGCTTGTTTTCATATTCATCTGGACCGCACAGTTCCAGGGAAAATACAGTTGATTTATTTTGGTGTAGCTCAAGTGCTTCTAGCCAAGAAAGAACGCTTTTATCTGGACGGGAAATAAATGGATAAGCAAGACCCAAAATTCCCTGAAATATAGAATAAATCTTGCATATTAAGTAGTATTTCTGTTTATAACTTTTCTCCCTGCAAATAACTATATAAAATGAATTTTAAATATAAAGAACATAAACAAAACAGAAGTCTTTGTGCAAGCACCTTCTCCAAAATTTGAAAATATGTCTACTTTCTCATTATGATACATAAACAAAGCACTGCTATTTATAAAGGTACACTCAAAATTAGAAAAGAAAAATTTTGTATATGCTTTATGCTCGTAGCCTTTATTTTTAATTTCACCATGGAAATGTCTGCATATTATTATCAGATAATACTTAAGTTTAAGGAATACGTGTTTATATTTCTCATACATCAACATACAACTTTTATAACGAAATAAACATAACTAAAAAAAAACATTAATTTTAAATAACACAATTAGGAGCAGTGCCTTCAGCAATTCTGTAGGACACTATCTTCAATCAAATTTATTCCAATTTGATTGGTTTGGCCCCCCAGTCCCTGGTTCATCAGCAGCTATCCATTGGAAGTTTTAAACATAATGAAGCCATCCATGACAAAAATACAAGGTAAAATATGAATATCCATATAATGATGACAAACACAAAGATCAATAAATTAATATTGCAAAATTAACCTAATAAATGATCAACCAACATAAAGTGTGTACAAAAAAGCAAATGCATAGTTACTGATCACTGCTACTATCCAAGAGAGGAATGTGTAGTTATAATAAAATGCCAAAGTTAGCTTCATATGTTTTAATTTGAATTGTAATGTTAATTTTATGTTTCCATCACATGTATTGTAATTTAGAACATTAGGTTCAGCCTCAGAATAGTTGTATTAAGCTTTTACTTATATAACTTATAGTGTAATGTATGATAGTCTAAACACATTATTCCCAATCTGTGTGTTAAAATTTTAGAATTTGAAAATAAATTTTATGCCATACTTTTTTTTTGAGTAGTGTTTAACGCTCGTTTTTACTACTGAGGCACCATAGGTGGTGGACACTAATGATACATGAAATGAAATGATATACTGTGAAAGGATATTTTTTTAAGGAAGGAAGCGTTCCAGGCCTAAGTTTAGGGTACTTCCCTGGCATTTGCCAACTACGAGGACTGAGGATAACCTGGAAAAAACCCCAGTCAGGGAGGACGGTCCTGGTGGGATTCGAACCCCAGACCTCCTGCTCATGAGTCTGTGCCCTAACGACCTCGGCCACCCATGGCAATATATGACATGCTGAAAGTCATTATACAATATATTTTATGTTTGCCATGAAGCCTTTAAAACAGTAAATTTTAAAGATAACCAATCAATACCTGCAACAGTGTTTACTCTTTCTCCTTTGCAATAAACTGAAATTTTAGAATTGCCAGAACATTTTGGTTAGTTCCAGTTTATATGTGAAATAAGTGGATTGTAGCATAACTATTTTACTAGAAAGCTTTAGTTCAATTCTGTCATAGACAGATTTCTGATACAATAAAGACAAGCTGATTCAAGTTCTGGGTTAGTTGACAGTAATCATGCAAACAATGAAAGCAGAAATTACTATTCCCTTCAGAATTCACAGAAATATGCAGTGCTTTGTAAATACAATGGTGAAAATTTGCATTATGGTTTTACATGACATAATGAATATAAATGAAATCCTGAATGGTGGTATTTTGTTTAACTGTCAATGATGCCTAACAAATTAAAAGAAAAGTTTCCTTTATCACCAGCACAGTTCCACTGGTGACATCTTAATACCACACTGGAAACCTGACAGTGGAACCATGCTGAAAATGAAGGAAATTTGCCTTTGAAACATGTCCAAATAAGTGGAACAAAACTAGTGAAATTTGGGTGATTTCCTCATAAAGAAATTAAAAGAAATTTATACAGTAATCATTCTGATGTAGCTTCAAAACCAAGAGAATATTTTGAATGTCTTCTGAAGTCATAAAATAAATCCTCTGGTGCCTTAATAATATGCATTTTCATTTCTGTCAAAACATTGCGTGCTTCATTTGCTGTATCTGAGTTAATAATTCAGCGGAAAAGAAATCCTCATAGTATATTCAAGGAAGTAGTATTGCGAAAATAATGTTTGATGATGTTCAGAAAGAAGATATATCCAAAATTTGTTTCAATAACACTATACATGATGAATAAAACAAAAATCTCATGATATTGAAATTAATGCAAACAGTAAATTAGAAGGGGATACTGTGTTTGCTCTACGTTAGACAAAAGTACTTAATATTATGTTTTATTAGGTTCAAATGAAATTTAGATATTATTGAACAACTTTTATTTTGTCAAAACTTTAAACCCATCTTTCAATACAAATATATTTATGATTGTGTTAATAATTACTTTGCTGAACATAATATTCCTTGGGAAAACTGTACTCCATTTGCACTCATGGAACAGCAGCATAAAGAGAAAAATTACAACATTTTTTAAAAAATTGAGTCGAAATTGTAACATACACACCACTAAAATTCAATAAAATGGAAGATTAGTTTCGGGAGCCATTGCTCCTATCATCAGTTCCTGGTCGACTGCCGGTCTCATTATTTGTGGTAGGTCAATTCATCTCTGTTAAACCTCCACCAGAGATGAATCGACCTACCACAAACAACGAGACCAGCAGTCGACCAGGAACTGATGATAGGAGCAATGGCTCCCGAAACTAATCTTCCATTTTATTGAATTTTAGTGGTGTGTATGTTACAATTTCGACTCAATTTTTTTAAACACCACTGTTACAAAAGTTCACTATATTTTATAGAAAAATTACAAGTTTTATAAGTATCACTAGGACAGCAAATCCAACTATAATAATAATTCATTAATTTTTATGAGGAAATCACTAAAATTGTACTAATTTTGTTCCATTTACTTGGACATGTTTTGAAGGCTGTTGCCTTCATAAAAGCATATCTTCACTGTCAGCTTCCCAAAATGGTATTGGAAAACTATAGTATATTTCACTTCTAAAATTCCTGCTATTTAAAACTACAACTCATTATTTGTTGCACAAAGAATTGTTATTATAAGACTTGTTCGGGGATTCTTAGAATTGGTCTTAAGCACAACAATGTTACTATTGAAATGACAAATTATGTAAAAGCAAGACAGATTAAGTCTAAAGTGTTTGAAAACTTTGCAAGACTATGGGAGCCAAGCATACCAATTTATTGCTGCTCGCTAAAATTTATTGGCTTTCTAATATTGATGTAGAGCTTCAAAATAAGCTTCTTACATTTTTGCAGAGTAAGCAAGACTTTTGGAAAATAATTTTTGGCATACCACACTAGTATACCTGACTAAAATTTTCAATTTTCTTTAAATACAAGAATGGAACACAAAACCAAAAATATTATTTCAGCCACAACAAAATTAAAGGATTTTTGCTAAAATTAACATTTTTTCAGTCTTCAATTATAGTGAGTAAACTATTAAGCTTTCCATTAGTTAAACATTTAGAAAATCAACTTATTCAAAAGCCAAAAAGAATGCCTGAAGATGTTAATAACGGATAACCTATGTTACAAAATTCAACAACAAAATACTTTAATATCAATTTAAATAGTGGGGATTTTCAGTGAAATATAGTATAATATAACAAATTATTTATATTTCACTAAATGCCGCTAAACAAGGCAAATTTAGTTAATTTTGATCTTCTAAACAACAGTAACCTCATCACAAAGTTCATAAAATCCACAGAGTGACACCTTAACGCTACGCTGGGAAACCGACAGTGGAAACGTGCTGATGATGAAGGCAACAGCTTTCGAAACATGTTCAAGTAAAGGGAACAAAATTAGTGAAATTTTAGTGAATTCCTCATAAATAATTTGTACAAAATACTTTCAATATTAATTTAATTTGGAATCAAATGCAGTGAAACACACATTAATAATCCTTTCTGAGAGTTGTTTAATAGCTGAGGATGTAGACAATTGTTCCACAAAACATGTCCAGAGTAAATCTCATGTAAGTGAAACCATATAGAGTGTTCTAAATATTTCAACTCAGAAGAGATTATTAACAAAATACTTGATATAAAGTTGGATTGATGACAGTTCATAAACAAAATAGTTCCCTAATTTGTTAGATTCAACATTAGAATGGGTAATTTTTTCTTAGTACTTGGTGGGATCAACATACAAATGCCACTAATCCAATTGTCAATGTGAAAAATAAAACATGACTTGCCATTCTATCATGAAAAAAATATTTTGGTACAGTTTTACTGGATTCATGTTCAATATCAGTAACCTAGAACCACAAACGGGGCCATAAAAATTCTGCTATTGTTTTCAATATCATACATGTGTAAATCAGCATTTGCTATAATGAAAAAAGTTAAATCTAAATAGAAGAGCAAACTGATGCATTTTGACCTGTTAACAATAAGACCCTGTGTTCACAAACTCTGGAACACATCAAGAGCAGACTTTGCATTAATTCTAATAGGAGAGTTTTCAACAACAATGGTAAAATTCTTGTATTGAACACAAAGAGTAGATAGGCCAGGATTCAAGGCATTTATCTTTATTTTTTTTTTTCTGATGCTGTCAACATTAAAAGAATATGTCCTATTGCATTTTACATTAGCTATCTAAAATGAATGTCCAATACCATTGGTGGTGGTGGTGGTGGTGGTGGTGGTGCTGATGATGATGATGATGATAATTTATATTAATCATTAATAAAATGGCAATTAAATAAAGTTGATGGGGGCTTTTGTAGGTAGAATAACTGCAAAAAGGAAAGTTAGGAATTATGACAAAAAAAAAAATTAATGAAATAATAGATACTATTTAAAGAAGATAAAGTGATAGAAAGTAAATGTAGTGAGCTTACAATATGCCAATAATCATGGTTTAATGGTATACTGAGTTTAAGAGATATGACAAGCAACTTGTCATTCTCTTGATAGTTATTATATTGGAATTTTGTAAAATTATTACATGTCTTCAATGTCAAATAAAATAAAAATACAGCACTTATCACCTGCCATTGGGATCCATTCATGTAGAAGTTGTGCGAATTTTGTATTCCTGCAACATCGCAGCGGACTAATGGAGTGGGTAGAGAAGGAAACATTACCACATCACTTCCCAAATCTCCTCCCCAGTAGCCCTGTGTGTATACCACAGATACTTTTCTGTGTTTTGATACATATGTGCTTGAGCTGTAGAGGAAAAAAGGGGAACAAGAAAAGATTACTTTAAATTATTATTTTGTAAGTAATCAGTAACATTCGTACAGTAATTCTGTTGCATTGGAAGGAGATTTGTCTTTACAAAATTAATTTCTTAAACATTTTAGAAACTGATCATAACAATTCAACATTTTTATTCTAATCAATTGAAAGAAAACATTTTTAAAATGATTATTTGGGGAGTTAAGCTGAAAATGCTGGTTTTATCAACTGGGTTAAATACCTGCCTCAAAAGCAAATATTACCCTGTTGTAGTGTATTCTATGTAACATCTTGTATACAGCCTATACAAATTATTTAACTGCATTTATTGCATATGTGCATAACACAGTTATTCATATTATGTGTTTCTTTAATCTGCTTTTACATGTTCTATAGTCAAATTATAATTTTTTATTTTCTTTTCTTCCTCCTCATTACAATAACACATTAATAATGTCAAATTTATATTAGCAAGTCTAGAATAGCAAAAAATATAAATCACATATGGCCAATTACCACAATTGATTATGAAGTTCTTGATCCTGAAACAGCTTGTATTAATTTTTTGTGGGTTAGCAGACGCACGCACACATACATGCATGCACGCACACGCACACACACACACACAGTAAGACCTCATTAATTCAAACTCAGCTAATTTGAAATAACATATAATTTAAAGCACTTAGTATTCACAAGTTCTTTTTTACATTGTTTAGAGTTTGGTTATTTTGAACTATGGTTAAGTTGTATTTCAAACGCATGTGCCATCCCACATTTATAAGCAAATCTGTTTACTGGAAGTAACAGCGGCATTTCCCCTCCAACCTAATCAGCAAATACTTTGATATCCCTGGGAATTTCCATATCATACGAACAGAGAAAGCAGCTGTTTGGTATTGTTGCCCAGTCTCTTACTCTATTGCACCTTATCAAGGACTGATGAACCAATGAGCTACTTCTGTTATCATTTCTTTGAGATTTCCGTACACTTGGTTAGTCAGTTCAAATCAGGGAAGTAAAAATGTTTATATTTTCAATTTAATTGAAACATTTTGCCATTTTGAGTCACATACCTGCCTGAAGAAACTGAGTTGTGGCAAGCAGTTACAGCATACAAGTATTTGTAGTAATTCATCTTGCATGTTACCACAATGTTACAACAGAAATGAAAGTACAATTCAAAGACACTGCATGAAAAACTGAAAATAATTGGGGGGGGGGAAGCTGACAAAAAAAAACAGAAATAAGCAGAGGTGAACAAAAGAAAATAAATTAGGAGTGCCAAACATAGTCATGCAGAAGACAAGCTTATGGAGGCTTTTGTCCTGCTTGATTCGGAGAAAGCGAAGGAAGAAGCAGATGAACTAGCATTAAAACTTGGAATTGAAGATTTCCATTGTTCAAATGGTTGGCTTCAAATAGTTGCAGTTATGCCACAATATCATGTATCAAGCTGAGTGTGGACAGGCAATTGCAGTGAATACACATTCTATCGTCAGTGGAGGGAAAATGGCATCAGTAATTACTGAATACAAAGTTCAGAATATTTCATGCTTTTTATAATACTCAAAGCCAATTAGCAATTTAGCTGTGAGAAATGCCTTGGAGGTAGAGTATAAAAAGCCTACAAAGATTGCCTGATGGTGATGCTATGCTGCAATGTCAATGGCAGACAAAACTATTGCTGCTTGTTGGTAAATTTGAAAAGTTTCACTGTTTCAAAGGAGGAGTGAAGTATTTTTCACTTGAATACAAGTCTTCCAAAAATGTTTGGATGACTGTAAAACAGTTCCAACTAGTTGCTGCCTACGAAGAAGAAAATGACAAGCCAGAATTATTCTATTCCTCCTTGATCATGTGGGATCAAACCCAGATAATGTGCAAAAAATATATGTGGCTCCTCTACTTACCACCAAATACAACATACCATACACAGTCTCTCGATCAAGGAATCATAACAAGCTTCAGGCATGCATATCAAAAATTATATGCATGATTTCTTCTGCAAGAAATTCTCAGAAATTGTTGCAATGTCTGAAATCAGGCAATGGAACATATTGGGCACAATGAGAGAGATAGTAATGGCTTGGAATGGAGTGATGGCCATAAAGAACTGATTTACCAAATATTGTTTCAGTATTGAAAATGAGGACCCAGCTGATGAGGGCATTAGGGAAGGTGAAGTTGACTAGTTGGAATTGCAATAGATCATGGGAGTTGAAGCGAGTTTCAAAGACTTCATGACAGTTGATGAAACAGCACTGACAACAGAAGCTGCATTACTTATGACAATTCTAATGAGAATTCATAGGATAAGTATGTGGTTACAAAATAGGAGATGGTGGCTGAAGAGGAAGAAGGGAAATTTGTTTCTCTCCCACCTATGCAAGGACACATTAATGGCAATGTCAAGTTTGGAAGGCTTAGTCAGTGCTAGTGATGTGGATCTTGATATTGTTAAAGATGTGAACAAATACAAAACTTTGTAGCAAAAACATAGAGGAAGAATGTACAGCAGACATTGATTTATGCACATTTTATATGTCAATAAAAGTAAGATATTATAAATATATTAATATTTTGGTAAAAAAAATGTACCCCAGGAAATGTTCACACATGTTTAAAAATTGGAAGGAATGGCAGACCTGCTTATGGGGCTTGTTTTAATATAAAATTAAATATTATTATTGTGATATTATGTAAACTAAACTATCAAATTTATTTTTCTTCCCATTTTTTCTTCGATTGGTCATTATGAATGTGTAGTATACCACAATTATTTAAGGTATCTATTTTCTAATTTAGTATATTTGCAGTCATTTCAAAATTATATAATTTGAAGTTCAAATTTCTGCACCCAATTAACAAGGTTTTTCTGTCTTAGTGAATGAATGCTAGTAGATATTTTACCTATGCTAAATACACGTATGTTTTGATTGTGCCCAGTCACATGAGGTCACATATAAAATTGTCTATTAGTAGCATCATATCAATGAATATCAAAAGTTAATTTTGAACATTTTTTACTTTGAAATTAGAAATATTCAACCTGTAGCTATCTGTATTTCTGTCTTATAACTCTTCTTTAGCCTTTACAGAAGCACCAATACTGATGTAAATATCATGAAGACTGTATTTGCCTTTTCTAGTTCCAATTGTTGCTATTTATGGTAATTTAGTGGTTTAAAGAATATTAAAAAAGTGTAATAACTCACTTATGGCTGACAAAATATGTATCCACATCTGGGTTTGATGCTGCAGCAACAGCAAAATTTGTGCTTCCTGTATCAACCAAAACATTGAACTGCAAACAAAAATAAATATTGAGAGAGTTTAATTTGAAAAGAAAGCATTCTTTTATGTTCTTTATTATCTAGTGAGTCGGTTTGATAATCTTAAGCTCCACTTACTGTTGAATTATACAAAACTAGTTTCGCAGGCTTTTGCCTGCAACCTCAGTTGTGAATTGACTGTCGGCTTCGTTGTTGGTAGGCTGGAGGACTTGGTGTAGCTCTCGTGGACATTTTATGAACTTCTGGATTAATTTGTCTTATGTTGGGATCTCAAAGTTCATAACCTTATCCTCATATTATTTTATATAAATTTTTTCCCATATTCCCAGATCAAAGGGTCGATCTATGAATTTCAATAATTTCACAACCATTTCTCATGTTTATCTCTCCAAAATTGATATGTAGCCGCTGATTTCTCTATCTGATTGTACCTTATGTTTCTCCAGTGTTCCTTCAGCCTGATTCCAATGCTTCTTTTTGTTTTTCCTATATATACTTTGTTACATTCAGAACAGTTGATTTTGTATATTCCTGGCTTCTTCTCCTTTGGTATTCTATCATTATCACCAGAATTGAGCAGATGTTTTAGGCTAAACTTGTTCACTGCGAACAAAGTAATCCCAAACTCTCTCAAGTATTTTTTGGAATTTTTTGGAGGCCCAAGGATGATAAGTGAATTTCATGTGGATGGTAGATTCTTTTATTGCTGTCAATGTTGTAACCTGCTTTAACCTCTTCTTTTGTTTGAATTACTTGATTTACTTATCTACATTTTCTTGGTCATACCCATTGAATTTTGCAGTTTGTATAATATGATAGTATTCTTTGTTGTATTCAAACTCATTCATAGGTATGTTAATGAATCTATGTGCTAAGCTATTGAGAACTGCATGTTTGTGTGCTGTGGGATTGTATCCACTTACCTTTATGTAATTCTCAGTCTCAGTGCTCTTTCTGTATATTCCAAAATGTTGCCTGTTCTTATAATCTTTAAATCAAGAAAGGGAATCATGTGGTTTTGTTCTGTTTCACAGGTGAATTTAATTTATCTTGTACGTTTAGCAATTTCAAAGCATCATCAAAGAGTTTCTTATTGACCACTACAAAGATATTATCCACATATCTGTGCCATACTTTGAAAATGTATGGAAATGATTTGGTGATGTGCATTTATAAACTACTCATATACAAATCAGCCAGAAAAGGCGATAATGCATTCCCCATAGCTAAACCTGCTTGTTGTTTGTATGGAAGAAATTCTGACTAATACATACTTCGTTAGTTGGATGTATTCCTCAATCTCCTTGTTCCTCAGTTTCACAGACTGTAACCATTTTCGAAGAGATGTTGGAAGTTTGCATTTTGATATGCTAGGAAAAAGTGACTTTACATCCAAAGACAATAAAAGATCATCCTTTTGGAGAGACGAACCTTTGATTTTCTCCACCAGCTCTTTGGAATTCTTTACACTTAAGTTATCAAATTTTTGAAAATTTTGAAATCTCTGGAGGAGCGATCTTGCTAGTTGGTAGGAAGGTGTGTAGGAAGGTGACCAATAATTGATTATTGGTCTCGTGGGATTTCCTGGTTTGTGTATTTTTGGTAGACTGTGTATCCTTGCAAATGAGGTGTTGTCTGGTTTTAATTTTGGTTTCTCCTTGGATGATATGATTGTGCATTTATTGACAGATTTGTTTATGACCTGTATGCACCCCTTTAAAGGATCTGCTTATTTTCATTATTCTTTCCCCATGAGAAGTTCCTTCATCTTTGATTCATACTCTGCTATGTCCATTATTACAATTTTGTTTCCTTTGTCTGCTTTTTTGTATACCACCGGTCTTTTTTTTTAAGCAATTCCAGGAGTTGCTTTTGTGTGTTAAACCCAACCTTACTTTTGTTGATGTGATTCAGAATTTCTTCCCCGTTTTTTCTAGCAGTGTTCTTATCCTTGTTACTCAGCCCATTGATTTCCGCCTCCAGATCTATTAGTTTAGCCTAAAAAATCTGCTCAATTCTGGTGATGATAGAATACCAGAGGAGAAGAAGCCAGGAATATACAAAATCAACTGTTCAGAATGTAACAAAATATATATTGGAAAAACAAAAAGCATTGGAATCAGGCTGAAGGAACACTGGAGAAATATAACGTACAATCAGATAGAGAAATCAGCAGTTGCACATCACTTTTGGAGAGATAAACATGATACAGAAATGGGAATGAAATGAAATTATTGAAATTTGTAGATTGACCCATTGAGCTGGAAATATGAGGAAAAATTTATATAAAAAAATATGAGGATAGCTTATGAACTTTGAGATCCCAACATAAGACAAATTAATCCAGAAGCTCATAAAATGTCCACGAGAGCTACACCAAGTCCTCCAGCCTACCAACAATGAAGTCGACAGTTCATGACTTGCAAGTGAGGATGTAGGCAAAAGTCTGCGAAACTAGTTTTGCATAATTCAACAGTAAGTGGAGCATAAGATTATCAAATCGACTCACTAGATGATTAAGAACATAATAGTTCCTTCACTGTATTGATTCCAACACGAAATTAAATGTTATATTTAAGCTTCTTTTTTTTTTTTTTTTTTTTGCATAGACAAAATATAACTGAGTTTCTTTCTGTATAAGAAACAGCAACTGTATTACTTAAACGCAAATAAGTAGAACTTCCACAGTAGGGAACAAATGGCCTATAGAATTGGAAGGGCATATGAGCCAGTATTTAATGTAAAGAAAAATATGTTCAAAATTGTGCAATATTTTCCTCCTGTGCAGCAAGGTAGTTTCAATATAAACTTCATTCTTTACAGAGGTCAATGAACCAAACAAAGCCACAAGAATGAAAGAATAATGTTCATAATATTTGCTATGATAAAAAAAGAAAAAATGGTATTTTGACAGCTGTGCCTATCCTATTCTAAGGCCTCACATAAATTAAATGTTTTAGCTGGTGAGTTGAACGCACTCTTATTTCTCGACTTACCGAAGTTTATTGGCAAAATATGTTTTCTGGATCCTTTTCCAGATTCTCAGCTGCTAGAAAAGTAATTAACTCATCAGCTAAAACATTTAATTTAAGCAACTGTAATTGCTAGCGAAATATTATGACATGCTGCATTTTGGTATATCAAAGAACACAAACAATAAAATGGAACAAAATATAAACAAAATGTATGAGTAAATATATATATTTATATGCAATCAAGTTTTAAAAAATATACATATATCTATATAATAATACAGATAGTAAACAAGTACAAGAGGCTTAGAATGATAAAAAATTAAATTAATTATTGAATACTGAATATTGAAAGCTTATACGTTCTTCTTCATAGACAAGGAAAGTGATAGTTGATTCCTTGAGAAAGTAATACAGTGAAAATTTGTGTATGCAAGCATGCCTCTATGTATGTGCGTATATTTTATATATATGAACAACAGTGGCTGCTAATGCAATGTTAAATGTTACATTTAAAAGAGTAGTGAAGAATGATGTTAATTGAACAACCTATGTGATGGACTATCTTCAACAACATACTTTCTGAGGTGGTGAGCCAATCAGAACTTCAACATAGTACCCCTCTCCAGGTTTGCCATTTAAATTGGAGATCCACTGAGCTCTTGAACTGCCAAAACAGCAAAGTACAAGGAAAAAAAATTCTGGTACAGGATGGCAAATCATTGTAAATGATGTCATAACTGCATTGCTTTATCCACCTGATCCTATAAAATATTTAAGAGAAATTATTTATTCAATGAGAAAAATTACACTGACCCAGTTTTTATTCTATAGCACATCTGAACTACATGACAAATATCCTAAATAAGTTTTAATAAGCAATTCAATATCACAATAAATAAGTTTTAATAAGCAATTCAATATCACAATTTTGTATTTAGATCAAAATTTTTAAAAATTGTAAAGTCTAACTCTGAAAAATCCTTTAAATTTTTTCAGACATTTTAAGCAACTGAAATGAAAAATTAGATTTAAATAATTTGACAGCCTTTGGTACAAAATTAACAAGCTATATATAATATGGTTTCTAATGTACTGCATTAAAGCTAAAGATGTTTGATGTTAAATTTCCATTGTAAATGAAAATAATTGTATTAAAATTTTGAAATGCTAAATCTATGCCAGTATGTATTATGATACAGTCAAATTTCTACACCTCAATATATAATTGATATTATTGTATGATTTAGTTGAACTACACATTCTTAATGCTTCACTTACTTGTCATAATATATAGAACCAGTTTCAAGAACATTTCATTCTCATCATTAGCTAGGCTAAAATTCAAAATTCAGTTTTAGCTTTGCTGATGATGAGAACGAAATGTTCTCAAAACTGATTCTATATATTATGACAAGTAAGTGAAGCATTAAGAGTGTGTAGTTCAACTAAATCATACAATAATATCAATTATATGATAGGCTTCACTGTGCAAGTTCCAATTAACATTTTAATTCTATACCTCAAAATTTAAATATATATAAAAAAATGTCATTTCCCATAGATCATATACAAATAATATGTAAATATATTTTCTATAATTCAAAATTCTCTTATTCAAATTTTTTGATACCTCAAAGAATTCTCTTGTCCCTAAAGCATAAAAATATTCTTTAGTTTGAAGGAAAGGTAAAAATGAATGTGTATACAATGCAATTAAATGAATTGGATAAAGTACTGTAATTTGAACAATTGTAATTAGGGATTTATCTTTGGAAGAATCCTTTTCCAGGAATCAATCCCTGTCAATAACACTGTGAGCACTATTTTTTATCTCTCTTAGGGTTTTACAGTAGGTATGTTTGCAGTGATTTACAATGAAGAGTTTGTCTGCTATTTCTGATAAGTATATATTGAAACGCTCTGTTATATACTGAGGACTTCTAATTTATTACCCTCGTTGATTAGTTCTGTTACACACTTCTTCCTCGTTTCTTGGTTTATTTATGTAGTGATGACTTTTCTGTATATTCTATGTCTCAAATTTTTGATAACTTGTAGGATCATCAATTTAAGGAAAGCATTTTGAATAGTGTTTGACATCCATTTTTACTATGTGGATGCTGATAATACACGAGATGAAATGATAAATTGGGAAGGAAGCATTCCAGGCCAAATTTTGGGGTAACTTCCTGGCATTTGCCAATTTATGAGAACTGAAGAAAACCTGGAAAAAAAAAAAAAAAATCTGATTCATGGAGAACAATCATGGCAGGAATCGAATCTGTGACTTCTTGCTCACAAGTCCCTGCCTTAACGACTTCAGATGTCAATAAATACTTAAGTAAATAGTACAATAAGATATCAAAATGTGGCTATTCAAATTAATGAAAACTCTTGTCTTATGTGTATACTTCATTATGATAGTAAGCATGAAAAAAATGCAATGGATGCAAAATGAAAATAATGTGAAAAATTGTCTCAAGTTTCATATGTATCATTAATAAACAAATTGATAAGAACAAGCATAAAGCAACCAATGAAGGGATGAACATTCTCCTATTTTGCTTTTATAATACAATTCACTAGCCCTCCATCATTTTCTAGCCATAGTTCACAAGAGTGTATGCCATTGTTCACAATATTATATTTACTTACTTAATATATTTAATTTGAAAAGTGCTTATTGCAGCAATATTGTGGTGATAGCTAACCTAGTTGAGTTTCAAAAATGAAAAAAAAAAGTATATATGATGATACTTTTCAGGCAAACATGCCACAACTTAGGAAGCATTCAAACATATAACTTAAAAAATACATCTCCACTTATAATATTGCAGAATAATAGGATGCATGCAGCTTATAATCTAAATAATTACTTAATATAGGCCCTCCATCATATTTAGGAATAGCATAATAAATTCATTAGTTATGCTGTATTGGAATTAAAATTATTGAAAGCGTGAGTATTTAAATTTTTCTTTTAATTTTTTCTTGTGAAGTTTGCACTTCTATGAATTACCTATATAGCGATTTCAAGGAAGCTGGAGGACTGCTATATAGTTGCATTGTAGAGGAATAGCTGCACTTCTAGAAAACTTTTGATAAATTTATTAGGCTATTCAAGTGAGTAGCATCCCAGCATTGTAATTAATAAGCTCATTTTAAAGTTATCGAAGCTGTCAAGAACAAAACTCATAAATAATATGTACTCTTCAGAAAGAGTAAGAGTATTGAGCTTCTTAAATAATATTCTATATGACCGTCATGAGCCTAAAGGTGAACATTTTCTTATTGCAGACAGAATTATCCCAAAAAAACTTATTTCAAAATGGAATGGAAATGATAATACTCAGCTTATCCTGTTTTGCTTTAAGAAATCTGAATAACCTTCTACACCAGAAAAAATTGTGTACTGTATATTTTTATTTTCACTCGATTCTAAAATAAGGAATAATTTTTTTGAGGTAATTCTGTAAATAGCAAAAGTATGTTCAATTTGCAAAAACAGAGCATTAAAAATTATATGTGATATTTGGGTTTGACAATTATGTATCTTATTAGACCACTATTCAAGAATCTTAAAACTCCTTATTCTCATTACTCATGTGTTTTAGCCAATTATTTTAACAGTTTTAGGTACAATTTTACAGTACAAATTTACAACACCAGATATACAAACCATGTGTATCAGCCAGCTAACTCACTGACACTTTTTCACTGAGTTTAGTTCCTGGAGCATTCAGTGAGTTAATTAAGCAGTCACAGAGACTTGCAAACATAGAATTTGTCATTTACAATTAGCACAGTGGCACATGTTCTACATTTTCAAAAAATATAATGTACACCTACATAAATAATTAAAATAAAAATTGAAAAAGTATCACCTAGAACAATTTTGTCAAAACAACAAAACCAGAGAAACAGTAACATATAAATTACTCAGCCACACAAATTTTATATATATATACACATTTATTATTCTGCTTTTTGAATATAACTTTCTAAAACACTAGACAGTGTAAAGATTTTAAGAAAAACTTGACACACCTTTTAATCACTCTTGCTTTATTCAATATAGAGAAATACTTTAGCAGTTTAACAGCCTCAGCTGCAACAGTTAAGTGATTCCTTATTCAACAAGACTCCAGGATGACAAACATATTTTTATATACAAGATTATCCAAATTCTGATAGCAAAGCAGGCAGAGGTGAGCTTTGAAATTGTGTCTTTAATATGTTTCTTACAATTAAGTTCAATTACTGGCCACAATATTTGGTATGAGCAACTTTGTGTAATTAGCGTTAACTAATAATCAATTATGATATCTGCTTGTTTTTAGTTCTAAATGAATTAAAATTTGTTTTATTGAAATTTAATTTAAGTTTATTAGGTCTAAACCAAATGTTTATATCTTCAAACGCCCCGGTGTCAAGTTTAACATTTGAGCACGATCCCTTTGTAATGTGACTCTGTAATGAAAAGTCACTGACTGTAAGAGGCGAAGCACCTGCACCTGTCAAACAGTTTTTGTACAAATAACCACATAAAGTACCGAGGAAAATAAGAAAAACACGAGAATGTGCTAGAAACAGGATTTTTTTTAAAATTACATACTAACTGCTGTTCTTGTAAAGCTCCATAATTAATAAAATTAGCAATAATAATTTTAAAATAATGGTTAAACTGAAAATATAAAACGACACTTAACCTTTATACTTGTGAATAAACACCTATTTCCAAATATGCACATATTTAATTTCATTTGCACACTACTATACTGATATTCCCATAACTACTACAATTTCTTCACTGAGACTAATTTAAACACCAGAAGTGTACGATCTATTCATTTCTGCTGCCTTCAGCAGCCTACCAAATGCTACCAACATTTAACAGAATGACAAAAGAGGAAGATGTCGAAAAGGTGTAAACCAGAATAATTTGTTCTGGATTTTGCAGAAGTTTTAGCCTGTATTTTTCAAGTAGTTAAGCGCTGAAATAAGCAGAAAACAGCTTGATTAGCCCATTTTTCTATTACTGCACATTTAACGAATTTCCTTGCAGTTTGTAGCCGCGATTCTTAATTTATCATATCACATTGCTTGCACATAATTCGTAAAACAGGGATGTTCGGTGCAGTGGCGCATTAATGTGATTATAAAATGTCATTTAATTTAAACGAAAATGTTATTTAAAGATCAGTGCATTTAATGTCAAAGCCTCAAATGTTTCATATTATATATTTTCGAATATATCTTATAATTGAACTGTACTGTAATAAGTTTGCTTTTTAGTCTTATTTACACCGCCACGGGTGGCCGAGGTCGTTAAGGCGCGGAGCGGGAGGTCTGGGTTCGAATACTGCCAGGACCATCCTGCCTGACTGAGGCTTTTTCCAGGTTTTCCTCAGTCCTCATAAATGGCAAATGCTGGGAGGTACCCTAAACTTTGGCCTGGAACGATTCCTTCCTTAAAAATAAAATCCTTTCCGTCCGAATATATCATTTCATGTCATGGTATCATCGGCGTCCATCGCCTATGGTGCCTCTTTAGCAATAACGGGCGTTAAACACTATTCACACACACACACACACAGTCTTATTTACAGCGGCATAGAGCTTATATTTTTATTAACAGGCGAAGGATTATGAACCTTTTTCACTGGGCGAAGCTCCTTCCCCCATAGTTTTATTTTCTCTTCCAATCATAGTAGGAAGAGCTTTTTCTGGGATAATTTTTCCAGAAAGATACATGTCGGCGCCGTGGCTTATAGATAGATGAAATCCCCTGATGCGCTATAATTAAAACTACATATACATATAAACTTACAAAACCCGGAAATATTGCCCAAAACGGGGTGGGGGGTTGGTGAATAATGTTGCCCATAATATTTCAACATGTTTATTTCCTCTTCAGTGTTGTTACATATGTTGTACCTGAACCTTAAACACTGCTCACTTTGAAGGACAAAAACATACCCAGAACATTACAAGTTTGGTTCTAGTGGCACTATACCTACATTGCATTGATATTCGATTCAATCCAAGAAAAAACTCACTGCTGGGAATGCATCTGATCTACAAATAAATTTCTTTGCATGCTCTCATAAAATGAATATTTCTGAAGAACTATCCACCTGGAATGTTAAACAGTTAAGGATTGTTTGTTTATTTAAGGACGCTCTGTAACATCTCAGGTCATCAGCGTCAGTTAAGGATGCAGGGGTGAGTGGAGGTGGGGGTGTAGGGGAAAGGGAGAGAAACCAAGGCAGAAGGATCACACTAATAATATCCAAAGTTAGGCTGGTAAACAAATGGCAAAGATTTTCATCGTAACAATGCTCATAATAATTGAAATCATTGTATGATTGAGTTGGACTAAACACTCTTATTGCTCCACTTAATAGTCTATAAATGTAGAACTGGTTCACTAACCCTTGTCCACATCGTCAGCTATAGCCAGTTCATGAAACAGGTTCTACATTATAAACAAGTAAGTGGAGCAATAAAAGTGTTTAGTTCAACTCAATCATACAATTATTTCAATTATGTGATTGGCTTCACTGTATAAGTTCCAATTAACATTTCTAGTTAATGCTCATAATGTTAGTTAATGATAATCTCTTCTGAGTCGAATGTTTAAAACACTTTATGATTTCACTTAAATGAGTATACTCAGGACATACGTTTCTTGGAATTATTGTTCACATCATCAGCTGTTAAATGATTGTTGGATCATTCGTAGGAACTGGATAGGTAGGTATCCAGGTTGACTGGTGGTCTAGTGATAAACTTAAATAAAGTGCTGTCTGCTTTCAGGTTTTCAAAATTCTTGAGGGCATCCTGGAAGCAGACAGCACTTTATTCAAGTTTATCACTAGACCACCAGAGTCAACCCGGATATCTACCTACCCAGTTCCTAAGAATGATCTAACAATAGCTTAACAGCTGATGATGTGGACAATAGTTCCATGAAACATATATTCTGAGTAAATCTCATTTAAATGCAATCATAAAGAATGTTTTAAACATTTGACCCAGAAGAGATTATTATTGGGTGTTCGATTTCAAATTGAATTAATATTATAAATTTAGTTAATGATTTTTTTTTCCCTTGGTGAAACACAGTTTGCATATATCATGAATGGCATTTTGCATCTTTGTAAGGAAAATTATGCCCATACATATAATTGCTTATAACAATCATTTTCATCTTATTTTATAAGTTTTTGTTTGTTTTGTTTTAAAACTTTTTATTCTACTCTTTGAGCTTCATTTGTCCAATCTACTTCTTGGACTGTTCAACAATTTTTCTTCCAAATTATCTTTTTTTTTTTACATGATCGCAGTTTCATTAAAAATGTTTTAAAGCTACATCATACATCTTTTTTTCTTCTATAATTTTATTATAATTTTCTATTTCAAAAAATTATTTTTGTTGCTTTTCATCAGCATTGACTCACAAGGATTAGTTTTTAATCTGTTAGTTCTTTGTTGACCAAAATGGTTAAACATGGTTTTCTTATCCATAGATCAAAATTGCAGAATTAAGTTTCATAAATGTTTTTGCATTTTCTAAGATGTTCCAATTTGTTAAAATTTTTCATACATAACAGTAAAATATGCTCAGCATACTCTGAACATCTATAAATATAACAAAATCATCCCTTACTAATAAAGGATCACAATCCCAGCTACTATATTCATTATCATTTAGTAGTATGAACGTGACCTCAAGTCTAAATATGCATTGGATGGCAAAACAAAAATAAATTATAATATAAATTTTACTTCTGTATTTTTAGATTTAAATTTAAAGCAAGTAACTAAAAACTGTCATTGTATGTTCTATTATAGGACAAGAAATTTTTAACACTTTCATGCCTGAATGTTAAACATTTAACAGAAATGTGTTTCCTGATATTATTTAACCTTTCCTTGAACAGTGAGCATTCATAATTTTTATATGATGTTCATTAAAATTCAATAGTAAGTTTGGTTTCCTGAACTAATGCAAATTTTAAAAAATATAATTATATATTGATAGAGAAAAATTATATTCCTATAACAAGTCTTTAATTAAAAAATAACAAAGCTATAAATATTACTTACATTCAGCAATAATTAATATTTGAAAAGATTGAGAAGCAGTCTGTTAAAATTTGTAAGAATTTGATTATCAAAACATAATGATAAGGCATGTTTTTTTTTATTTTTTGCTAAGCTCTATCTTAATTTATATTTTTTGGGAGATGATAAAACATCTTAACGTCTTTAATAACTCTTTAAAGCATAGATATTAGAACCAATTACCAGCATTAAATAATGTCCTGCAAAATTATTGTGCCATCAACCATTTTGCTATGAGTGCCAGTGTAATAGTAATTATGTCTAATGTGAGTATATAGACATTTTTTGAGATTCTGTTCACTTAAGAAGATGGGGATAGTTTTCCTGGTGAAACCATTTTCTCATATTTTTTTTTTTTCAAAATAAAGATTTAGTTACAATGGTGTAGTGTCAGTCCTGGTGGTGTAGTGGTAACCATACTTGCCTCCTAAACACATGATCATGTGTTCAATCCCGACCAGGACCGATGGATGTTTTTGGCTGTAAAAATCCTAAGTATGGCTTCCTTTGGAAGGGAAGTAAAGCCATGGGTCCTGTGTGATACATTTACGGCATGATAAAGAACCTCAAACCTGAAAAAAAGAGGCCTCTGAGCAAAATTTGTCGGCCATTTCATGCCCTGATTTGAATGGTCACTGATGATGTGAGGTTAAAGAGCATTCGTAAATAGACCAACCAAACCAAACCAGGATTAAAAAAAAAAAAAAAAAAAAAAAGGGGTGTATCGCAGCTTCTGTATTCATCTGATTAATAGCAACTTTTTTCATAAATGCTTTATGGCCATGTTTCCTCTGAGCATTAAAATTGCATTTTATAATTAATTCAGCTAGATATATTCATTTTGTAACATAATATTACATTATTTGCTCTTCTGAGAATGGCAATGGCCAGCCATGATGCTTGCTTTACTAATTTCTAGGAACATATAGTATCACAAAATAATAAAACATTTCTTATCAAAATCTGAAGCAATTAGTGAATAGCAATGGAAAAGATTTTGTTTTGGACATTTTTAGGAGCAAAGGATCTCCTGCTTTGTTTTGGTTACCATTCTTTCCAATCCCTTTTGCAGTAAAACATAAAAGCAACTATGGTTATGTTTAACATTGTGAATACTTGAATGAATGTTAGGATACATCCAAATATCTAGAAGAACACATTTTAACATACTGCATACTTTGTAATAAAAATGCATGCACACACACATTTCTTATTTACAAATAACAATACTTAATCACTCAGACTTAGAATTTTAGTATTAACAGGTAATCTGCTGTCTTAAATAATATAGAAACTTAGTAAAACAATCTTAAAGTGGTTTTTAAAGATTCTTCAACCCAAAATTTCCAAAATATGTCTTATCGAATATAACTGGGCTATTTTTTTCATTTTGCTAAATTTTATGTTTGAATTCGAATTTATTTCTTTACAACAACATACAATTTTAAATATTATAATAAGACCTATGTCTTTGTCATTTCCTTAATACTAACTGACAATATAAAATTAATACATATCATTATGGCTCCATTACAATATTTTAATCCAACTATTATCCTATACTTGTGAGTTACTCATTTCCTTAGGACTATATAAATGCTAATGCCCAGGTTATTGGTGTATAATATTCCTGTTTCTAATGCTAATTTACTCCCATTCCCTCCCCTATTCAATTTATCAATCATTAACTATCTGACCATTCTTTATCATTTCTCCCTCACCTTCCCTAAATACACTGTAAATCCATAAATTATTATACTTCCCAGGTTACACTTCTTTCTACATTTCCTTCCATCACCCTCTTCATCATTCTTATCTATTTTTCTCTAACTTTACCTAAATATTTCCCTATCAATTTTATATCTTTCTCTCCTTTTACAGTTAAAATCTTCTCAATTAAAATGTCCCCATCTAAATTTTCCCATTTTTTATTCCAAACCTTATCTCTCCATAACTTTGATTACAATATAACAAACACTGAAAATCTGTATTGGTTTTTCCATACATAAACAATTTCCTATTCCTTTATCATATACTAATCTTTTTAAATTCATAACTCCAGTTCTAACCCAAGCAAACCCTTCTCTACCTGCCTTATCACATTGTTCTATATATTTTTCCCTACCTCATTCTATTTTTATTCCCCTATAAAGTTTCAATGAACTCTTTTCACCTAAACTATTATTTCTTGTTGTTCAATATCTTCCAATCTTAAATTTATTTCTTTCCAAAATCCTCTGTTTTGGTATTCCTTATTTATCCATACTTTTCCCAAACCTATTTGTTGCAAAATTTCCTACACTTTGAAATACCCCATGATTCTTTTCACTCACATTTCTCCTGTATTCTAAAACATTCTTTAATAATATCATTCTCTTCTAATTTCGTAATTCTTAATGATTATTTTTTCTTAGTGGAATGTCTACCTAATTCTAGCTGTGCTATACCATTTGAGGATGATGTTGGTAAATCTAAAATCAATTTACAAAAACTTCTACTATTTTATTTTATCAACATCTTCCTTGCATCCTCTACACCCAAAATTTCTGATCCATACAATATTTTTGCTTCTACTGCTGTTGTATATATTCTTTCCAGCCAATTCACTCTTATATCAGGAATGTTTCTTAAACATGCTCTTAACACTCATACCTGCTTTTCCTTTTGCTATTGCTATTTTTTTTTTCTGCTTATTCCAACTTCCATTAGAGCTTAAATTGTACCCAGATAATTAATTTTCCTTACCACCTCTATTTCGCTCCCATTTAACTGCCATTTTTCAACTTATAACCTCTTTTAAAAACCAAAATCTTCAATTTCTTTTCATTAATTTTCAATCCCCATTGTTTACAAAAAGTATTCACTACTTCAATTGCTCTTCTCAATCCTCCACTAGATATAGGTGTGATTACTACGTCATTTGCAAAAAAGCAATTCTGGTATTTCCTTATTATTTATTACTGGTAGATGTAACTTATCACTTTTAGTTTCTTCCAAAATGTCATCAATATAGAGATTGAACATGTTGGACTTAATTTACAACCTTCTCTTACTCCTGTTTTACTCTGCATATAATCCATTACCTCATCACCTGAAAATTTGACACAAAACAGTTTCTCACTAAATATCTTTTGTAATAGTTTTATAAACATTTTACTTATTCCTTTCCTTTTAACCACATTGCTTCTCTAAATATTTATCTACAATTGTCTTTATTACAAAAACATTATTTGCAGTTTATCTCCCTGCTCTGAAACCTGTTTGAAACTCTGATAATTTCTTCTGTTTCTCAACCCATTTCCTTAATCGATTGGCTAGAATTCCTGTAAAAACCTTACCTAAAATGGAAAGAAGACTTATACCTCTAGAGCTAGATGATTTACATCACCCTTACCTTTATATATATGGGTACTATCATGCTCCTTCTCCACACCTTGGGTATTTCCCTTGTTTCCTTTATTTTATTAAACAATTTTACTACTACTGAAATACTGTCAATATCACTTGCTTTCTTCAACTTTAATTTCCTAATTTGATCATAAAATTCTTGCTCTGAAATCTCCCTATCTAAATCACCAATAGTTTCCTGATTTCCTAAGAAATCTATTTCTGATCTAATTAAATTCTCTTGCCCTAATAATGTATTAAAATGAGCACACCAACTTTCTGAAGTTATATTTCTCTCCGTTATCCCATTTCTAAATAAACTTTTAACACTGACCATATCCTCCTTGTAGCTTAAATTTTTTCTGCATTCGTTAACATTTTACTTATTCTTTTACCTCATTCCTTCTTTTTGTTCTCTATAAGGCACCTATATCTCCATCTAAGTATTAAGAAAATTTCTCTTTGCTCTTTTTCCCCCGATTGTCTCCAATTTTTAGCTCTTGAATTACTTTTTTCTTTGCCATTTTACAATCTTTACCAAACCATTTCCTTTTGTTATCATAAACTAGTGCTTTCATTTTGTTCCTTGCACTTTTCACACTATATTCTATTTTCTCTACGCCTGTCCTACTTTATTTGCATTTATTAGACTTTCTATTTCCTTTTGTAAAATTTTACCTCTTTCCATTTGTAAACCTCAATATGCCTAAATTCCCTCTACATACTTCCTTCTTATTTTTACCAATTTTAATCTCAGTGGGAAATGACAAGACATTAAAATATCATATTCATAACTTCAAAATCTCTAATCAAATTATCCATGGCGAGTGATCACAACATATAATCTATCACACTTTGTTCATTCTTATTTACAAATGTAAATTCTCTATCTAAGTCAGATCCTCTCAATCTGTTATATGGTATAAGATTATTTTCTTCACATAAATCTAAGAGCTTTTTCTCTTCTTTATTTAAAAACTTGTCCTTGCTATATCTTCTCTCTAGTAAATTTTATGTTAGAAAATATTATTTGAAGGAGATAGCATGTTTAATTTTGCATACTTCTGCATTAATAAAGATAAACTAGTTAAAACACATAAACCCTTAATTTACTGCAATAATTAATTCTACTTTTCAAATAAATGTTAATGTTACCTTTTTTAAGTAAAGAACAACCTTCTCTGATCAATCTTGTTCTTGTATGTATTAAGCAGGTGCAATGCCATACAATTTTTCATTTTTCTAACAAAAATGTAGAAAATGCAATACTACATTATATATTAAGTAGAATTTTAAATTGTGCTCCTTGTTCCTTTTTAGCAATGGAATACACTCCTTTCTTTAAACAAGCTCTTTTAAATGTCTTAGTATTGTATTTATTCTCTTTTATATTAACTTAACCGGCACATTGACACCTTTTGGTTACCTTTACAGTACTTTTTATGACCATACATAGCACAAAATGGAAACACTAATCTAATGGTAAAACACTAATCATCTTCAATTATCTGTAATTAAATAATTATTAAATGGTAACATATTTCCTGAAAAGCTACAAATTTTGGGATACTTATTTTGACAATGTACATAACATAAATGTTGGTGCAACAATGAACTTCCATTATGCATGTTCTGTGAATGTTGAAACATTAGAGAGGAAATACTGTTCATTTTCAATCAGCTGTCAAAACTTTTTGTATGCATTAAGCTAAGAGTTCATAGATGGTAAGTTGTAATAAAACATATTCTGCAATCATTAATTAGATAGTTTACAAAAAAGCTTTCACTTTTTAATAATAACTACATATAACATAAATGGTGCTTTTATAAGTTAACACTGATCATAGGCAAATGATAAAAGAAATTACCATGGTCTTTTAAAAGATGTCAAGTTCTCATGAATGTTATTGCTGCAGTAAGAAATGGCAGTATATCTATGTGTAAAGTATATGAGGCACAGAAACATGCAGTATACAATTGTCAATGATAAAATTAACAATACCAACTTAATGCTATTCAGGAAATGGATCTTGCTAATAGATTACATTTACAAACCGGAGTTTCCCTCTAAAAGTACTTCATGTAAAAAGATCCGGTACAGTGGTAAAAAGAGTAAGAACATAAAGCCTGGACTGTAGTGGCTCCATAATTTCTTGTTCTGAAACCATTATGTTTTTGTGGAGTTTGGTGAAAATATAGAGGAAGTATACTTATACTGAAGAATATATTATAATTATTTACGATACAAGTGTTAAAAGATATTTTATTTTGTGAGTTGGATGTTTATGCTTAACTTGGAGGCCATAAACAATCACTTTTAATGTGTGTATCATATACTAATTTTTACAAATCTCTTAGCATATAAATTAATAATTATAAATTAAGTTTATTCCAATCATTCTAAAATTTTAATTTTAAAGAAATAGTTTATGCATTTCTAACTATAAGGAGCAAGAAATAAATGTTACTTAAACCTCTGGATAATATTACCAATATTGCAGTAGTAGTAATCAGGAGTTTTAAAACTATTTTTGCAGGGTAAAATTACAAATTAAAACTTTGTTTTTTATTAATAGTTATATTTTCTTGATATTGCTGTTTAAAAATGTAATTTTTTTCAGGCTGAAAGAAGCTATAGCATGGCATCAGTGGTTACTGATTTTCTTACAGCCTGGCATAATATCCAACATGGCTATGTATGAAATCAATTATTTAATATCATTAACTTCAATATGGCCTGAATTCGAAACAGCCACAAATAATGTACAAATTAAAAAATATGTAATTTGTTCCTGCTTAAAAGATTAAATCATCACATTTCATATTGATTTAAGTTAGTAACATTGAAGTGATATAAACTGCTGCCATAATGGTTTGAATGTCAAGTGTTAAAATATATTTTAAAACTTAAAACATTGATTAGTGTAGCACAATAAAGATCTAACACTATTAAAAATGCAAATTAAGTAGCTCTTCAGTATTACCTCATGATATGGAGGAAAGCAAATCAGTAATATTTTTAAAATATTCACCCTATAGTCCAATTTTATTGAAGAAAGACATAATTAGCCTACACACCGACATTTTTTCACTCTTCTGATTCTATTTCCAAGAGATTTATTTTTAAAAAACTACAAAAATTGATTGGTATTATTCTTTTTTTTAGAGTACTCCCAATGTCTGTAAAGTTCTTTTTAAATGACAATCAACTTCCTCATTCTCAGGTTGAAATCCTTTCCCTTTCAATCATAATCAAATCACAATTTTCCAGAAGTCAAATCTGAATACTAGAGGGACTGAAAAATGAGGGTGATATGATACTTTGCCAAATAATCTTGCACAAGACATGAAGAGCAGAAGTTGTTGCTGATGCAATGTTCATGTTGTGCACAAGATCACTTAATCCACTGAGTAGCCCTAAAAGAGAGTGGCTGTCACTCAATTCAACTCAGAAGCCCTAAAGGAGAGTGGCTGTATACAAGTGGAACAAGATCCTGCCTGACTGTCAAATTATATAAAGACTACATGACCACTTCTCGACATTAAAAAAATTGGCTGAACAATTGCCAGAAAGTTCTTGCAAAAATTTACAAAATTTAATATTAGTTCATCCAGGTGTGCTGACCAAGATGAACATGGCAGAGGTATGGTAAAGCATTACATACTAAATAAAAACTTGCTTTTCAATGCCTTCAGTTTGGAGTAGGATGCAAATCTTTTAATATTCATAATGTGAAAATAACTCAATGAAAGTTTTTTAATAAATATATTTATTTATTAAAAATATATGTATTATATAACTGAAAACATTTTATGATACAGTTGAACTACACACTCTTATGCTTCATATAATTATCTCTATAACATGATAAAAGTAGTACATAAATAAATTACAAGAGCACAAAATAATTACCATCACCAAAAAAAGTTATAAATTACATTATGCAATTGTAACAATTTATATTATTTTGCAATGCTATATATATATATATATATATATATATATATATATATATATATATATATATAGCTATTAATGATTTACCTATAATATGCTCATAGTATAACAAAAAGAAGCTCTAAAACAAAGATTATGAAGTTAATAAAATAACATTATAATCCAATCTCTTAAGTGCTAAAAGGAGATGTGTCAAAATGACAAATGTTCTTCATACAAATGTTTCCACTAGGTCTGTTATCACAGAATACTTAAATTAAAATATTTTTTTTTTTTAATAACTGGGCTCAAATATTAACTTCTTGTATATAGTATAATGGTGTTTGTTTAATATGATAAACTTAGAGAATCTTTGAATTCTATCACTTAATCTGGTAATGGTAATTCAGATATGGTATAAATCACAGGCATGAGATTCAAAGCACATTTCTCAAATGCAATGCAACAAAATACTGTTACCGTTCCTTCTTTTCACTTGTAATATTTATGGGTAAATGTATGCTGGACATACTTAACTCTGGATCCAAAATACTCAGCATTGAACCAACAAGATGCAAGGAACCTGTGACTAACACACAGTAGTTACAATCATTATTAGCACTGAGCTTTTCAATATAAATTTGTGCTTCAGAGACGCATGAAAACAGATGTGTTTTTGTTTTTGCAGTTTTACTTTCTATTCTTGCATTAGTGGCATTGTGTTCGTTGATTAGTGATGTATGCAATACTCTTCTGGTATTCTCTTCCTCTTCAAGCTGTTGCCAAGCATTCTTATTTTTTTCACATTTCTCTAATTGCTGTTGTGTGCTCACAGTCAAGTTCATTTGATCTACAAAACAAATAAAAGATACTGAGTAAGTAAGTGGAGCCAATAAGAGTATGTAGTTTGACTCAGTCATACAATGATCTTAATTGTATGATTAGGTTCACTGTACAAGTTCCAATTAACATTTTCAGTTAATAAAAGCACATTTTAATGAAATAAAAGCCTAATTTTCTTATGACTGTGATCATTTGGAAGGGCTGGCTTGGTAGATCACACATATTACACAAAAAGGAATTAGTACACAAAAAAGAGCATTAAATCGATTCACTAGCTATTTAGGAATATAAAAGTTCATATACATGCCATTTAGAAAAAACAGTTATACTAACTCCATTTCAAATTACAGTTATACTATAAATTTGAATAGTTTGGAATTTTCACAGTGAAATATAGTATCATATAACAAATTATGGAACTGTGCTGATGAGGGAAATTTGCCTTTGAAACATGTCCATATAAGTGGAATAAAACTAGTTAAATTTGAGTGACTTCCTCATAAATAATTTGTTATAGTTATACTAGCTCACAGACAAGTCACAATGCTTAAAAACTTGGCACACAGGTACTGCATATGTCCATATGGATAAACCTTTTCAAGTCTTGCAATTACTTGACAGAATTGTTTAACCACTACTTTTCAAATAACTGTATTATCCATGTAGTATCATCTAAGAACTATTACTGCATTATTAGGAATGGTTCTAGATTCATATTATCAAACTTCTTTTGCCTTCTGTCACAATTAATTAAATTTGAACTGTTTATCTCATAGATCAAAGCCTTAATAACAGAACTGCTACACTCAGAGCAACATTACATTTCTAAAAATATAATACAAGTTTTTTTTTTTTTTTTTACCTGATGTCATATCAGTATTATTGTAGGTGATGTTTGGACAGAATATAGCTTCAGTGAAACTGCAATTTAGGAGTGGCAGAATAAGACTGTTTGCTGTTCTTTCACCGGTAACATTGAACATCAGCACATTCTTCACTTGTGAGCTATAGGGAATAATGTAAAATTTATTATTTACATATATTTAACAGTAAATTACAGTTTATACACATAGCATTTAATGAAAGAAAGCTCAACACTGTACTTCAATGTGCTAAATTCCCTTTTTGTTGCAACCTATTTTGTTTTGAGTTGCTTCCCTTCATTCTTTTTTGCCTAACGTCCACTCTTTCACCCATAAATATCATAGAGAGCATTAAGGAGATTTGCCTGATGAATGCAGTTAAACATTTGGTGACGGATAATGTGAGATGGTGGAAAAGATGAGGAAACTCATTTTTCATACCAATATGCATGCAAGCTTATTCCAAGTCTCACTGTATTTACTTTTTAAACATACTGGTATATGGTGAGTGAAATAGCCTTTTGTTCTTGTTAAGACAAAAAAAAATTATAATGCTAAAAAGGGAGTGCAAGAGGCAAATAATAATAAAAGCATTAAGCACATTTAGATATTTATTCCCTTGATGTTACCATGCCCATTTGCTTTTAAATTCCTTCCTGAAATTTTGTTTTTAATTTTTCTAGCTGTATGATGTCCCAAGCCAAGTGCTAACATCTCTAAGACATTTTTTTTAATAGTGTCTAACATCCATTTTTACTACTCAGGCATCACAGGCATCATACAGTGATGATACGTGAGATAAAATGATGAACCGTTCGAGGCCTGAGTTTAGAGTACCTCCCTGGCATTTGCCATTTATGAGGACTGAGGAAAACCTGGAGAAACCTCAGTCAGGGAGGCAGTTCTGGAGGAAATTAAATCCTGACTTCTTGCTTATGACTTCTCAGATGAACAGAATGAATAAATTAATGATGAAAATGAGTGGCGAGTCTTTTAATGCCAAAAGTTACCAGCATTCACTCTTTCAGAGAGAAAACTCTAGAAGATATGAGGGAGTTTTAGAAATTAACCACTGTTGTTCCGTAGAGCTACCATTATCACATCAATTTAATTTGTGATTCATTAAGCTTCCAGGTTTGCTAGTGGGAGCATTGTAGTGCCATGCATTTGCTCATTATAACATCACAAATGAATGCTGTTATAGAAAATCCTTCCAAATGCAAGGTGTGTGGTATGATAAGATTTCTTTTTACAAAATATCTGTCAGCAGCAGACAATCATCATGGATTGTGTACTGTATATGGCCCAAACGTTATGAGTGAAGATGTTATGCATCAGTGGATGCAATTTTTTAAAGATGGAAAAACAAACACTCATGATGAAACAAGGAGTGATAAGCCTTCTGTAGTTAGCGATGATCTTGCCAAGAAAATTGACAAAAAAGTTCACAAGAGAACTGTCAATTAAAGATCCTGGAACTTTCTGAACAATTTCTGCTAATTTCCCTGACTGTTTTGAACTAAATTGTCACCAAAACATTAGGCTACCAGAAGTTCTGTGTTCGGTGGGAACCGAAAATTGTAATGGATATCCATAAATGGGATCTGCCTTTGAATTTCTTTCACAGTACAACATGGAGGGAGAAATTTTTTTTAACAGAATATGACTTTGGTGGCATATGTGAATGCTGAGACAAAACAACACTCTGTGGCATGGGGCATACCAATTCTCCAACAAGTCAAAAAAAGCCTGTCAAACTTTCTCAGCGAGAAAGCTTATGATCACCATGTTTTGGGATGCTAAGGGAATCTTGCTGATTTAATTTAGTGAATGAGACTTTGAAAAAACTGAAAAGAGTCATCCAGAACAAATGTCTTGGTCTGTTGACATCTGATATTGAGTTTTTGCATGATAATACTAACCAGAAAACTTCATCTCTTTTTTCTGAACTTTCTTCCATTGAAGCCTTACTCCTACAATTGAATTAGTATTAATTTGACCATGTGCCAAACAAACACAAACCCTTTTAAGGCAATTCAAATGGGACGTTTTAGATCATTCCCTGAACTCAGACTTGGATCCATCTGATTTCCATCTGTTCACTCTCACGAAGAAGTGACTAGAAACCTCGTACTTTGATGATGGTGAAGATCTTCAAAATGCTGTGACTACATTCTCAAGTGGCAGAGTTTTATGCAGAAGGGATTTTCAAATTGGTGAAACACTATTATAAGTGCTTGAATTTAAATGGTCACTATGTTGAAAAATAGTGGAAAGTTGTAGTTTTCAGAAATACATAAAAACTATATACATGCCAGTTTTTTATTTATAGCAAATCGACAGTTTTCCAACAGTTCTCATACCTCATCGTGCTTAACTTAAGCAGGATGTGCATTTGAACTCCTTGTTTCTGCAGCTGTGTGTGGAAGTGTCAAGTGAGCCATGGAAATATCTCTTCCGACTCTAATGCAATTTTACATCAAATATGAGATCTCATAATAAATTCCCATCCAAGACCATTATTTATATAGTTACTTAAATTGAATGAATTTCATTATTGTGGCATCTAGCTTGCAAGTTTGTAAGCAGATAAAGCAAAATGCAAAGAATAGTTGCCAATTCAAGCTATTGTTTTGAAATTAATGCCTGAATAATTAGAACTGCAGAATTAAAATGTCTATAATGGAAGACAATGAAAGCATCAGGCTCCAGCCTAGCATCATACCCTGCTCATTTCATGCATTAGGAATGCTATTAAAATATCTGACAGCCTCCTTGGTCTAGTGTCAAAGTTGCTGGCTACTGTTCAGGAAGTCCTGGGTTTGATCCCAGTACTTGCTTAGGAATTTTCTAAGTTAGTCAGGACTGAAATGGGGTCCACTTAGCTTCAAGAACACAATTAGAGAGGCAGTGTCCTTCGATCTAGAGTTGTGTGATGGTGACTGACAGGATCATACACTGATGATACATGATACACTGATCATACATTTCCTGCTATATTGCCCCCAGTCCATGATGTCATGATATTAGCCTGCAATCAGCCAAGGCCCATGAAGGCTTTGCACCAAGATAAAGGGCACATTAAAAAATCTTCTCCTAAATGTTACTGATTCAACAATACATCCTTTCAATAAATGATGAATGTACGAATCCACAAAGTGAAATGATCATAAAATCTTACTTTTACCTACCTAAGATTTTATGATTGTTTCACTCTGTGGATACCTAAATTCATCAATAATCGTAGTTATATCAGCCTTGTAACCTTCAAGAACAAGACAACAAAAGTCATTCTATGGTTGGCAATGTGAGCAAGGTCTCACGAAACATGTCCCAGTTTTACTTTTTAAAGTTTTAAGAGTGGAATGTCAAGGGTGTTTTTAATGTGTTAACATGATTTTAAATGGTTTTACTTTTAATCTACCTAAGAATACATTCTTTATTGAAAATGTCCTTATAAAGCATCAAAAACAAGTTATCACTTAAAACTGGCAAAGGCATCTACAAATAGAGCTAAGAGAATGCACTAGGTGGATTTAAGTACTTCTTTGGGAAAAGAAACAGCTAAAAATGCACACAATATACAAGATTTGCTTATTTTCATGCACTTAACCTCTATGTCATACGAGTTATTCCTCCATGTAGGAAATGAACTTTCTGTAGTTAATTTAATTTTCATTAGTATTAAATGTAATTCATAAATTTTTGAATGTATTTCTGAAAGGTTTTTGTAGTGCTTATGTTTCTCCGATGATATTATTTTTCTTTCTGCTGCTGTTAGTTTCTTGCTGTTCTGGTTGGACTTCACATTTTTTTTTGATGAATTTTGGTACAATGTTCTTTTTGAGGCAAGCTTTCAAAAACTTAATGTCCATGGTGATTAATCTTCTTTTCAATTTCAGTTTCAAGAATTCTTTGATCATTTTCTTTGTCTCTCAATGCATGATTGATGGAAATGTAAGTTTTTTCTTTAATTCTTTTCTTGTTGTCATCCATTTTGTTTATCTTTCCAGGTTGATGTTTGCCGACTAGGTTCCCGTAGACTTGACGGTCAAATGATTAAATATAACATTTAATTTCGTGTCGGATCCAATAGAGTGAAGCAACTATTATGTTCTTAATTATCTAGTGGGGCGGTTTGATAATCTTGTGCTCTACTTACTGTTGAATTATGCAAAAATAGTTTTGCAGGCTTTTGCCTGCATCCTCAGTTGCGAGTCGACTGTTGGCTTTGTTGTTGGTTGGCTGGACTTGGTGTAGCTCTCGTGCACATTCTATGATGGCAAGATGGCTCCTCCAGAGATTTCAAAAATATCCAAAATTTGATAGCTTAAGTGTAAAGAATTCCAAAGAGCTGGTGGAGAAAATCAAAGGTTTGTCTCTCCAAAAGGATGATCTTTTAGTGTCTTTTGATGTAAAGTCACTTTTTCCCAGCATACCAAATGCAAACTTCCAACATTTCTTCGAAAATGGTTACAGTCTGTGAAACTGAGCAACAGGGAGATTGAGGAATACATCCAACTAACCAAAGTATGTATTAGTCAGAATTTCTTCCATACAATGGTGAATTTTACAAACAAGAATCAGGTTTAGCTATGGGAAATCCATTATCACCTTTTCTGGCTGATTTGTATATGAGTAGTTTAGAAATGCACATCACCAAATCATTTCCATACATTTTAAAAGTATGGCACAGATATGTGCATGATATCTTTGCAGTGGTCAATACGAAACTCTTTGATGATGCTTTGAAATTGCTAAACCTGCAAGATAAAGAAATTAAATTCACTTCCGAAACAGAACAAAACAACATGATTTCCTTTCTCGATTTAAAGATCATAAGAACAGGCAACAATTTGGAATATACAGAAAGGACATGCAGACTGAGAATTACATAAAAGCAAGTGGATACAATCCCACAGCACACAAACATGCAGTTCTGAATAGTTTAGCACCTAGACTCATTAACATACCTATGAATGAGTTTGAATACAACAAAGAATACTATCATATTATACAAACTGCAAAATTCAATGGGTATGACCAAGAAATTGTAGATAAGAAAATCAAGAAATTCAAACAAAAGAGGTTAAAGAGGTTATACATTGACAGCAATAAAACAATCTATTATCCACATGAAATTCACTTATCATCAATTGGGATTGCTTTATCCCAAGTTTAGCCTAAAAAAATCTGCTCAATTCTGGTGATAATGATAGAATACCGGAGGAGAAGCAGAAGCCAGGAATATACAAAATCAACTGTTCAGAATGTAACAAAGTATATATTGGAAAAGCAAAAAGCAGCGTTGGAATCAGGCTGAAGGAACACTGGAGAAACATAAGGTACAATCAGATAGAGAAATCAGTGGTTGCACATCACTTTTGGAGAGATAAATATAATATAGAAATGGGAGTGAAATTATTGAAATTCGTAGGTCGACCCGTTGAGCTGGAAATATGAGAAAAAATTTATATAAAAAAATATGAGCATAAGGTTATGAACTTTGAGATCTCAACAGAAGACAAATTAATCCAGAAGTTCATAAAATGTCAACGAGAGCTACACCAAGCCCAGTCAACCAACAACGAAGCCGACTGTCCATTCTCAACTGAGGATGCAGGCGAAAGTTTTGCATAATTCAACAGTAAGTGGAGCATAAGATTATCAAATCGACTCACTAGATAATTAAGAACATAATAGTCGCTTCACTGTATTGTATCTGGCATGAAATTAAATTTGATATTTGAGTGGGATTATACTTTATAACAATATACAGCCAAATTTTTGTAAAACAAAAACCAATATAATGATAAACCTGGATGCAACAAAAATTTTATGTGGTCCTGGTATATTTTCCCTCTTTATAATGTTAACTGTCCCTCATTAGATTAATGAAACAATTTTGGTATCATTTTTGTAATGATAAATGTTAAACTCAATTGTTAAACTATATTATGTTTTGTCCTTGGTTCTTAAAATATATAGCCCTGAAGATATCTTTAAAGAAGATGAAATGTGTTGTTTTTCCAAAAAATGCTAGAGAAAACAATGATTTGCAAAGGAAAAAAATGGAAATGAGGAAAACAATTACAGCTGTCTTACAGGCTCTGCACAAATGCTCCAAACACTATGAATCTTATTCCATTTGTCATCAGTCCATCAGAAAATCTTATATTAAAAAGGCTTTTAACTTTTATTGTTTGTTACAGTTTATTTGTGTGTCACTCTTGTTATGTACAAATCTACAGTTTCATTTGAGCTGAGCTTTCTATGTATTGCCTAGGAACAAATCAAAAGCTTCATGTACCATCCAGTTTATCACAACAAATTTAAGAGCAGGTATAATGTTAGCCTCAAAGAACAAATATATAAAAACTCTATTAGGTTGCACAGTAAAAGAATATACCAACAGAACGGAAATCAGGAATTTTTGATATCAAATGTGCAGATTAAGATCAGAGAAAACAAAGAGAAATTTGGATAAAAGAACACTTTTGGAATATTTATTTTAAACAAGTTGATAAATCAGCAGTAGCAGATCACTTTTGGACCAATAATCATGAAATTAAACCAGACACTAGGCTGCTAAAAGAGGTTCACTACCCAATAGAGCTATCCACTTGGGAAAAGACTTTTAAGATAAAAGTTAGAAAAATGAACTTTGATTTTCCAGCCATGGACTAACTCAGCAAGTTCCTACTAGAACCATCAAAGATAGACTACCACAAAAGGATCGAGGAGTCAATAATTCAAGTAGTCGGTCAACAGATGGTGATGAAAGCAAGGGCTTCAGAATTATGTCCTAGTTTTGTGTAAGTAAGCAGAGTTAGTATGAACACTTGAATACATTAGTGTACAATAAATAGAATTGGTTTGGGTTGGAAACAAGAGGAAGTCTACACATGCTGGAAGATGTGGAATAGGAAAAGGAAGAGAATATCAATATGCCACGGAGGAAACATGGAGGGGTAAGCAGGTAGTTGCCTGATGTCACCTAGAAGGATAGAATCTCTGGACAAGAAACAGTGGTAGGAAGTGGCAGCCTTGGTTAGAGCTGGTAAACAGCTGGGTGAAATAGGACTGGATGTCAACACCAGAAGGCAGTACGACTATTTTAGTGATTTGAGATAATCCAGAAAATATGGATACTAGGGAAAGGATAGCCACAAGGCTCAAAGAAAAATTAGAAATGGTTTAAACCAGAGTCAAGATCAAGTTTAAGATAGTGGGTAGAGATCAAAGTGATATTTTGATATACCTAAGGTTTAAAAAATAAAATAATACATAGTGAAGTGTCTGAAGTGTTTGAGGTATTAAAATTAGGGATGTGGTGGTGGTGTCAAAGACATTAATTGATGGAGAAGAAAAGATAAGAGATGGATGATTATGTTTAATAGGGAGAAGTGCTAGTAGAAGTAGGGATACAACAAGAGCTTCAGATGGTTGGGTATGTTTATAAAGAAGAGCAGTAAATTATATATGAGTGAGGAAATAGTTGGATCAAAAATGTAAGTTTTGAGGTCAAGAATTAATTAAATATAAGGTAATGAAATAAGTTATGTTAAATATAGCTCTCCAGAAGTATCAGATTTTTATGATGAAAAGTTATTCATAAATTTGGGGGAAGAATGTGGAGGAGTTAAAGAGAAAATATCCAAGTATAGCATTTATATTAATGGAAGATTTGAATTCAAGAATAGGGGAAGGGAAAATTAAATTGGTGGAAGTGGAGGGAGGGGTAGAATGGGATCAAGATATTTCAATTGAGGAAAAGTAGAGCTAAGACTTGTAATAAGGAAGTAAAAAGCTACCAGTGTTTTGTGAAGTTAATAATTTGATAATATGTAACAGGTCAAGAGCAGATGATATGGGCTTTACACTTGTAAATGCAAATAGGCAAAGTGTCATTGATATCATTTTATGTAGTGAAGGGATATATGAGAACATTATAAATTTCAAAGTTCTAGATAAAGTAGTAGTAGTCATTTTCCTTTAGTGATGAAATTGCATATTAAAAACATATGATAAATCAAGAGGTACCAATGAAGTTACAAAGAATAAAGGTTTTCAAATGGAAAGGGGAGTTAAAAGATTTTTAGCAAGATAAATTCAGAAGCATGGAAAATCTAATAAGTGGTGTTGTAGGAGCTATTATGGAAAGTAAGGTAGAAGAAATAATGAAAAAAATGTTTTAGTAAAGTAGGCAGGTGCAAATATGGAAGTGAGACAAAGTGCAAGGAATAAGGGGGTGAGATGATGTGCTGAAGAGAGAAGTTTTAAGGAGCTGTCAAGATGAAGGACAGAAGAGGATTGTATAGGCAGAATTTCTTGTTAAGTAAATGGGGGTAAAAGTGTTTGTTAGAAGCAAAAAAGAAAGGAATGGCAAGAAAATTTAAGGAAACAAATTAAGCAAGCATAAGGGAGAAGAATATTAAAAAAAAAAAAAATGGGAAACTGTGAGATATATATACACAAAAAGAGAGAAAATAAGAATATGATTACTCCAAAAGAATGGCTGGAATATTTTGGGAATTTGAATGGGAGTGGAAGTGTCACAGAGTATAGTGAAATGGGGGGTTGGCTAGATACTAAAAATGAAAAATTAGACCAGGATATTACTATTAATGATGTAGAGTAGCAAATTTACCATTTGAAAAAAGAATTAGGCAGTAGGGATAGATGGAATAAGAAGGGAATTTTGGGAAATGTTTAATAAAAGAGAAAAGGGTAACAGAATAATGTTGAATTTTTACACAAAGTAAAAGAGAATAAAGCAAGATCAGAAAATTGGAAGATGAGCATGGTGGTTCCATTATACAAAGGAAAGGAAGATAGGAGGTACACCAGGTAACTATAGAGGGATTAGGCTGTCTATTTTAGGGAAAATATTTTCAAGGATAATTGCAAATAGGTTACAGGAATGGGTGGAAGAAGAAAATAAGATATCTGAGTTTCAAGCAGGATTTAGAAAAGAGAGAAGACCAATAGATAATATAATGGTAATAGAGACAAAAGTAGATAAATAAGTGTGTGTGTGTTTTCTTTGCTGATTTTGAAAAAGTATTTGATACCATTAATATTAGAATAGAAATTACAGAAAAAGGGGTAAGTAATGAATTTGTCATAGGAACTGGGAGAATGTATGAAGGAATCAAGTGTTGTGTACAGATGTAGTTGATCAAAAGCTAGGGTTAAGACTGAGATGTACACTCAGTCCTATTTTATTCCACTTATTTATAGATGATATCTGGGAAAGAATTGTGAAAAGTACAGCAGGCTGTCCAGTGATAAGTAACAAAGAGATGCCATGGTTGCTTTATGAAGATGATTTAATGATAGGTACAATAACAGCAATGGGGTTACAGAAGGCAATTGATGAAGTAAATAAATTCAGTAGGGAGTGGGGCATAAGAATAAACATTATGAAATCCAAAATAATTGTTTAAAAAAAAGGAAGTAGATTAAAAAAAGATAAAAAATGCAGAGCATTTATACAGAGAGCAGCTGGAGGTAGTGAAAGAATTTGATTTGGGAGATTAAGTAGTAATGGAGGTTCAGAATCAAACAAAAAGAAGATGGTAGCTAAGGGGAAAATGGCTTTGAAAGAAGTGAGAATGAGTCTAAATAAAATACTAGAAATATTGGTAAATTGTTTAGAAAGATTATATGAAGTTGAGGTGGAAGTAAAAATGTTGTATGGAGTAGAAACATGGGGAGAAACAGAGGTTGTAGAAAGAATTAAGGTAACTCATACGGATGTTTTGTAAAGAGTTATTAGGTTTACCAAAAGCATGGCCAAGAGGAGCAGCATTGGCAGAATTGAATAGAACAGAAAGAAAAGGAAGGTAGTGGGAAGTATTGGTATAGGAATTTATTTCTAAAATAGGATAATATAATAAGAATTTGCATGAACTATCAAAGAATAATTATGCATAATAACAATTGGGAAAAGCAATTAAAAAAAAAGTAGAAGAAATTGGTATGAGAATGTATGGGAGAGGGAAGAAAATAATTTAATAGGTTTTTGGAGGCAAGTAAGGAGGAGGTTAGAAGGTATAAGAGAGGCAGGAGATATGATCAAGTTTTGAGAATAAAAATTCCTTCACACTGTACAAAATAATAAAGAAAGATTGGGGTAGGGAATGTGGATGTGATAAAGTAGGGCAGAAAGGGTATGCATTGATGCGAACTGGGGCATTACATCTTAATGGATTCAAGAATAACACAGAAGTATTTAAAAATTATATATGGAACTAAACACAATGAAGCTAATCATTTGATTTAATTTTATGTCATCTAAACACTCTTAATTACTTGTCATAAAATGTGGTACATGTTTCGAAGACGTTTGTCTTCATCCTCAGTCATGGGATGACTGATTGGAGACTCGATTGGACCTGTAGATGTACGGTTTTGCCCTGGGGCACCTTGATGAACCTAAAGTTTGTGTTTCCTTCTTCCAGAACGTCAAAGTTCATTACACGATCTTGGTGTTTGTAAATGTGAATTTTTTCCCATGTAGCCAATTCTGTAGATCCCTGTACTGCTTTTAACAATTCTACTTTTAACTATGTCATGATTTTCTGTCAGCTGTAGCATATCATTTTTGGACAGAAAATCATGACATAATTAAAAAAGCAGAATTGTTAAAAGCAGTACAGGGATCTACAGAATTGGCTACATGGGGAAAAAATTCACATTTACAAACACCGAGATCATGTAATGAACTTTGACATTCCAGAAGAAGGAAATACAAACTTTATGTTCATCAAGGTGCCACCAGGGCAAAACCGTACATCTACAGGTCCAATCGAGTCTCCAATCAGTCATCCCGTGGCCGAGGATGAAGACGAACGTCTTCGAAACATGTACCACATTTTATGACAAGTAAGTGAAGCATTAAGAGTGTTTGGATGACATAAAATTAAATCAACAGAAGTATTTGTTATATGTGAGGAAATAAGAGTAAATCATTGTTTGTTGCAGTATAGGAAAACTACTAAGTGGAGAGAGGTCATTTGGGATTCAAAATGGGATAAAATGGAAAGAAATATAGTAGGTATAAAAATGCTGATAGAGGGGGGGGGGTAGGCTTAAGGGTGAATATTTAGGAAGAATATGGGAGGAATGTATTTGGAAAGTTAAGAAGGAAAAGGGAACAATTTAAGCGAAAAATGGGGCCCAAATACATGTTTAATGATTAAGGGGTTCAAAGAAAATTATGTCAGTCTCAAAAGTGAAGAATTGTATATAATTTGTGACACTTTTGTATATTGTTGATAAATCTAAGATTTCATTTCAAACTAACAATTTTTTTTATACTATTAGTAATTTTTTGTTATTTGGAAATAAGTATGAATTATAGAAGAAAAGAAGCCTATCTTCTTCTGGATATTCCAGTAGGAAATTACTGATGAATCAAAGATTGGGGGCCAGTCACCATTATTATGGTTAGGTACTGATTTGGGGCTAAAAAGTTATATGTTGTTATTTATTTGTATATATTTTGTAGTTATATTTGAATGGTAAATAAATTTAAATTTAAAATTCACATATTCACTAATATTTAAATTACATTAAAACATCTTTTTAAATTCAAATGTAAACTAGAACTTGCACAGTGAAGCTAATCATTTTAATTGATATCATTGTATGATTCAGTTGAACTATACACTCTTAAAGCTTCACTTACTTTTCATAAATGTATGGAACTGGTTAAATGTTCTGGAAACTGGTTCCATATATTTATGAAAAGTAAGTGAAGCTTTAAGAGTGTGTAGTTCAATTGAATCATACAATGATATCAATTAATCTTTTTAAATGTTTATTTCCGTTCATCACTAATGACTAACACAGTATTTTAGCTGGCTTCTTTCCTTGGACAAGCAGATGGGAAAATAAAAAGATTGTGACAACTGTAGTGTTCATAACTTTTCAAAGTTTAAGAATGTTGAGTAGTATAAAATCTGGTTTAGATTAAAAGTAAAACTACTTAAAAATCATGTCAACACATTAAAACTTTCTTAAATTTCCACTTTTAAAAACTTATTTAAAAGTAAACAGGGCATCTTTTGTGAGGCAATCACTTGCATTGTCAACCATTCAATGGCTAACAGAACTGATCAGGTGGGAAATGTAAGTGACTGTGCTCACTCTAATGGTCTATTGATGAATTTATATAATAACCAAACGTGTGTTCTTATTATTTTATATAAAATTTTCCCTATATACTGAATTCATTTGAGTGCTGAATTGCCTTCAATAATACAATGTCTTTTTCTATTTCCTGGTTTTCCTTCCAAAAGTGTGCTGCTACTGCTGATTTCTCTATCTGTATTTTATATTTCTCCAGTGTTCTTTTAGTCTAACACTTAAATTCCTTTTTGTTTTTCCTATATACACCTTAAAACAATCTCTGCAATTAATTCTATATATGCCTGAATTTTCTTCTTTTGATCTGGGTTCTGTTTTATTTAACTTCACTAGTTTGCCTACACTATATCTATTTATGGGTGTCAAAGTGATGTTGTATTGCTTAAATATTTTTTGAAATTTATAATTAAGGTAAAAGTGGTAGGTGAATTTTCAATAAATCTTTTGTTTAGCTAAAGCACTGAGTGTAGTGATTTGTTTAATTTTCTTTTTTTCATTGAATCTTTTTTATTTTTTTTATCTATCATTTGTTAGTTAAACCCATTGATTTTTGCTGTGTCTATTATGTGTATGTATTCTTTCCTGTATTCTTCCTCTTTATGTGGTATATTGATCAATCTATAAATCATGCTATTAAATGCTCCCCCCTTGTGATGTGTAGGATTGAAACAATGAGCTTTTATGTAATTGTCAGTATCTGTATCCTTTCTATATATGGCAAACCCAATTTGTTATTGTTCTTTATTATCTTCTAATCCAAAAAGGATAAGACATTGTTAGCTTCAATTTCTATGGTGAATTTTATTGTTGGTTCCTGTAAATTTACGAGTTTAAGTGCATCTTCTATATATCTGTTTTGTACTATGGCAAAAACATCATCCACATATCTATACCATATCTTGAATATATATGGGAAAGCTTTGGTTATATGTATTTCAAAAAAACTCATGAATAAATTTGCTAAAAATGGAGAGAGAGGGCTGCCCATTACTAAGCCAGATTTTTATGTGAAGAACTTTCCCTCGAATGCGAAGAAGACCTGATCTAAGCATAATTCTGTGAGTTTGACATATTCTTTAATGTGTGTTTCTGTAAGTTGTGTGGATAGCAGCCATTTTTTTAGAAGAGTTAAGGTTTTCTTTTTGCAATACTAGGAAACAGGGTTTTTACATTGAAGGATAACTAAACATATGTGAATGGAGTTTAGTGTAAAAAATGTATACCTAAGTTGAGGTTAAGATCTAAAGAGTTTCTCAGGTTTAACCTAGGAAATTTTGGTAATGTATTGAATTGTTTAGCTAACCATTTTGCCAGAAGGTAACAAGGAGTATTAATATTATTGATGATTGGTCTTATGCTTTTTCCAGATTTCTGTATCTTTGGTAATCCAATAATCTTGGCTATTGATGGATTTGTTACTTTAATTTTATAAAGTTCAGATTTTGTGAACAAACTCCTTTCTTTCAATATATCTTCTGTTAATATTTTGTATTTACTGAGGAGGTTTGTTTCTACTTCAGTACATTACTGGCTGATTAACATATCTAGCATTCTTTGCTTGTAATCTTCCCGTCTAAAATTACTATTTGGTTTCCCTTATCTGCCCTAGTATAAACTACTTCCTTTTTATTCAAAGATTTGATGGTTTTTTGATGTGAAATGGAACCTTGATTACTTTTTTTAATTTTTGTAATATCCTTGATGAGCTTTTTCTGATAGTTTTTATCTATATAATTTAGTTTATAAATGGTTATCTCAATATCTGCTATGTAGCCTTCAATGCTAGATGAAAAATTAATGCATGCATTAGTCCCATTGTTTAACAATTCCATTTCATTTACATTAAATTTTTCTTTTGAAAGGTCAATTATTTTGAGGTTAGGTTTCATAGTAGTATTAATTGTATTTTTTTGTTTTTTATGTAATTTTTTAAATTTTTTCTTTGATGTGTGGTTTTTTTGTCTAACTCTGAAGCTGATGATTTCTAATGTATTCCTTTCTATGTTTTCCCCTGAAATGGCACCCGAGGACTTTACTAATTTTATATGTAAGTCATATAATTCCAGATTTATGATTTTTTCACACTTTTACTATTTGTCTAAAGCAGATTTTATGATATTTTCACTGTTTTGATTCCTACATTCAGTTTTAACTGAATATTGAGTAGTGTTCTTTTCTACCTAACTGCACTTCTCTGGATGTGAAAACTATTAATGTAGGTGTTTGTGAAAAAAGGTCATGATGGTGAGGAATACTCACAAGATGTTCCTGACAAAACTCTTGCAACGTATGCTAAAGCCAAAAAGATGTAGAACTGTCACAGGTGGTCAAGGTTATTAAGGCATGATCTTTTGAGCACAAGATCTTTGATTCAATTCCCACCAGGACCATCCTCCCTGAATGAGGTTTTTTCCAAGTTTTCCTCAGTCCTCATAATGGCAAATGTTGGGGAGATCCCCTAAACTTTAAGCCTGGAACACTTCCTTTCTTTAAAAAAAATTTCCCAGTTTATCATTTCATCTGAAGTATCATCAGTGTCCACTACCTGCAATGCCTCAGTAGTTAAAACAGGATATGTTTATGCATATATATAAAATATACATATATAAAGGTTAATGAATTACCCAAAATAACTTCAGAGTGTGTAGAGATGACATATTTAAGCAATTTCGGATCATAAATATATGGCCTGTCTGTTCAAATTTCAAAGCTATGGCTATAAGTTTCTAAAAAGCGAATATGCCGCTGGCTAATGAAGATTCCCCTTGAAATCATACAACATGATAGTGAAGGCAAGTTTCTAAATGTATATCTCTCTGGCGCCATGGTTATGACATTAACTTTCAAGTAAGAGATGGTTTCCAGTTTGAGTTTCTTTCTTTCTTTCTTTCCTTCTTTCCTTCCTTCCTTCCTTCCTTCCTCCCCTCCTCTCCTTTCCTTTCTTTCTTCCTTCCTTCCTTCCCCCCCGACTATGGTGTAACAAAACAGCCTTTAGCCTAAGTTATAAGTTGATATTTTCATTTATATATTTAAATCTTTACATATTAATTCTTATACATACAACCCTTGCTTACAAAAGGTAGACTTATGGGTAATCTTTGAGTATATGAGACCAACTCATTTGTTTTATATTTCCCAGAGCTAACACTATGGAGTGCACTTATTGCATAAGGAGAACCACCTGAGTCAAAACAAATGTTTTTTTCCTTATATAGTGGAAGTGTGACTGAACTGCACATAATCATTATTGATGCTGCAAACCTATGGAAATGCACACAAGCATGACAATTACATACACATGCAAACAGTTCTAAAAGCACACAATCTCGAAAATCACAAAACATGCAATGAAGAAATAAACACCATGCCAAGAATTGAACTCATGAAACATCAACTTTTGCACTATGCATTACACCACACAGCCCCCTATAGTGTTTTAGACATCATGTTAGTAGTAAGCTATTAGCGTATGTATGTTGGTAATACATTCATTGTTGAGAAAGAGAATAAAACAGAAAGCATTAAGTAAATTACATTCATAATTCTTTAGTATGCATATCACAGCACTTCATATAAAATAATAATAATAATAATAATAATAATAATAATAATAATAATAATAATAATAATAATAATAATAATAATAATAATAAACGAATGACACGATATGAATTGAATTTGGCCTGCAGAACATCAGCTTTTGCATTATGCGATACAAGCAGTTAAAGAACTCCCACTAGATAGGCTATGTAATGCAAGGACACAGTTAACAGATGTTCAGTGTTGCACTGTCACATGTTTAGTTCATCGGTCCTGGTAGTGTAGTGGTTACCATACTTGCCTCCTAAACCCAAGGTCGCAGGTTTGAACCCGGCCAGGACTGATGGATTTTTCCAGGCGTAAAAATCCTAAGTATGGCTTCTTTCAGAAGGGAAGTAAAGCCGTGGGTCCCATCATACATTTATGGCATGATAAAGAACCTCAAGCCTGAAAGAGGGGCCTCTGAGCAAAATTTGTCGGCCGTTTCATGCTCCGAGTTGAATGGGATGCTGATGACCCGAGATGTTGAAGAGCATCCGTAAATAAATAAATCAATAAACCAAAAAAATAAACCACGATTAGTTCAAGATTTGAGGGATTTTTATGGCACTAAATCTTGAAAACAATAATGAGCTGTGGAAAATTGATTTCTATGTTTGCAAGGCAGTTTTAAAGACATTCTAAACCAATTTTTTACCCAGCTTGGCTTTGACACTGAGAAAATTCTTTGGTGGAAAGAAATTTCCATTTCATAAAGAACCTAAAGTATCAGTTGAGAAGTATTTTGCAGTTCTGGAAGAATGTGAGGTCTGTATTGGGATAAAAGCTTTAGAATATTGTAGAACAAAGTGTATTTGTGTCAAAAGGGAAATTATGTTGAGAAATAAAAAGAGTTTCAAATAAGTTTATACCTTTGAAGGAATCCACACAGTAAAATGAAATATAACTTCTTTGTTATATTGACAATGTGAACGATATGTTCACGAAACATGTCCTGTTATTTTAATAATTAAAGGAGTGAAACGCTCATGAGTGTTGATTACTTTAACTTTTTAATAAACAAAGAAGTTCAAATAAGTTATTTACTTTTTGCTTCTTCCCAAGAACTTTTCAAATGATCCTCATAGAATGAGGAAGGTTATTATGAATCAGTTAACTACTGAGTATCTAGGCAATATAAAGACTAATAAATTAATTGAATCTGTCGTCTTAACACTCTTCTTTTGTTAGTTCCATATAAAAAAAAACAAATAAAATAAAAATAAATTTTTTTTAAAGATTTACAATTTTTAAAAAATTTAACTAATATATTACTTTAGTCATTTCTTGTAACTTCCTACACTCAAAAATTTCTACAAATTGATACTTCTATATTATATTGCGGTGTTACCATTTTCAATATTTATATCATACTGGGTGATCAAATTTATTCAAACTTTACTGCAAGTCAGTTTGAATAGATGATGTAATTGAAGGGTATTAGCTTCTGTAGTACGATACTGTGTAACTAGTAAGTAGGTAAAGACCTAACATAGCCATATTTTATAAACCAACTTATTTACAACTATGACATGGCAACAGCCTTTCTCTTTCTTTCCCTCTCTGAGACACACACCAACCTTCCATAAGGAATTCTTACAACTAGATACTATGCCAAACTCATTTTACTGATAAGACTTGTTTTGCAATAGTCACATCATTAATTTCAAATGGTTCGCAGTGAAATCTGAATAAATTTGATCACCCAGTATGTTTCACTGAAGCTTGAAACACTTCTAAATGTCTTTCCAAAACTTACCATCTACTTATTTCTTTGGAATGTTTTTCAAACCACTTTGCACATAAGGCCATGCTTTCAGTTGTGTGAGCTCCATCAAGAAAATAATGAATGAATCCAATTCTTATGATTTGACATCTCCCAGGCCATTTGCATTTTTTCAAGCCCTGCACTGTTGGAGGAGAAATTGTAAATATTGGTGCAACTGGCATATCTGACACGTTATTGCTCATGGTGATCTGCTCCTGTATTGCAGAAGCTGAAAAAAATATCAGTGTAGAAGCAAACAGATGATAAATGGAACATTTCACTTACAGAATTGGAAAATTTTTTATCATGTTTAAGAATTAAATAAATTGAATGAAACATACCTTAATGGTTTGTATTCAAGTAAGCAATTTATTAATGACAACATATTTAAAATAAATGTATAGGATCAAAGTGCAATCGAAAAATTACCACTAAAATGAATTTAACTTCTAGAGTGCCAAAATTTCAAGTTCATCTGACTTTCAGGCAAACAGAGGTTGAGTTCACAATTTACATTTTGGAGAGGATAATGTGATAGTGCAAAATCATTATATTGCCAGCATTTTGAAGCTCAATGATTCTTTATTTGAAATGATCTGTGTTTAATTTTTTACAGCCTCATTTGTGTAACTGAAGCATTTTCCACATTGGTTACTGTTTTCTTTATATAAGGTATGTTTAAAATTATTGGTGGGTAGTTTTTTTTATATGCAGTCTGTTTAGATGATTGAATTATGTATTTAATGCTCAATACAATTTAGAATAATACAGAACTATACAGTTTAAATATATAATTAAAACATCTTTCTTTCCTGTTGTAAGTGAAGCCAGGATCTTTGGATTTCCTGAAAACATTGACTCTACTATTAACTACCGATACTGTTGGACTACCTTCATCTTTAGATTTCCAAAAGAGAATCCCCAATATATCACTGGTAAGCACAATTCTGGGGTTTCCTGCAAAATATGTCTTATTTACTAAATCTGATATGCCGATTTCAAAAGTGTAATTGTTTTTCCTGCCATGTACTAATTTTATAATTAATATTTTTGTCTATAATATTTTCAATGTGGTTATGCATAGCTCTTGTTTGAAGCAAAGAAATATACTAAATTTCATTGTTTAAAATGACACATAACTTACAATACTTTTCTTATTTTCATTTCACTACCTGGAAACTTAGTTCAGTTTGTAGTTACTTTTCAAATAGTGAGCATCTATTTTTATGAGTAGCAACTGCATTTCATGGATTTGTTTCTTTTAAAGTAATACATTTTCCAGAAAGCGCAAAAATAATCTTGATATATTTTGCCATATCTGTGGTAATTTTGTTATTAGAAAGAGAAGACAGAAGATTACAAAAGCCTATTTTCAATGAAGCCTGAAGAGCTGGACTAAAAATTGATTTCAAAAAAAGTATGAAAGTATGTCATACTTGTATAGAACAACTAAGGAAATGGAATCAAAAATCTAGTATGCTCCTTTCTGTTCCAATGATCTGGTATAAACCTGGAAATCTAGTGGATAATTGCTATTTTTGTGATGCTACAGGCTACCACACAAAAATCATTAAAGAAATCACTTCTCCAAATCTGTTGTCATGACAAAGACCCATCCCACATGGTCCTTGTCTTCCTGTGCATTCTCCATCAGAAATTTTTGGAAAAATCATCAGATTCTGAAACAAATTCTTAAGACAATGGCAGTGGTTTAGAACAATTTTTAACAATGTTAACAGTTCACACATACAGAACTTAATGAATTGGTTAGAAATTCAGATCTTCCAAAAGCTTCTGCTGAAATATTGAAATCCAGGATAAAATAGAAATGGTACTGGCTTTAGGAACTTCATTTTCTTGGTACAGACACTGTGAAGAGGAATTTTTCATATTTCTCTCAGGAAGAGAACCTTGCATATTGTCATCATATTCCTGATTTAGTGATTACCTTGGGAGTTGCAGAATATATTTCAGGTAATTCAAGACTTTTTATAGACACCTCAAAAGTTAGTCTGCAAGGTTGACCATTCAGTTCATCTCAAGGAAATGTATCAGAACTTAAAATTACTTACAGAAAAAGTCAAAAAGTCAAATCAGGCTATACTAAAATGCCATGTTTCATACGTGAATGTAGTAGAGCCTGATCTGAGCACTGGACAAGAAAACATTGGAAGCAGAGAGAAATTTTGTGCCAGGAATGAAACAGGTAACTCTTGACAGTCTTATGAACTTGAACAATTTTCCTCCTCTACATATAAAATTATGTTTAAGGAAGCAATTTGTTAAGTCTTTAAACAAGGGCAGCAACTGCTACAAATACATCTGCAAAGGTTCCCTGGAATATCTGATGCTAAAGTTAAAGAGCAAATATTTATGGAACCACAGATCAGATATTGTAGAAAATAGGCTTGAAAAATTTTGAAAATCTTGGTTGTGCCAGTAAGGAGCAGAGTGAAAGATTTCACCACGACATAAAGAAGATGTCAAGGGTTACCAGAAAGTGGAATGTAAACATGATAGCAGAATATTGCTGGTCACTAAAAACAGATGAACCAAAGTTTTTTCATTAAAGGAACTCTAAAAAGTGTTCATTTCAAGATAGCAGATAAAAAATGAGTTAATGTTCAATTATTAGTAATTAATTAAGAACAGAGGTCACATATTAATTTATGCTGAAGAATGTTGTGTTGAGTGTTGTGGATTTGTTAATTTACATTTAATAACAAGACATAAATTTGATAGAAACAAGTGTAAGAAAGTGCTTTATTATTTCTTATATTGTAGCAAATTAGCATGTGATGGAGGGAAAATGAGTTCAAATTTACATTCAGTTTAATCAAATTAGGCATATTAACATATTAGAATAGAAACCATATGGAAATGGTTAAAATTTGTATACCAATGTATTCAATTTATTACTAAACCATTTTGTATTTATTAAATATAAACCTTTCTACTAACATTTCATCTCAAATTCATTGATTTTCTCATTGATCCAATATTCACAATACTGAAGTTATCAGGATATTAATGCACCCACATAATTAAAACCATCAACTCTTAATAATTTTCCACACATTTCACTTCTTTGACTTGCTTACTGATCACCCTGAACCATATGTTACTCAAAATAACTTCATATTTTACATTTTTTCTTAAAAATTCAATTCAATATCTTATTTTCAACTATTTCTGGTAGAAGATTACTCTATTTCTCCAAAATCAATTTCTCTCTCAGTAACCAGGATTCCTTACATTTAATCAACTATGCCAGATATGATTTGTTTATTTAAGGACGCTCTTTAACATCTCAGGTCATCAGTGTCCCATTCTATTTAGGGCGTGAAACAGCCGACAAATTTTGTCAGAGGCCTCTTCTTTCAGGCTTGAGGTTCTTTATCGTGCCGTAAATGTACGACATGGGACACACCGCTTTACTTCTCTTCCAAAGGAAGCCATACTTTCGATTTTTATGCCCGAATTGCCAGATATGAAACTCCTCTCCACATATTGGACATATCTTTATATTGATCCTTCCTCCTACTCCTTTCAACTTGACAATTCCTATTTTGACTTAAGCAAATCCCTTTTATCATCTTTATTATAACTTAAAAGATATTTTTTTCCACCACATATATTTTTCATGCATCAATATAAACTTAAGAATGTTGTTTTTCAAGACAAAATATTTGTTGTATTTCAATATATTCAATCCTTAGCTTAATTTCTTTCCAAAAACTACATTTTATAATTCAATTACTCTTCGTTTTTTAAATATAGCAATTATATGCCAATGTACTGCATTTATAATAAGCTGATGCACTAAATGTATTGCTGCAAGTGTGTGTGTATGTGAAAGAGAGAGAGAAGAGATTTCTATACAATTTAGAAAAATCGTGGAGTAGTAAGATCTTGTAACATTGCTTCAATCTTTTTCAAGTACTTTTAGTAATTATTGTAAATTTTACTTGAATTATGATTTATTCATCATCTTTGTATGATACAAAAGACAAAATAAAACTGAAATTAAGAGAGCATATTCACCTTCACAATGTGACAAGGAATACTAAAATGGTAAAAAAGACACACACATCACACCTTTAGAAATAAATATTAACTGACCAATTCACCAGCTCTATACCCAGGCATCATACAGAATAAGGAAAAAGGGAAGAAGGGGAAAACACACACATTGGAGAAAAAGGGTACAGAACTCTAAGGCATTTATATCCTCTAAAATATTTTACATTTCCTTTTCGTCTGCTATTAAGGGCAGATTCCTACTATAATACAGAATATTCATTCATCCATTTAAGAACTTCCTTTAAATTTATAAATGTCCAAATAAAAACATAGGAAAAAATCCAAGGGAGAAATTCTACTACATTGCTATTTAAAAAATTTGAAGGCCATACTTAAATTATTAAATTGATTCATAATTCCTTTGTTAGGAATTACATGCTATACAAAAGGGTTTAATGATAAAATTTACATTTTCAAGATTTATTTGAATAGCACATACTTGTGCATTTGTTCTGCAAATAACACTTTTATATTAAGGACAGCATCAGCGACAGATCATGTGCAATATATGTACCAAAAAATGGAAAAAATGTATGCCCCAGGAACAAATAGAAATGAATCCTCAACAAATATAACTTTAAATTGGATTAGGGTTGAAAATATTGAAGAAATATGATGTAATCATGATGTGTAACACCTAATGCCAAAAAGGAAAAGAATAATCAAGAATAATTTTAATACTTAGAAATAAGAAAAGGTATTTAGAACATATCATAGATGAGCAGATAATAATCATTACCTAAACTCTAAAAAAGAGCATCTACAAGATTAGGGTTATTGACATTGAATAAAAATATTGCTGCACAAGAGATACTGATTTTTGTAGCATGTTCATATGAAATAAAATTAACGAGATAATACAAGAGGATAACACCAAAGTTTCAAATTTATTCTTAAATTGCTTGCAAGAAAAATGTTTTCAGATATCAATGGCATTATATAAAATTATTTTTCATGTATCATGTGCTCCATATTATTGATGTGCAAAATCAACTTTATATCTTTGAGTTAGCTATCAGAGCTTCAATTCCGACATTTGTGGCAATATTATAGTCCAGATTTAAAGTAAATGAATTTACTCTACATACAGCCTGCTGAAGAAAGATGTATACAAGCAGGGAACAAAATTTATGACTTTATGTGATGACAAGTGACTCTCTTGACTCATCCTGAGAGGTAGATAGTCCCTGTCATACGGCCGTGAAGATCACAGCTATAGATGGTTATATAAAAAGTTGATCACCATATACTGAGTGATGAAATTTAAATAGACTTTAACGTGAGTCAGTTTAAAAGGATTATTATAAAAGCTAGTCAGTGCACTTTCCCTTGAAGAGTTGTAGCTGATAACATGATCTCTGCAACCTAAGGAACTAACACAACAGAATTTTAATGGATATCATTGTATGATTCAGTTGAACTACACACTCTTAAAGCTTCACTTACTTTTAATAAATGTATGTATTAAGCTCCAATTTTACATTTAAACAACAGAATTTTGTTAACAAACTATGACTCTCTCTTTGCCTGAGGTGCACTCCCACCCTCCAAAACAAATTCTCAGTACTAGATCTACTCAACTGGTTATATTGATAGGAAATTGCTTCGCAATAATGACAATCATTAAAAATTACTCATGGTTTAAAAATTACTCATGGTTAAGTCCAGATAAATTTGATTATCTAGCATTGATTCATGTAAATTTAATAAATTGTAATGCATACAGGTTCTGAAAATTGAATAAATTTTCAACAGTTATCTGGTCAAGTACAAGCAACAATGAAAACAGTGCAGGTGTTTATAATTCTCTAAATTACAAATAAAACATAATGTGCAGATAAAAAAAGCTGTAATAATCTGATATTTAAGCTCATAATTTTTAATTACACATTTTTTTTAAACAAATGATAAGTATTTTATAAGATGCAAATTTTCAAATTTGGCCTTATTTATTATCCAATTTGTTTATAAACATTATGATGGAAAGAAATATGATAGCATTTTCTGAGATTTATAGTAATTATGAATTATTTTAATACTAACCATCTATTTTCTGCAATATCCAATTGTGTGCTAATTGCAGTGCTAATGATGCATTAAGAAGTTGCACTGTAGATGCACTACTTAGTTCCAAAGAACAGCCATTCCAATTGTAAGATGTTAATGGTGGGGCAATATGCAGAATGCACTGCAATATAAAAAAATGGCAATTGTTACTGAAATAAATAACTCTAAAAAATTCTAAGAGCCACATATATGAAGTGCTAGGCAGACAATGTCTACAAATTGGAAACAGGATACTACAGTACATTTTCAGAGTCTGCTAACTTTCCTTCTAAATGGTGGAAGTTAGTAAACAAAGGAAAGGGAAGTGTAAAGAAAAGTGTCACTGAAAAATTTTATGCTAGATTTATTGCTTCACTGTCACTACATTTCTATAGACCTTTGGTTTGAAATCATTCTTTGAATTTATATTAAAAATTCAGAGGGTTTGAAAATATTTTCTTCAGAATCTTACAAGGGCTGTTCTTTAAAGAATGATCTTTATTTTTTTGACCACATACCTTTACTCACTCACGCTCATTATTTTGATGATATTCTCTAAGAAGCCCTTTTGGAATACAATGTACCTGTCCCAACATTTCTGCCAGTCTTCAAAATCATATTGAAAACAATTTTTACAGGTTCTTTTGAATCATCTCCACAGCCTTCACCACTGCTTCTGATGATAGAAAATGCTTACTATAAAAGCGTTCCTTCAATTTGGGGAAAAGGGAAAAGTAACATGGGCCAAATCTGAACTGTTAAGGAGGGCCAAGGACACATTTCACATTCATTTTTGCCTGATATTCAGCAACAATATTTGCAATGTTTGGTCATGCAGTATCGTGAAGCAACATTTAGTTTAAATATTACACTTACGAAGCTGTTGACAATGGAGTGGCAATATAACCTAAACTTAGGTATTCACTTTTTACACTAAACTCCACTCACTTACACAAAAGTAAATGTGTTTCGGGAGAATCTCTCCCAACTTCAGTTGCTCACTGAAGCACCATTACTCGAAATGATGGCTGGACAATCGGATGTTCCTGTGGTGGCCTCTGTTGGTTGAAGTAGGAAGTTGCTGAGTTCATCCATGGAGGAAACTCGAAATTCATTAGGTTTTCTCTATTTTTTAATATGAAAATTTTTTCCCAAGTGGATAACTGCAATGGGTTGTGAAGATGTTTCAGCAGTTTAATTTCTGGTTTTATTTCATGGTTTTTGGTCCAAAAGTGAGCTGCTACTGCTGATTTATCCACCTGTTTAAACCAAATATTTCTAAAATGTTCTTTCCTCCGAATTTCCAAATTTCTTTTTGTTTTGCCAAAAACAAAATGTTCTTTCCTCCAAAATTTGGAAAAAAGAACATTTTAGGAATATTCGGTTTAAACAGGTGGATAAATCAGCAGTAGTAGCTCACTTTTGGTCCAAAAACCATGAAATAAAACCAGAAATTAAACTGCTGAAACATCTACACAACCCATTGCAGTTATCCACTTGGGAAAAAATTTTCATATTAAAAAATAGAGAAAACCTAATGAATTTCGAGTTTCTTCCATGGATGAACTCAGTAACTTCCTACTTCAACCAACAGCAGCCACCACAGGAACATCCGGTTGTCCTGCCATCATTTTCAAGTAACGGCGGAGATGGAGAGATTCTCCCGAAACGCATCTTACTTTTGTGTGAGTGGAGTTTAGTGTAAAAAAGGAATACCTAAGTTTAGGTAACATTTAGTTTGTTGCATAAATGTTATCTTTTATGCGTGATATGCCCTTGCAGAGTTTTTGGGACATCTCTGTAGTATTTGCAGGTAGGTTACAGCTCTATTTGCAGGTATGATGTATTGATAAACCATTCCTTGAATATCGAAAAATAAGATGACCAACTTTCCTAACAGAAGCTACTACTTTTGATTTTTTTGGTGTTGGTGATGATGGAGATTATCACACAGAACTTTGCTGTTTGCTCTCAGAATCAAAATGATGTACCCAAGTTTCATCAGCAAAATCTTTGCTAATCAGAAAGAAATTCCACTCTTTCATATCTTCAACTGCATGCAAACATCCTTTTTTTCAGGAATCAGCAGTTATGGAACCCACTGTGCACAAACATGACTCAAGTGCAACTTTTTAGTTACCAATGTGTGGATGGCACCCAGTGAAATTTTCAGAATTTCTGAAAGCATTATTAATGTAATCAATGATCCTTTCTCATAATGACAGCAGCAATGTCAATTTTTTTCTTTCATAAGAGCACAAACTAGAGCACTTCCTTTGAAATTGATTACCTCCCCTCATATTCAAGGTGAGCTATAGGGAAGAACAAACTCTCCTTAGGCCTCCTGTTAAATTGCATAGGCCATAGTTGAACATTTGTTGAAATGAAAGCAGAATTTCAGAGCATCATATTGTTCATTGCATGTCATTTCATTTTGCTAGGCAAATTGAACATGTCTCAATTTGCATATCTCTCACAGGCAGGAACTGAAAGTGACAACAATGAAACTAAAGTAGTTGCAAAACAGGCAGGCATATGAAGGCAGGATATGCTTAAGGCTGTGGTCAGTCATATTTCTTCTATGCCCCTCTTCATTGCCAAAAATGGTACACGCTTGTTGTTTACTGGAAGTGAACAGGTTCAATTTATTACTTACACTCGAATTAGTTACTTAGAATAAAAAAACAGAAACAATGCAGGCTAAAAGTGACCAATATTCTGATCATACTGTACAAGTCCCATATTTATGTGACATATAGAACTTGAGGAAAAGCAACTTAGACATTCGCATGCTTTCTGATGTCAGCACTATTAAAAAATTAACCTGAAACCTCTTTCTCAAGCCCATTCCAAGCATAAACAGTAAATTATTGCTCTAGGCAACACTGTCCCCTTTCAAAAAACTTAGGTCTGGTTATAGGTGTAACAGCTGGGCCATATAGCCAGGCAGTTTTCAGTTCTACAGGTCCTGAGATACAGCTCAGTTTGTTTTTAGTGCTCAGTATTAATATTCTTTATAGTAAATGCCTACTTTATTATGTCATATTTGGTTGCTGTGTATTTCTGTGCAAATGTGGAAAAATGCCACTTGATGCTCCTGGTCCAAGTGGTTTATTGAATTCATAAATGCAAAGTATTATATAGAGTAGGAAAGTGATATATAATGTGTATAGATTCTTCAAAAAATCTTTCCTCTCCTGAGTACAGAACAACTGTAGATTTTTCTAAAATACAAGAAAAGACTTTTGAGGTTTATTCTGTAGGCAGCATACATATACTTTCAAGAATATGTTTTGAAGCCATTTCTGCTCTTCAACAAGGAGTTGCACCAGTATCTAAGTCTCCAGGAAAAACAGAAATTTAGAAAAGTGAGTTACAGGACTAGATGACTTTCAAATAAACGTTTTGGGCAGGTCAATTTTGGGGTATTATGATAAAGGGCAGTTGCAAAAAAATTAACTCTGGAAACAAGTGAAAAAATTAATTACAAAGGCTTGGTGATATCTTTTTATAATAATGAAATCTATTGGATTGAAATATAGAAAAACAAATGATATTACGACCTTCTGGAAAGTGGGGACATTGTAGTGGCTGGCATTAAACTTCTCTGAAACATGCACCAGTTTAATACTGCAGGAAACACTCGACCTCGTATTTATTTAAATGAAGCCTTGGTCAATCAGAACCATTCTAGGAAATATATTTGCCAAGATTCCAAGGGTAATGGTGGCATGAAAGTTTCTCAGGAGAAGGGAAGTTAGCTTATAATATGCTATGCAGGATCGGAAAATAGTGGTTTCATACCAGAGAGCAAATGAACATTTTGTTCACATTGTTAAAAACTTCAGACTACCATACCAAAATGAATGCTGATTCATTCAACAACTGGTTCACAAATAAATTATTGTGTTACTTAGAAGAGGATTGTATAATAATAATAATAATAATAATAATAATAATAATAATGGACAACAGCAGTTATCATTCTATGACTGTAAAAAAAATTCCAAATAGTAGCACTAATAATAATAATAATAATAATAATAATAATAATAATAATAATAATAATAATAATAATAATGGACAATAGCAGTTATTCTATGACTGTAAAAAAAATTCCAAATAGTAGCACTAATAATATTAATATTATTAATAATAATAATAATAATAATAATAATAATAATAATAATAATAATAATGGACAACAGCAGTTATCATTCTATGACTGTAAAAAAAATTTCCAAATAGTAGCACCAAGAAACAAGATATACTACATCGGTTAGAAAAAATATTATACACAGTTCGACAAACACCATCCCTCAGTTACTACAACTAGTCACATCATTTAAAATCCCAGATAAACAATATGAATTGGATAGGATAGGACATTAAGTGATTGGGTTCCCCATTTACTGCTGTCAATATAATCCTATAGAATGATATGGGTCGGCAGAATGCTGTGTGCTGATCACATGCTCTCCTGCAATAATGCATTCTACCAATGATATCCTGTGATGGAGGTAGAGGACACAGTGATCGGCAGCCATTGGGGTAAGCTAAGGCCCATATGGGCTGTAAGAACTGATATGGGCTTAAGTTAAGAGAGAAGTTGTCGAATGAAACACACTTTCAAACTAGCAGAAGTACAAAAACTTGTGCATAAGGCAATAGACAATGTAAAATTAGAGGATTGAGTATATGAGTGAGGCATGCAGAGCAGCTTCAGGGGGACAATTTTCATAATAGCTAGGAATGATGTTATACAAGCAGTTATAATTAACTTGAGAGACAAAAGTGATGACTACAAGTTAAGTGGTACTGATAGTGAAGATGAAGAGGACGCTTTTGAACTTCTAGTTTCTCATCTCCCCTGCCCTAAAGTAACACAGCAATTAACACCAATAAGGTAAACATTTCATTTCTGCATGATTTTATTTGTTAAAAATAAAATAAACATATAAATGTTTCTGAGTATGGACTTACACTTCCCTGGTAAATGCCCACATAACTTAGCAACATGCGCTGTGCATTCATATGCCATTGTGTTTGGCAACGAGTATAGTACCATATTCATTAAGCTAACAAAATATTGCCAAAGTTAAATTTTTGCAAGAGAAATTATGTCTGCAAAATAATTATGATCATACTTTATTGAACAGCTATTGTATTATTTTTAAACTTTCTGTGCTTTAGCAAAAGGTGGTGATACAGTTTGAAGCTAAGAAATGGGCTACCAAGACAATAATATAGCATATTTGTCTACTCAAAACATAAAATATTGAACATGATTTCTTTAAGGTAAAAGAACAATATTAATATGATTTACATTCTGTAACTGAATTTTTATTGTTCTGGTACATCTCTTGTTCTTATTGATAAGCTAGTTTTTAACTATTAAACCTACATTTTTTTCTGCTGCTCGTTCTTTAAGAACCTTCAAAGCTGGTTCAGGCTGTTGGACAGTAAAGGCAAAGCATCCAGGTTTCATAATTCCAGCTTTCTGCCATGCAATTTCTTCAATTGTATTTCCAAGCAAACTTGTGTGATCCTTCCCAAGTGAGGTGATACCAACGGTTTGAACACACCTTAGAGCAACAAATAAGGTTATGAAAAGAAATAAAACCTATTGAAGAAACAACTTACTTCCTTGTGTTAAGCAGAATTCTTATGAATTTCCTTATAAACATTTATTATGTAAATAATATATTATTCTATATAAAATGCAGAAAAATAAATGTATGATGATTTTGAGTTAAAATGTCCAGAACACAAAGACCGAAACGTTCTTGATATTTATTATTTAAAGAGGGGAACAGATGAGAATATATAAAATTCAATGGCATTGCATCAGTCACCATTAAAGAAGTTAGTATTTATGTTTTCTTGCTATGGAGAAAAATGTCTTCAAAATTTCTTACTTCCTCAAAAATATTAAAACAACATTTATCAATTTTTTTGAACTTTGACAAAAAATTAACACAATTTAAACACCTAAATACATAGAAAAGAAGATATTTGGATGCACACATGCATACAAATGTGCAAGTCCAATATTAGCAAGAAACATAACCTTTGTGCTAAAATTCCTGTCGCTTTGGATTTTCCTTTATTTTAAATTTCTTTATGCATGTTACTATATTGTTAAGGTTTAATTTCTTCTTTTTTAAATTAAAAAAAAAAAACCCTCACTTTGCATTCTCTCTTACTCCTTTGCTCACTGTACAGACAGGTGTCATGTATGGATGCATTTGGGTACATCCTTCCCTTCAGTTTTCCATTGATTGGTACCTAAACTTTAAACCAACCCCTTCTGATTCCTCTGTGAGGACAGTTGCAAACTGGCTGCAACCAACCACTCTGATTCTTCAGAGGACGAAGCAGATATCTTATATACAGCAGACCATCCAGTCTACTTTCCAATAACCACTGGTATGATAACCTATCTAACATCAACTTTCCCAAACTTACAGATGGTAACCTGAGCTCTTGTGGTAGCTCATCACCCTGCCACAATGCAGGGGTACCACTATACTATAGCATGCTCAATTACTTGTGAGTTGCAGGAACCATATAACTTGTTCAGTCCAACCCATTTGAACAACTCCCAAAATGGAGGGGCTCGAATGTCCGGCACAGCATACTTCTAGATAGTAGAATGCAGGACAATGCAGCCTTAGCATATGTCATTTAATGGTTCAAATAATTTTAACAAATTTTCAGGTAAGCTTTTGACTGATACCTAATGATACATTATATACTGATCACCCATAATCAATGGTACAATTTTTATATAATGTCAACAATAAAATTATGTAGATAGCTAGTTAAAAGCAGTATGTACATACAAAAATCCAAATTACCATAAATACTGTAACAGTTTATGACAAAATTTGAAGAATATTTAATATTTAAATTTTCTTACGTGTTAAATGTGTATTAAACACAATGCACCAACTCTTAAAATGTTTTACAAGAACCTAGATTCTTTATGGAGATTGAATTTAATGTAATAAACATGGCAAAATATGTAAACCCTTTGGAAAAAAAAAGTCATTGCCAGATTCTAAGTGTCGATTGATAATACCTTTAATTTTCCCCATTTATGATGTTGCTCTGTCTATGCAAAGAGAGATGTGATTTTCTTTTTATTCTGTACATTAAAATCATCATACATTTATTTTTCTGCATTTTATATAAAATATTTTATTTAGATAATAAATGTTTATAAGTAAATTCAAAAGAATTCCTCTTAACTCAAGGAAGATGCAGCTGTTTCTTCAATATTATGTTCAACAAAATAATTAATAACACAATCATAAATATTTTTGCCCGTAGTAGTGGTTTTGAGTTCTTGGCATAATAAAAATTGTTCAATATAATATTTCAATTATATTAGAACCTAATAAAGGCAATTAATTGGCATTTATATTTCTGCCATTGCTTTCATCCAAAGTGTAGAGCAAACACAGTATCCCCTACTGATTTACCGTTCACATAATTTAAATGTCCAGAAACATTTCTTTTATTCTGCAACTAACAATGTTATCCAATAACAGAATTCTGGGTATTTCTCCTTCTGCAGCATCACTGAACATAATTTTCACAATTATTTTTAATTATGTATATTTTTATTTATTTTGCAGCTGATATTCATTCCCTCGCCAATATTATGTGGTTTTTCTTTTGGCTTTTAATTCAGAAACATGCAACATATGAAGTATGCAACACTTGTCAGAAAGAGAAATGCATTTTACTAATGCACTAGAGGATTTGAGGTCCTTTGACTTCAAAAGATTTAATATCTTCGGCACCATCGACTGGTATGATAAAACATTTCTGCATATAAGACACTCTGGATTTTGTTTATATTCATCTCCATGCTACATCAAACCATACTGCAAGTATTCATCATTATAATTGATATTATTGTATGATTTAGTTGAACTACACTCTTAATGCTTCACTTACTTGTCATAATATATAGAATTTGATTCGAGAATATTTCGTTCTCATCATCAGCTTGGTTAAAATTCAACTGAGTTGAATGAAATGTTCTCAAAACCGGTTCTATATATTATGACAAGTAAGTGAAGCAGTGAATAAGTGAAGAGTGTGTAATTCAACTAAATCATACAATAATATCAATTATATAATTGGCTTCACTGTGCAAGTTCCAATTTACATTTTAATTTAATTCATCATTATATTTATGAAATGCAGTATGTTTTTGTGTAATCTGAAGGGAATTTTTGCTCACATTATTTGAATTAGCACTGCTGTCATCTAACCTAGAACATGATTCAGATTGTCTTTTTCAAATTAAAAATTTATGCATGATAACAGTTTTGATAAAATATCACCCATATATACTGAAACTAATCAATAAGTTCTGACAATTCTAAACTCTATTTATTACTAAGTGAGAAGAGTAAAAAAATTACGAAGCATTGTTGCAGGTGTTCACTTTCATTCGAATTATCATCAGGCAGAAAAATTAAATTGAACATTGTTGCAGGTGTTAAAGTTTCATTGATAAAGTCTGCCTCTAAATAAAATGTACCACATGAAAGACTTTGTTGGTAATAAAAAAATGTGTCAATGCATTGTAAAGAGACTTTTTTGATGGCATAAAATTTATTTTTAATTTAAAATTTTCGCAACACTGGTTGGAAACCACTGCACCAGAAGTTCAGATAAAGAAATGGGCCTACAGATGATAAGCTTCTGGAAGATGTTAGTGCTGGCAGTCCTATTAGTAATTTCAGGAGTAGAACAAAACCCAGGGCCAGTAATGAAAGGAATTGAAGGATATGTTTAAGTCAATAGCGGAAGATATAAAGGAAATTAAAAGCAGGGAGGCAAGAATAGAAGAGAAAATGGAGAAGAGCATAGATATAAAACAGAAGATCAAACAGTTTGAAGAAGAATTTGGAGCTAGCAGAATGCAGGATTAGACAGAATAGATAAATTGGAGAAATCGGTGGATGCGAGCAGAAAGCTGAATGTAGTGATTTTTGGAGTGAAAGAAATAAGAGGAAAAAAGATATGGGAAGAAGTGGAAGAAATTATTGAAGGAAAACTGGCCATTAAATTGAATGGATGGGAAACTATAGACTACTGGAGAATTGGATGAAGGGTGAGAGACCAAGACCAATATTAGTCAAAATTGGCCACAAGGAATTTTAAATGGAAAGTATTAGGTAATACTAGGAAGCTAAAAGGTACAAGAATATTTATTGAGAATGATTATGGGAAAAAAGAACGAGAAGAGCTGAATTATTAAAAGAGTTGAAAAAGCCTGAAATGAAATGCATTTATGGATCAATGGAATTTCGATGATACAGCATCAGGGTAAAGGAACTATGGCTAGAAGAGAAGAGAGGAGGAGAGAAGAAACGGTAACAACCTGCGGTCAAGAGACAAGCATGTAGCATAGAGGGGAGGAGTGCATAGCAGCGAACATGTCAATACAGGAGATGATGTCACCATGAGCAATACGAGTTCACCAAAACAGCTGAGTAAGGAAGATGTTTTGGTGGGAAGCAAAGGAGGAGGGGGTCCAGTTGGACAGCGGATGGCCTGGGTGTTTGGAAAGACACAGGAGGATAGAGTGTGATGTCAGTATGTTTGAAATAGAGGGTGCCAAAAAATCAGAAATAGATAAGAGGATTACAAGGAATAAGGCAAAATTAGAGCATTTCATATGGAAGAATAAGAAAATAAGTATTTAGATGGGGAATTTGAGTGTAGGAGATTTTAATGCTAGAGTATGAAAACAGCCAAAGTCAGTGGTAGATAATTGTATAAGAAATGGAAGGGAGAAATTTGCTCTGGGTAGAGCAGGAAAATAGGGCTAATTGGATTAAAAGTGGAAAAGGAAGTGTACAATATGTGGAAAATAGATAAGAATTTACAATGTATAATTGAATTACCAAAACAAAAACTTGCAGAAAAGAAGTATGGTTCAGAAAATGGGATAATTTACTGATAGCAATTTCTTTATGATATTAAAATTTTTTGGGCAGTAAGGAGTTTATGAGAAATGTCGGTAATTGTGTAGGGAAGGTAAGAGGGAATTGATGGAAGAAAGTGATTAAGGAAGAGGATATTTATGAGATACTGAAAGGGGTAATCAGTGGAAAGTAGGATATATTACATGTACAATGATGGTGTTAATTTCTAAGATCCTAAAAGGGAGGGGGGGGAGAAGGAAAAAAATGCACTCCAAGATCAGTTGTCTACGATTGTAAAAGTTGATGTAAGGGAAATATGCAGAATTAAAGCAAAGGTAGAGAAACTTATTTTTGGTATTGCTAGTCTTATATATTTTGTTTATGTAAATTGAATAGTAATGGTTCATTCATATAGACCTTTTGTGTAGCTAGGACCAAAAATCTGATGGAAATCGATCTGCTAAACTTTGTAGAGTTTAATGCTGAAAACCTAAATTATGGCATCAGAATTGGCAGATTCTGAAAGACATTTTCAGAATTGGAATGCTTGATATTTCCATATATCACATTCCAAAATCAGGTGTTGGCTCCTTTGAATTGCCAGAGCTTTCATATAAGCTTATAGCACACCTACATGGCAGATGAAAAACTTGCCAAATGTGAAAAACAGCAAAGTTAATTTTCTGTTTTAGGAATGTCAGAATCCACACAGTGAAACTTTTGTTAATCTTATTTTGATTTAAAGTAAAACACTAAAAATCATGTCGTCACATTAAAACTCTAAGTTTCACAAACACACTACATGTTTCGTGAGGTACATTCCTCACATTGTCAATCAAAACAACGACTGAGGAGTCAATTTCAGCAAAGTATGTATGTTACTATGCTTGCTCTGGTGGTCTGTTAATGAACTTAAACAATATGTTGTCTGCTTCCGGTATATCAAAATTCATAAGTTTGTATAGATATTTTTTATGTAAATTTTTTCCCATATATTAAGTTCTTTCGGATGTTGAATTGTTTTTAATAATGTTATGTCCTTCTCTATTTCACGATTCTCATTCCAAAAATGTGCAGCCACTGCTGATTTTTCTACTTGTTTGTGTCTTATATTTCTCCAGTATTCCTTTAATCTTATCCCCAGATTTCTCTTTATTTTTCCTATGTATATTTTGTCACAATCCTTGCAATTAATTCTATATATACCTGAATGTTCTTCTTTCTTCTTTTTTTGTTTAATTTTATTTAGATTTAATAATTTACCAACACTATATCTGTTTATTGGTGCCAGAGTAATGTTATACTTTTTGAAAAGTGTGTTTGTGAAACTTAAAGAGAGTTTTAATGTGACGACATGATTTTTAGTGTTTTACTTTAAATCAAAATAAGATTAATTTTCTGTACTTATTATTCAAGAGGCATTTTGGTTTAAGCAATTCTTATTCTTTAGCTGTAACATGAGGAAATTGCCTATAATTTCTATGTTCTTATCTGTGGGCCAATTCAAATCTCAATGTATGCTGGATGATTCATTAACAATTTATTATGATTATGAGCATCCTGAGCATGTTAAAGATTCAACAGCCTATTTCTCTTTATTGTTAAGTCCCATGTATCAAAATAGTTTTATCATTTCACCACGCAAATAAATTAACTCCTTTTTTTTTTTTTTTTCAAGATGTACTCCAGATGAATCTCTTGCTGCTGGACTGAAGAATGAGCAGTTACTCTCGCTTTTTTCTTATAACATTTGTACATTCTGTGTCAAAAAAGGCAGTATTAATAGTAAGATTAGGTAGCTTTTATTTAAATGCAGTCAGGTTATTTAAGTTACGGGCCACCTGAACATGGCTGCTTACTGGGGTAGTGCAACCAACTAATAAAAGGGAGATAAAGGTTGCTGCACCTAAAGTTAGTATTTTTATTTTAACATATACATATACTTTTACTGAAAGCATTAAATGATACTGTATAAAACTAATAATAATAAGCACTGACTTGTGCTATAAGAAATGTTGAAAATGATTTCCTTCCAGTGGTAATACATAGCAGGAAATTCCTACATGTTATCTAACTTTTCTTCCATTTAACATGGCAGTTTGAAACATGTTTCTTTCCATTGAGAGATCCTGTCTCTTGTAACTTAACAAGATGGTGAACAGTTTTCCTACTTGGAACAAGACTGCTAGGAAATATTCTTGCAAATTGTTAGCACAATTTACCAAGGTACCAAGTAATATGTAAATGACAACCACTTTCTTATAAAGATCCATTTGAACTAATTGCAAGCTACTAACTGCACATGCATTATATGGCCTTGATAACAGGCTTCTCCCAGTACACTTTCGTGGCCCATAACTTCAATAACCTCACTGTGCCTTATCAATGTGATATTATAGTTCTTACCTAAGGACATTAGTGCAGTCATATTCCCCTCCTATTCCTACTTCTACAATTGCAACATCTACCTTCTCTGCTAAAAACACATTAAATGCCATGATGGTTAGAAATTTGAAGTAAGCTGGCATATCAGTATCACTTTCCTGAAATACAAACAAAAACATTGTAAACATTATGAATAATTTACTGTACTCTATCATTCTAATAGCAATTATGGAAACATACAGCAATGAGTAGTTTCTATTTTGTTGCCATTATATACTGGTTAAACTAAATGTTTTTTAATTAACTTTCATTCAGACTTTTCTGGTTACCAACAGAGAATTTGTAGAGTTGGACATTATAGGCTCCTAGTTTTATTTGATATTCTGCAGTTGTTGCAGAAGAATATTAATGACATTAAATTTACTGTATCGAGAATATCAATACAACCTTCCTTTTTTCCAAGGCATTGTAAACAGCCCAGAAATGTCTGGTAAAATCCTGCTCACTCATGGGTTGACCATTAATTCTGATTCTTTCTCTGACAGCAACAAGATGCGGTGATGAATACAGGCCTGTTTTGTAGCCATGATGTCTCAGTATAGATTCACTAAAGGCACATGTTGAGCCTTTACCTTTTGTCCCTGCTACATGGATGACTGAGAGTTTGTCAAGCTGCTCTCTACTTATTCCAGTCCTTAAAAACAAATTTTAAATATTAAAATCCTATAAATGACACCTGATTGCATGTACAATGTTAATAGTGTGTTTTAATTTCTTCTGTTTACAGAGAATTTGTAACATATACCTGGTTTTCTTCTTGAAAAATAGAATAGTAATATCTTTATGGTATTTCTGAGGACCACAAAAACAGAACAAACACAGATTAAAATCATTTGAGATATGTCGACCTGAGCATTCTTATTGCTGCACTTACTCGTTGAAAAACTATGGTACCAGTTTCGAAGACATTTTGACATTCATCTTCGAAACTGGCACCATAATTTACAACAAGTGGAGCAGTATGAGTCTTTAGGTCGACCAACCTCAAATGATTTTAATCATATAGCTAGAGTTTCACTGTGTTAGTTCCATATATTTTTTAAAAAGAAGTTTTAAACATTTTTAAAATATAAGAACATAGGTTTAATTATCATTAAATTTATAGTTTTAGTATTTCTATTATATAATGCTGGATTGTAACATTAAATTGTTTAGTATATTGGTGTTCAAATTTATTTGGACTTTACCGCAAGTCAGTTTGCATTAATGACATAATTGCTAGTCAGAGCACCTTACCTTGAAGGATATTGACTTTGAGAGTATAATACTGTGCAACTTAAGAGTAGATAAAGAACTAATACAACTACATTTTGTAAACAAAGTGATTTAGAACTACAATGTGGCAATAGTCTTTCTCTTTCTCTCTTTTTCCCTCTCAGAGGTGCACTCCTATCCTCCATGACAAATTCTCAGAACTAGATCTGGTCTAGCAATAGAAACTTACTCTGCAATAGTGACATTAATTTAAAATGACTAACAGCTAAGTTTGAATAAACCTGATCACCTAGTAGAACCACTGCTAAAATCAGGCCATACCAACTTTGAAATTTACTTCGTATAACTAAATAAAACTAAAATAAAACTGAAACCAGTAAGTTTCAGCAATTTGGGTAATAACATGCCATTATTTTTCAAGGTGGATGGTCCGAGGATGGCTGTATGTATGATAGGGTGGCTCACTCAGTGTTGCTTTTTACTGAATGGGAATTAGTAGATGCCAGTGAGCATCTAATGAGCACAGAATTCTCTTTCTTTCTCTGTGATGTGTGTGCTGTATGAATCAAGGTTCAAAGTTTACGAAAGAACTACAAATTTTTATTTCTTGTTACTATATAAAAACAATATTAACTGCTAAGTGTCACAGAGAATTTCAGGAATGCTTTCTTGCATCATCCATGTAACAAGAAAACAATTTGTAAAAAAAAAAAACTGCCTTCAATTTCAGTATTTGACAAGGGAAAAAAATATTTCATGTCTCACTTTTTAACGTCAAAAAGCTTAATATCAGGATCAACTGAATAACTGTTGCAAAAATTTCCCTCAAAGCTAGTTGAATTGTTTTTATTTTATACGGAAATAAAAAATAGAGTCTATAAATCAAATCTGCAAATATCCAATGAACTGCAAAAGAATATATTAGAAGCAATAGTAATCCTGTTTGAATTGCTATATGTGAATAAAAATTTAATAAAGAAGCATTTTAGGCACCTTCATAATTTATAAATTGCAAAACTAGTAAACACTTTAGCCCTGTTCATTCATCTGTAAATGCAATAATTTATCCTACTGTTGTTTATTTACAAGAATGTATTTGTTATCCATTCTGTTTTGCTGATTTGTGGTAGTACACGACTTGCTCTCTTGAGGTATGTGCTCAGCTGCTATCTGAATCATTCTGTTAAGTAAAGCAAGCACAACCAAATAAATGGCATATTTCTGCTGTACTCTTCCAAAATCTAAAACAGGAAGCACAGAGGCATTTTGCATGTAATTTTTACATAATTTTGTTACCTATGAAGTTGCTTTAGAGTTGCTAAAATACTAAATAAGAAAAAAAATAATCAATTAGGAAAATTAACCACATTTATCAGAATACAGGTTTGATATTAAGAAAATAAAGTTATACTTTAAAAATAACAGAACCACAAATTAGAATTTATTCTATTCCTTAATTTAGAAAAATGCTCCTTCCCCCTCAAGATTAATTCCTCATGAATGTTTCCAAACTTATGAACAAGCTAAGAGTAAAGAATAAACTAAAGCTACAGAATCAGCTAACTGGTTCATTTGTTTCTTAAATTCCACATTTTCCATTCAGTAATTTACTCAGGGCAAAAGCATCATATGACACATGAAGAGATTTGTGTTATAGGTTTCCTTTGGAACAACTACTTCCCAACTGCTACAAAAGATGACATCTGTGTTCAAACTACTTTAAGAAAATAATGAAATCTTTAATGAAAAATGTTTAAAGCAAACTGCTACAAAACATTGTACATGAATTAAAGTGGTCATCCTAAAAATATATGGACACTTCAATTTCAACTAAAAGAAGAGAAAAATTAAAACTAATTCTTTGATTTTGTTGATGCAGTGGTTGGAGATTGTTTGTGAGGTGCACACTCATTGACTATCCCTAACATCATCCATGGACAATATACAAATGAGTCAGTATTAGGTGACACTAAAACTTCACTAACTGATTAATTCTTCAGAACATGTTTCAAGAGCATTTGCTCTCATCTTCAGCTGGGGACTGACTAACTCTAGCAGGTGGCGTAGTGGCATCTGGTAGTTCCATTAGATAACGGAACAAGAAATCCATTGGTGGAATGTCAAAATTCATAACTCTATGTTTATTTTTTAAAATATAAATCTTTTCCCATATTGCCAAATCCTTGGGATTGGTGGTAGCTTTTAACAGTTTGGCTTCTACTGCAATGTTATGATCGTAAGTCCAAACGTGATCTGCAACCGCTGATTTATCCACTTGTTTATATTTTAATTTCTGAAGTGTTCTTTGGTCCTTGTCTCCAAATTTTGTATTGTTTTGCCTATATATATATATATATCTGATCACACTCCAAACAATCTATCCGATACACTCCTGACTTCTTGCTGGGTGGAATAAAAAAGCACCAAAAAGGACATTATTTTACCCAGCAAGAAGTCAGGAGTGTATTGGATAGATTGTTTGGAGTGTGATCAGATATATATAGGCAAAACAATACGAAATTTGGAGACAAGGACCATAGAACACTTCAGAAATTTAAGATATACACAAGTGGATAAATTGGCGGCTGCAGATCACTTTTGGACTTACGGTCATAACATTGCAGGAGAAGTCAAACTGTTAAAAGCTACCACCAATCCCAAGAATTTGGCAAGATGGGAAAAGATTTATATTTTAAAAAATGAACATAGGAGTTATGAATTTTGACATTCCACCAATGGATTTCCTGTTCCATTATCTAATGGAATCTAACGGAACCACCAGATGCCACTACGTCACCTGCTAGAGTTAGTCAGTCCCCAGCTGAAGATGAGAGCGAATGCTCTTGAAACATGTTCTGAAGAATTAATCAGTTAGAAGTTTAAGTATCACCTAATACTGACTCATTTGTATATGTAACAACTTCACTGTTCCTAACTTCTTTTAAGATTACAAACCATGGACAAATTTATACAAAACTGGTTACCTATTCAGAAATACTTCAAAAGGGTTAATTATTGTCCAAAAACACTAAACAAATATCACAGCAATGAAGACCCATAAAAAGAATGCATTGTTGAGGCATATCTTAATTTTTTTTTTAAACCATGGTGCTGTACTTGTTCAAGATGACAAACTCTTGAAACCCCTAATCTTAGCATCATAGAATGCTAATGTGTAATAGAATGTTTGGATTGAAAATTTAACAGAGGGTAAAGGACATGTTTTCAGTGCTGCCGTGAAAAAGCTATTAAACCCTGGTTTAGATTAAAAGTATAACTACTTAAAATCATGTCAATACATTAAAACTCTCTTGATGTTCCACTTTTTAAAAACTTATTTAAAAGTAAACTGGGACATGTTTCATGAGGCACTCGATCATTTAGAGAGTTTTAATGTGTTGACATGATTTTAAGTAGTTTTACTTTTAGAGTAAACCAGATTTTATGATAGTTTCACTGTGTTGATTCCCACATTCAGTTTTAATTTAAGTTGCTAAACATTTGCATATAGTCCTTCAGAATTGTTCTGGAGATGATTTTGTTAAACAGTAATAAATAATTACATTACCATGACTATACAGTGTAGAAGTGTCAATAAAAAAGAAACAGTTTACAGATTACACATTAAATACTATATTATAAAATTCATCAATTTTATATATAGGATATACCATTGTGTAATTTACATATCAATCTCTTATAAGAGTTCAGGGGTAAACATCATATTCTAGATGGCAACTTATTATAAAATTTATAGGCCATTTCCACAGATTACATGTAATTATTGGAACAACCTTCATTTTAATGTGCTTCTCATAAATATCATGTATAGAAAACCATTTATCGTCTTTATATATTTATTTATATAAATATTCTCTCTATTTGTAATGAGATAATTGTGATATTTTGAACACTTATGTCCTCTTTTAAATTAATCCTTAAATAAAAGACAATACATACATTGATGCTTAGTAAGTATAACCAGATCAACAAAAAGTGGTTTGCAGTGTGTTCTTAGAGGAACTCCTGCCATAATTCCAAATGATCTCTTTTGTACATAAGCAATTTACTAGCTGAGAAATGGATGCTCCACAAAAGTGTACCATAGTTTAATTGACTGAAATTTGTCCACAGTAGACCACAATTCATGAATCTTACTCATAGTTTTACTGAGAATATGAAGTTAACCTCCTTATGAGCTAGAAATGGAGGACTAATAGGCAGGTAATTAACTTCATTTCTAGCTAAAATCTTCATGGGCAGATCTGAAACACGCACCAACTCAGCATTCTCATACATATTTAAAATCTGGTACAGATATGTTGACGATATATTTACCATAGTTAACAAAAAACACATTGACGATGACATAAAACCTCTGAATATACAAGATAAAAGTATATCATTCACATGTGAAACAGAAAACATGTTACCATTACTAAACATTAAAATAATACAACATCAAGGAAACCGGAAATTTGGAATCTACAGAAAGACCACAAAAACACACAATCACATCAAAGTTGATGGATTTAATCCCAAAACAATAAACATGCAGTGATCAACAGTTTAATGCATAGGCTAGCCTACACAATAACAAGGAAAGAATACTCTAAATACAAGCAAATACAAAGAACAGCAATTAAAAATAGATTTAGCAAAAAACTAGTTGACAAAACATACAGAAATTGAAGAGGCAGAAACTTATTAAAGAAAATGCAACACTTTCAGCAGGAAAAGATAAGACTATTTTTAAAAAAATTCACGTATCATCCATGAGCTATGTAAAATTTTCAAAACATTCTAAATGATTTTAATATCAGATTGGCACCTGTAAACAGATTCAATTTAAAAATCTCTTGAATGACAAATATTAATGACATATTCCACCAGAGAAAAAAGCAGGCATTTACCAAATAAGTTGTGCAGACTGAAAAAGTCTATATTGGAAAAACATAGAGTAACATAGGCACACGGTTAAAAGAACACTTCAAGAACATAAATTACAAACAAATGAAGAAATTAGCAGTAATATCTCATTTATGGACAAAAAACCACTATACAGTGAACAAAGTAAACTTATTAAAAGCAATACAAAGACCTACAGAGTTAGCAACATGGGAGAAAATCCCCATATATAAATAAAGAGACAATTTAATGAACTTTGACACTTCTGGGGGATGAAAACATAAATTTTAATTGTAATCTTAAAAGAAGTTAGGAACAGTGAAGTTGTTACATATACAACTGAGTCAGTATTAGGTGACACTAAAACTGACTCAGTTGTATACATAAATTTTAAGTTTATCATATTTCCTCCAGAGCAAAATATACATTCCCAAAGCATAATGAATTATCCAGCAGTTGACGGTTAGCTGATGATGAGGATGATTGTCTGTGAAACATGTTTAGTTTACTTAAATGTAAATTGGAACTTGCACAGTCAAGCTAATCATATTAATTGATATCATTGTATGATTCAGTTGAACTACACACTCTTAAAGCTTCACTTAGTTTTCATAAATGTATGGAACCGGTTTCCAGAACATTTAGTTCCCATCTTCAGTCAGGCTAAAGTTCAACTGTCGGATCATTCGTTCAGCTGTGTAGCTACATTCCCACAGCTCAACGAATGATCCGACAGTTGAACTTTAGATGGGAACTAAATGTTCTTGAAACCGGTTCTATACATTTATGAAAAGTAAGTGAAGCTTTAAGAGTATTTAGTTTAACTGAATCATACAATGATATCAATTAAAATGTTTAGTTTAGTTTAGTTCCTGGAGCAGTCACAGAGACCTACAAACATAGAACTTGTCATATACAATTACCTCAGTAGCATTCAATCTACATTTACAAAAATTTGTCTACATCTACATAAATAATTACGATAAAAATGAAAAAGAACACCTAGAACAACTCAATCAAACAACAAAAACAGACAAGTCACTTAAACATACAAATTTTACTATATACAATGATATATTGTATTGACCGTCACAGGTAGCCGAGGTCATTAAGGCACGGACTTGTGAGGGAGGTCTGGGGTTCGAATCCCACCAGAACCGTTCTCCCTGACTGAGGTTTCCAGGTTTTCCTCAGTCCTCATAAATGGCAAATGCCGAGGTACCCTAAACCTAATGGGTACCCTAAACTTAGACCTGGGACATTTCCTTCCTTAAAAAAATAAATCCTTTCCCAATTTATCATTTCATTTTGTGTATCACCAGTGTCCACCGCCTGTGGTGCCTCAGTAGTAAAAACAGGCATTAAACACTATTAAAAAAAAAGATATATTGTGCAGTATAATATTGTCACTTAAATATTCCAGTACAGAATAACAGGTCTTTTTATATAAGTATTTTCTAAGAGCAGATTTAAAGGTATTATCATTGTTTATTAAGGCTTTTAGGCTAGAGGGAAGAGCATTGTATACTAAAATGCATTCATAATAAATGCCTTTTTGATGGCATAAAAGTACTGAAGTTGGGCGATGTAAATTTGCTTTTTGTCTAGTATTTTTGTCATGTATATTCTGATTTTGAACAAATTTTTGTTTATTTCTTATATGAAAGTTAATCAGGGATAAAATATATTGGCAAGGAAGAGTTAAAATTTCAAATTTCCTAAAGAGGTTTGTGCATGAATGTCTGCTATGTGTACCAGCGATTATTAGTATGACTTTTTTCTGTAAAAGGAAGACACGTTCACTTTTAACTGAATTTCCCCAAATATTAGACCATACTTCATTGAGTTGAAATAAGCATAATAAACTAGTTTTAAAGTCTTAATTGACTCCAACATTACTAATGCACATATTGCATAGCATGCACTGCTAAGTTTAGGTATGATAAGATCAATATGATCTTATTGATAACCATCTTTAGATGGTTATTAAACCAAGGAATTTAATATATTTGATTTGTGAAAGTACACTGTTATAATATCCTATTTGTAATTGTGGATCTGGAGATCTGTGAGTAATGAATTTAATAACATTTGTTTTATCCAGATTTAGAGACAATTTGTTTGCTTTGAACCATACACACAATGAACTCAGAACCAGATTTAGTTTAATGGCATAATCATTAAGCCTCTTTCCATTTATCAATATCCTTGTGTAATCTGCAAATAGAATAGCATTTCCTACATCTTGGACAGATAAGGAGAGGTCATTTATACATATCAGAAAAAGAAGAGGGCCCAGAACAGATCCTTGAGGCACTCCATGGTTAATCATTCCCCACTCTGATGCATTGTTTTTATTTTTGAAGGGACAATTTATCACTACTTTTTGGTTCCTTTTGTCAAGGTAGTATATAAATCATTCCATAGAAAGCTAATTTATCTATCAGAATTACATGACTGACACAATCAAAAGCCTTTGCTAAATTACAAAATATTCCTCCTACATGTGCTCTTTCATTAAATGCAGTTAAAATTTCATTAGTGAGTTTACAGATGGCATATTCTGTTGAAATTCCTTTTCTAAAGCCAAACTGATCACTAACTAGAATATTGTTACTATCAAGGTAATGGTAAAGCCTATTGTACATTATTTTCTCAAACACCTTAGAAAATGTAGGTGAAATAGCTTTAGGTCTATAATTACAGGCATTTATCTTTTCTCTCTTTTTGAACAGAGACTTCGCTATTGAATATTTTAGCCTTTCAGGAAATACACCCAATGTTAAAGATTCATTATACAAGTGACTAAGGGGGGCACTAATTTCCTTTGCACAGGCCTTTGCTGTTGATCTCATCAAAGCCAGAAGAGTATTTTTTTATTTCAGTTTTCTAATTATATTACTAATTTCTAGTGGGGTAGTGATACCTGGTTTGAATTCATTATTTTGATGGGGAGTTGATGACTGTAAAATTTTTAATGCATTTCTTTTATCACCAGAATAATTTATAAATTCAGATCATGCCATCTTGGATTTATTATGAGAATCTCTTAATATGGCAGAATAAAATTTTCTTTTTGTCTAAGTAAGAGCACTCTTATATTCCTTTTTTAATTTAACATATTGTACTTTTAATTCTTCATTCATTCCATGATATCTTATTAAGTTATAATAAGATAAACAGACATTTAAAGGTCATTGGAAAACTGCCTTTTGTGATTATAACATACTGGGCACTCTCTTAACAGGTATAACATTGAAAGCAGTATTTGATTACACTGAAGTGTTAAAGAATTAATCTTTCCTTCTATATCCTGTAAACTGTACAATGGCAACCAATTAATATTTCTAAGTAAAGATAGATAAGTAATTATACACATAAAAAGGTTTAGGTGATACTATACTTCACTAACTGATTAATTTCTCAAAACATGTTTCAAGACATTTGCTCTCCTCTTCAGCTGGGAACTGACTGATGCTGACAGGGATGATGTGACCTCCGGTGGTTTTTTTGATTCGTTTTATTTAAGAACGCTCTTTAACATCTCAGGTCATCAGTATCCCATTCAATTCTGGGCATGAAACGGCCAACAAATTTTGCTCAGAGGTCTCTTCTTTCAGGCTTGAGATTCTTTTTCATGCCGTAAATGTTTTAATTTTCCTTCCGAAGGAAGCCATACTTAGGATTTTACACTTGAAAAAGTCCATCGATCCTGGACTTCTGGTGGTTCCAGTATAGAGCAAAACAGGAATTCCATTGGTGGGATGTCAAAAGCTATAACAAAATGCTTATTCTTTAAAATAAAAATCTTTTCCTGTGCAGCTTATTCACTAGGATTGTTTGTAGCTTTCAACCATTTTGGTTCATTTTCAGTGTCATGATTGTAAGTCCAAAAATGATCTGCAACTGCTGATTTATTCACCAGTTTATATCTTACATTTCTAAAGTGTTCTTTCATTCTTATCTCCAAATGTCTTATTGTTCTCCAATCTATATCTAATCACAATCCAAACAATATATCTGGTACACTATTGCCTTTTTGTTGAACGAATAACATCCTTTATGGTTCTGTTCAAAAGGTTTCCAATGTTAAATTTATTTTGTGCTGCCAACACAATATCATAATTTTTAACCTCTTTATGTGTATAATCAATTAAGTTCACTGCTTATATAAATGAGTCAGTATTAGGTGGCACTAAAACTTCACTAACTGATTAATTCTTCCGAACATGTTTCAAGAGCATTCGCTTTCATCTTCAGCTGGGGACTGACTAACTCTAGCAAGTGATGTAGTGGCATCTGGTGGTTCCATTAGATAATGGAACAGGAAATCCATTGGTGGAATGTCAAAATTCATAACTCTATATAAACAAACAATGTAAATTAGTTTTTTTCACACTAACTCCGTTCACTTACATAAAAATCTGGACATATGTTTCGGGAAGTGAGTTTATAAGTTTATCTACAGGCTGAAGATGGGAGGGATCACTCCCGAAACATATGTCCAGATTTTTATGTAAGTGAATGAAGTTAGTGTGAAAAAAACTGTATTACATTGTTTATATATATACCATTCCATTGTCAACAGCTTCGTAAGTACATTTAATTGAGTCATAACTCTATGTTTATTTTTTAAAATATAAATCTTTTTCCCATATTGCCAAATCCTTCGGATTGGTTGTAGCTTTTAACAGTTTGGCTTCTCCTGCGATGTTATGATCGTAAGTCCAAAAGTGATCTGTAACCACCGATTTATCCACTTGTTTATATCTTAAATTTCTGAAATGTTCTTTGGTCCTTGTCTTCAAATGTTGTATTGTTTTGCCTATATATATCTGATTACACGCCAAACAATCTATCCGATACACTCCTGACTTCTTGCTGCCCTTTTTGGTACTGTTCAGAAGCTTTCCAATGCTAAATTTATTTTGTGCAGCCAAACGTATATCATAATTTTTAAAGATTTTCATGAATTTCCACGATTGATATGTGAATCTTTTAAAAACCACGTCCTTTTTTATCATGGAAAAAATTGTGGTGTTTATAATATCTTTCTGTCTTTCGAAATGTCTGATCCTCTTATCAACTTAAGAGCTGCTGAATCCATTGTTGAAGGCTGTTTTGATGATATAACAGTATTCTGCTGAATACTCTTCTTTGTTGAGTGGGATGTTTACCAATCTATGGATAAGGCTGTTTATAATGACATGTTGGTTTAGAGTTGAAAGTGTTATTCTTTATGCGATTATCTGTATGTGTAGGTTTCCTACATAAGCCGAATGAAATTATGTCGTTTCTCCTGTATATTTTTAGGTCTAAAAATGGTAAATAACCATTTTCCTCCAATTCTATAGTGAATTTAATATTTTGGTCCTGCAAATTTAGTAATTTTAGGGCATCTTCTGTTTGTTTTTTTGGTACTATTGCCAGAATGTCATCCACATAACGAAACCATGCTTTGAAGGTTAAAGGGAATGCCTTAGTAATGTGTGTTTCTACAGTACTCATGAATAAATTTGCCAGAAATGGAGAAAGGGGGTTACCCATAGCCAAGTCAGAAATTTGTTGGTAAAATTTTCCCATGAATGTAAAAAAAAGTTATACAGATAATCACATAAAGAATAACACTTTCAACCCTAAACCACACCAACATGCCATTATAAACAGCCTTATCCATAGATTGGTAAACATCCCACTCAACAAAGAAGAGTATTCAGCAGAATGCTGTTATATCATCAAAACAGCCCTTAACAATGGATTCAGCAGCTCTTACGTTGATAAGAGGATCAGACATTTCGAAAGACAGAAAGATATTATAAACACCACAATTCCACGATAAAAAAGGATATGGTTTTTAAAAGATTCACATATCAATTGTGAAAATTCATGAAAATCTTTAAAAATTATGATATACGTTTGGCTGCACAAAATAAGTTTAGCATTGGAAAGCTTCTGAACAGCACCAAAAAGGACATTATTCCACCCAGCAAGAAGTCAGGAGTGTATCGGATAGATTGTTTGGAGTGTGATCAGATATATATATATATATATATATATATATATATATCTATATATAGGCAAAACAATACAACATTTGAAGACAAGGATCAAAGAACCTTCAGAAATTTAAGATATAAACAAGTGGATAAATTGGCGGTTGCAGATCACTTTTGGACTTACGATCATAACATTGCAGGAGAAGTCAAACTGTTAAAAGCTACCACCAATCCCAAGGATTTGGCAATATGGGAAAAATTTATATTTTAAAAAATAAACATAGAGTTATGAATTTTGACATTCCACCAATGGGATTGCCTGTTCCATTATCTAATGGAATCTAATGGAACCACCAGATGCCACTACGTCACCTGCTAGAGTTAGTCAGTTCCCAGCTGAAGATGAGAGCGAATGCTCTTGAAACATGTTCTGAAGAAGTAATCAGTTAGTGTCACCTAATACTGACTCATTTGTATATTTAACAACTTCACTGTTCCTAACTTCTTTTAAGATTATAAGTTCACTGGTTTTAACTTCTATTAAGTTTAAGCTAAATTGACTAAGGTAGCAAGACAGCTTTGGAAAAATCTATTATCATTAAAAAGATTTGCTAGTTGCACATAAAATAAAATTACATCATGATCAGAATATATTGTGGGAAGTACACTTGCTGATGTTCTGTCCTCATATATCATATTGAGGATATTATCTAAACCAGTTCTGCACACATTATTAGCACTTGAACTTGTTGGTTTGCAAAAGATGGCTCTAAGTCCAAGACATTTTTTTAAGTCTTAAGTTTCATTAAGACAAAATCTACATTAAAATCACCTGCTAAGGCAACATTAATGAGATGATATTAACTTGAATACTGTGTCTAATAATAAGTCTAATTAGGAGCTGATTGAAAACAACAATGCATTTATCAGATTTATGATATAAAATAATGCTAAGCAATTCTGCTGAAGGTATATATAATACTAGATAAGCAATGCTAGAAGCAATCACAGGATCAGCCCCCAGCGCTATGTTGGCAAGGTCAAGGGTATATTTCCCTCCTGCACAGGGCTTCAGTTGAGTTGAGCAAGTAGCACGTGTTTGTTACGCAATGCAATACAGTGTATCAAAAGAAAAAGGGCACTACAAGTATTCTATTCCCCAAAGAGTATTCTCATTACAGGAAATTCATGAAGTGCTGAAGATGGAATTATCACTACAACATATGGCCTCCTCATCCCCCCAATTTTTATCTCTGGGGGGGCATTAAAAGAGAAATTGTGCAAAATAAATATACACACTTTAGATGAACTTAAAACTAACATTTGTCAAGAAATTGCTGCTATTTCTCAGAGGGACTGCAGAGTGTAATGAGCAATTTCCTAAGCAGGTGTGCAGAAATGCTTGAATAACCAAGGGAGGCAGTTCCAGCAAATCCTTGCTTAATGTTATGTGTGTTATAAATAACTTATGAAACAAACCGTACTATATTTACTGTGGACTTCCTGTCACATGCACAATCAACACAGCCTCTTCGGTCGGTTGTACACTGCAAAACCAGTTGCATGAAAGATCATTCACCCCATACATGACACATTTCGAAATCATACTTAACTGCCATATTAGAAATGTTAATAAGATCACCAGTCGAGATACCATCTCTAACAAAAATGGCCAGGCTCCCACGCTGGTATTGTTGTCTACAATAACTAGCTGAATTAGTATATCCAGATATCCTAAACAATTCTCTTCTTTATGAAGCCAATGCTCAGATATTAGAAGTATATCAACATTTAGCTAAGCAAGTAATAATATAAGATAATTTAGTTTATTTCAAACTCTCTGGACATTCCATTAAATTAATTTCTACTGTTGCTTGCAAAAATACATATATCATAGATATGACTTATCAAATACCAAATCCTATCTATTGTCTTTTGCCAGTGAATTTAAACATTGAACCTTTTTCAGTGATTTACAAGCTATTATAAAATAATTTAATCTTTATTTTGCAAATGAGATATGCTTATATGAGGTTTTCAATTGCAAGAAGTATTGTGAAAATGGTAAAAACAGAGGTACAGAACAAAATTAGGTCAGACTTGAACAAATTACTAAAAATTACTGAATATGTATGACCTGCACAAATTTGTTACTTATCATTAGAATTCTACAAAAATTTAAACACCTGTAGCTATGTATTCATTTGCAATGATTCAATCAAATTGCTTCAACAACCTTTTGAAGGTCCCTTACTGTCAGTTATGTCTTCAAGGAAAAGTCTGTTCATTAATCAAAGGTGAAATGAAGGTAGTCAACATAGAATGACTGAAGCCTGCTTTAATTTTAAATGCAGAGTTAGAATCTCCTTCAGTTATTCCAGCAAACTTAAGTAATACAGAATAAGCAATATATCCTTCTTTTCTTTGTGCATTCTTGTTGATTATATTCTTTGTTCATCTTTTCATATACTAAAAACATACCTTGTTTTCTTACTAATAAATATATTATTTGACATTAAAATAACTGTATGATATGTTGAACTAAAACACACTTATTGCTCCACTTGCCACATTTCATAGCAAGTTAAGTGGAGCAATAAGAGTGTTTTGGTTCGACATATCATAAAATGATTTGAATATGAGTGGCTTCAGTGTGAGGTTTCCTATATGAACATTTTGAATGAATTAAAATAACTGCTACACATTACAGAATATATGGTAATCATTTGATTGTTGCAATGCATATTACATGGCTCTTTATACTTGTGGTTATTTCTTATTCTTATGCAGCTTTGGTACATTGTTTTTACTTAGCCAGAAATAAGGAAAGAAAAAAGGATTAAAAGAATTCTAGATACCTTGCTAGAAATTTGGCTGTAACCTCAATACTTCTGAAGTGTGCTTTATCAGTTGGTTTTCCTCTATTTTTGGATTCCTGCAGAACTGCAGCATTGCTCTGCAAAGTATTCAAGGTCTTGATGACTTCCTAAATGAAAACACATTATATCAGCCTGTTATTGCCTAAATGAAGAATTTTTAATGCTGATGGGATCATTCTAGTTCACAAACCAAGTGTTGTGAACAGAGCTATATTATTTATAATAATTAACATTATGCATATTGATTTTTATTTTTTAACATAGCTGTGAAACAGAAAAGCTTAACAAAATATTGTACAAATTGAATAATACTATCCTGAACTCTTAAGTTATAATTGTAATTTAAACTATGCTATAAACAGCTGAAAACTGCATCATAGTTTATTAGTCAAATGTACTTGTTTACTGCTTTCAGATGTCCATTTCTGTGTTTCTATCTACCCCATCTACACTTTTGACAAAATATAGGATCTGAATGTGTTAAAAGTTTTTTCATTATTTATATATTTGATATTGATTCCTGCTGTTTATAGAGAGCACAATAGTCTCTAAAGATTTACTTTTAATTTCCAACTGAACTTTGTCTTCTGTATTCAGACACTGTAATTCACAGGCATCTGCCACAAGATCAAAGCTGCTTTAAATGCTTGGGTATTGTGTTTAACCTTACAGACCTCTTATTACTGAGCCCCTATTTAAGCTGTAATATTATAACTGTGCATGAATTCCCAATAGAAATTATGTACCTGGTAATCAGTATGTGCAAAGTGGTGCAACATTTCTGTGATATAGAAGTGCACAAACTGCACCTAACCGTACTTGCTTTCGGTAAATCCCTCGTAAAATGGCATGTCTGCAATTTTATCGCACCTGTCTCTCTTACGACTAACCTTGAAAAAACCGCGTCTTTTCATGGAAGCCCACATCAATTCCATGTGGGAATCAAGAATTATTTGCTTCTTTCCTTAAAAATATATGACTGGTTTTGTTTTACATCTAAACATCATGACATTCGAGATAACATTTTTATGCTTATAATAGGACTTCCCCCATTTCATTAACTGCGATATACAGTTAAGCCCATAACCAAAACTGGTATTAAGTCATCAACATAATTTTATATAATTATACTCGTCACAACCTGTTTAAGTCACGTGGGTAACTGGCGGAATGTTTCACTTGAAACCATGCAACCAAGTCCTACCACTACCATTATGAACAATGGCATATTCAAGGCAACCTATTCTCAAACATTGTCGATCTCAACTCTGTCATTTACATACAAATGACATTTTAGCCCGAATGGCCCGAAGACAGCACATTTTTACTGCAAAATTCAGGCTAATTTGCTTGTCATGGAAGCGCAGCTGAACATTATTATTTCCTTTCCTATTATATTTGACAATTCTACCATTCTGAGCTTAAATAAACATTTCCCTACATAATTGCCTCTTTGAAATTCACTGCTCTATGCAAGGAAAATGCCAATGCCTATATTGTGTACCAACTGCCAAAGCGTTGTGAAATAACCATGGGAAATGTAATTACCGATGGCAGCGTAGTGTGAGGGCAGCACAAGAATTGAAGGTTCAGTGTTGCAATTGTGTGAATTTTAAGTTATTGGTGAATATTGATAACTATGGCTGATCAGACCAATGAAATAAGGAAACAAAATGAGACAGGAAGTAGAGTAAATGGCAAACTCAATGGTGTGGAGGGTAAAACTCCGTTTTTAATTGGAGTTGCAGGCGGCACGGCAAGTGGAAAGGTATGTCACTATATTAAATATTAAGTGGTTCCAGTTAATGCCATCGGTTATTTCGACGATAGTAACAAACAGCATACATTCCAAATTTCTGACCCCTTTCTACCCGTCTATTCGAGAGTGATATTCTACATGTTTGAGTTATGGCACAAGCAGTTATAGTTGGAAGGGTCTCTATCAGCATGTTTTCTCTGCTAGGCATAATTTGATGGAACAAATTTGGGAAAACTAAGTGCCCGTTTTAGGAACTTTTTTCATTTTCTACAATACTCTTCACGTTGTTGTGAAATGTACCCTTAGGATATGGAGCCCATAAGCAATTAATGGTATGGTAGTATTAAAACTGTTCATTGAGAAACTCTTGTATGATATTCTGGTAATGACACTTAATATGTCATATTAAGTGTCATTAATATTTCATTCATTGGCATTATTGCTGTTCTTTAATGAGGGCTGTTATGGATGGTGTCTTGGATTCGTAAAATAATGTATAGGTAATTGAAACTGCTTACATTGTTTAATTTATTTTTGTTAATTTTTTTATTTGGTTATTTACGGACGCTCTTTAACATCTCAGGTTATCAGCGTGAGTATTTTTAATATATTTTTTTTGATTGATTTATTTATGACGCTCTTTAACATCTGAGGTCATCAACATTCAATTAAGGGAGTAAAACGGCCGACAAATTTTGCTCAGAGGCTTCTCTTTCAGGCTTGAGGTTCTTTTTCGTGCCGTAAATGTACGACACGGGACCCACGGCTTTACTTCCCTTCCGAAGGAAGCCAAACTTACGATTTACGCCCGAAAAAAATCCATCGGTCCTGGCCGGGTTTGAACCCGCGATCTTGGATGTAGGAGGTATGGTAACTACTACACCACCAATTTTTAATATGGAAAAGCATTTAACGCATAGTCCATGTTTGTCAAATGTAGTACTGTGTCACATTAGAAAACATTAGCAATGGTAATGTATGTAAAATTCTATGGATATCCTAATTCAAGTTTATCCTATATTTGTGTATAATAACAGCTAGTTAGTTAGTTCTCGGAGCATTCAGTGAGTTCGTGGAGCAACCACAGAGACCTACAAACATTGAACTTGTCATATACAATTACCACTATAGCTTTCAATCTGTATTTACAAAACTTTGTTTGCATCTACATAAATAATTACAATAAAAATAAAATAAAAAAAGAACACCTAGAACAACTCAACCAAATAACAAAAACATAACAAGATACTTAATCATACAAATTTTATTATATACATGGTTACATATACATTGATAAGTTGTGCAGTAATATTGTCACTCATATATTCCTTTACAGAATAATAGGCCTTTTTACATAGGTATTTTCTAAGAGCAGATTTAAAGGAATTATCATTGTTTATTAAGGCTTTTAGGCTAGAGGGAAGGGCATTGTATACTAAAATACACTCATAATACACACGTTTTTGATGGCATGAAAGTGCTAAAATTGGGCGATGTAGATTTGCTTTTTGCCTAGTATTCTTGTCATGTATATTTTGATTTTGAACAAATTTTTGTTTATTTCTTATATAAAAGTTCATGAGGGATAAAATATATTCACAAGGAAGAGTTAAAATTTCAAATTTCTTAAAGAGGTTTCTGCATGAATGTCTGCTATGTTTACCAGCAATTATTTGTATGACTTTTTTCTGTAACAAGAAGACATGTTCACTTTTAACTGAATTTCCCCAAAATATTAGACCGTACTTCATTATTGAGTTGAAATAAGCATAATAAACTAGTTTTAAAGTCTTAATTGACTCCAACATTACTAATGCATGTATTGCATAGCATGCACTGCTAAGTTTAAGTGTAATAAGATCAATGTGTCTTTCCAATTCAGATGGTTATCAATTATTAATCCAAGGAATTTAATATATTTGGTTTGTGAAAGTACACTGTTATAATGTCCTATCTGTAATTGTGGATCTGGAGATCTGTGTGTAATGAATTTCACAACATTTGTTTTATCTAGATTTAGAGACAATTTGTTTGCTTTGAACCATACACACAATGAACTGAGAACCAGATTTAATTTAATGGCACAACCATTAAGGCTCATTCCATTTATCAATATACTTGTGTCATTTGCAAATAGAACAGTATTTCCTACATCTTGGATAGATAAGGAGAGGTCATTTATATATATCAGAAAAAGAAGAGGGCCCAGAACAGATCCTTGAGGCACTCCATGGTTAATCATTCCCCACTCTGATGCATTGTTTTTATTTTTGAATGGACAATTTATCACTACTTTTTGTTTCCTTTTGTCAAGGTAGGATATAAACCACTTTAAATATTGGTTTTTTATTCCATATAAAGCTAATTTATCTATCAGAATTTCATGATTGACACAATCAAAAGCCTTTGCTAAGTCACAAAATATTCCTCCTACTGTGCTCTTTCATTAAATGCAGTTAAAATTTCATTAGTGAGTTTATAGATTGCATTTTCTGTTGAAATTACTTTTCTAAAGCCAAACTGATCAGTAACTAGAATATTGTTACTTTCAAGGTAATGCTAAAGCCTGTTGTACATTACTTCCTCAAACACCTTAGAAAATGTAGGTGAAATAGCTATAGGTCTATAATTAAAGACATTTATCTTTTCTCCCTTTTTGTACAGAGGCCTCACTATTGAATATTTTAGCCTCTCAGGAAATACACCCAATGTTAAAGATTCATTACACAAGTTACTAAGAAGGGTACTAATTTCCTTTACACAGGCTTTTATGACTTTGCTGTTGATCTCATCAGCTAATTTTTGTTTGCAGTCTGGTCATAACTTTTTATAATGTACATTCCATCGCTATTCCTTTGTATGAGTTTGGTTATTTGTATTACTTTTTTCCTTGTATATTAATTTAATTCCGGACCTCGACATTTTGGGTATTTGTCCCGATGTGCACATTCATTTGAAAGATTAATCCAGGCTTCAACAAGCAGTGAAACTGCACTCTTCAAATGCTTATTAAAGACCATATCTGGTCCAAAGGGTTTTCTCTTTTTTATTTCCACATCTTGAATAGTAAATGATTAAATATCGCTTTTGTCTCTACTGATGAGGTTGACCAAGAGAAGTCTTTAGAGCTCAGCACTTGTCAAAAATAAGCTATTTGTACTTCCTTAGAAATGTTTTTGGGAAGTGTTATTTTTTTCAATTTGAGATTTTGTATTAATTTTTTTCTACTTCATCAAAATTTTTTCTTGATCTTGCTTTATAATGTTCTCTTGAATTTTTAATGCTACTTGTATTTCTACTTAAATGTAAATTGGAACTTGCACAATGAAGCTAATCATATCAATTGATATCATAGTGTGGTTCAGTTGAACTACACACTCTTAAAGCTTCACTTACTTTTCATAAATGTATGGAACCAGTTTCGAGAACATTTAGTTCCCATCTTTAGCCAGGCTAAAGTTCAACTGTTGAACTTTAAGAGTGTGTGGTTCAACCTAATCATACAATGATATCAATTAATTTTTATTTCTGTTTGCTGGTTACAATTTCAGGGTTAGTTTACTGACTTGTTAGCATGATTAGTTGAACCATAGTTTGGGTTTTCTATGGAGTTTATTGTTATGGTGACTGTTCAGATAGTGTTCTAGCACTTTAGGGCACTACTAATATTATAGATGTTAATCATTTCCTCAGATTTCATTATTTGTGGAAATGCTTCTACTTCAAGTTGCTTGCCTAATTGAGGAGTGTTTTTCCAAAAGCCAGTAAATGCATTTTTTATCTAAAGTACTAACATAATAAATACATTTCACATTTATATTGTAATATTTGATATTTCCAAATTCACATTTCTAATGAAAGAATACTAGATTATAATATCTGGATTTATATAAAAAAAAATGCAAAAAGGTAAGCTAAAATGTTTCATAATGTTTACATAATTTATTGTTTATTAATTATTTTTGTTTTTAAACTTTATTATTTATAAGGGAGGCATCTTTGTTGTCATTGCATAGGAATACAATTTATTAATTTTATCAGATTGTTGCATAACAATTTGATGTATATGACTACATAGTATAGGTAATATGTAGTTCTTTTCAAAATACAAAATTAAATAAAAATTCTTAGTTGTACAGTAGCTGTGTTTAAAAGATCTGCAGCCACCATTTGAGCTATCCTCCAAATGTTGAGATTCCTCATGTGTGTTGCCATTCTCTTCTGTTCAATTATGAGCAGGTTTTGACAGAGTTGGAGGTTATATTGCACAGTCAAGAGTGAGATTTCATTAAATAGTGCAGTAGTATTGTGCAATTGTGAGAAATTTACCATTTCGTTATGTATTCATCTTCAAAGCATCATCAGGTATAGAATGTCATCTGACAGAATAAGACTGGCATTTAAGAGTAAATTTCCTGGCAGACCAGTTTTGGTACAAAAAATAATATTAAATCTACTACAGAAGTTTAATGAAAAAAATTTGGTGTCTAATGGGGAGAAAAAAAAAATCAAAGACTGCTTATCAGCAATGGATTGTGCTGTATATTTGGTCCCAGAATTATTGACCCTGGTTTATGGCCTCCTTGTTCCCCAGATCTTAAAGTTTGTGATTTGTATCTTTGGGGAATATTGAAAAATCAAGTATATTCAACTAATCCTCACATGCTAGAGGAACTTATTACAAACATTTGAAATAAAATAGGTCCATTAGTGAAAGAGAAATGATGCATATCAGTAATAATTTCTTAAGAAGGTGTGGAAACTGCTTTCACTGTATAGCAACTTGGGACATATTCATGGAGATGTTCAACAATGTTTAAAACTCTTTGGCTGCTTCTAATATTTCAAAATAATAAATGAAGTTTAGTACTTTCTGTTCCCCGTCCATGTCCCTCTTTGACAAAATACTGGCTTTCTTTATTTCCTGACTTTGGAGAGATGATGAATTAGAAAAATGTCTTAAAAGGTTGAGGATACAGACAGAAAGGCTGAGGGAAGAAGGTATGGAGGAGCTTTTAAACAAAATAGAAGTGAGGAAGCCATCATAAGTTTAGAGGAGATGGGGAGCTGGCAGGAGCAAAAATGAGGGCGAAAGAATATTAATTTAATAAGTAAGAAGGGTGATATGATGAAGAGTGCAGGAATGCAAAAGGAAGAGTTGTAAGGGAGCAGAGGAAATGATAGCAAACAGGGGAACAGCAGGAAAGAGAATTTTTTGATTGAAAGATGGAGTTATAATTGCCTCAAAGAAAGAAAATGGAGAAAAAGTAACAATTTAAGAAGTTTAGCAAGTTAAGGAAAGCTAAGAAGTGGTACTGTCAAGGAAGAGAAATTGAGGTGATTAATAACTTTGATTATCTGGGAGTAGGTTAAATAGAATGGTGGATGAAGTGGGCAAAAGAAAAGGTTACTAGCCAAAGGAAAACTCTTCTTGAAAGCCATAAAATCATAATATAACATTATTATTGAGGAGATAACTTCTTATATTATACTATAATTCACTGTGAAAATTCCCGCTATTCAAAACTATCATAAAATCATATTTAGAGAAAATACCAGGAATGCAAATAAAATAGTTAGAGTATACCTAGCAATATTGGAGAGACTAGGATGCTTTGTTAAGTGAAGATCTGAGGTATAGAGGAGGTAGGCAAATGAGAATGTGATCCAAAGAAACTTTTGTAAACAAATCTTGGGTTTGCAAAGAGCTTCACCCAGTGTTGCAGAATGTAGAATTAGGAAGAATTGGTAGCAAAGAGAAAATTTTGGAAAGAATATTGAAATATTGGTTTAGAATTAGAAATTGAAATGAGCAAAATAGCTTACATCAATGTCTGAAAGTCCAGGAAAGGTTAAATCAAGGAGAACAGGATTGAGGAAATTTTGGAAAAACTTGGTTTTGAAGAAATTTGGAGAGCTAGAGAATTATTAGAAAGTGGTTTCTGGAAAGAAATTAAATTAAGAATTGAAGATATTGAAAGGCAAGACATGTTTGTCAGTTTAGTTTCAAAACCTTGCACAGTATACATAAAGATGTGAAAACATAGTGGAGTAGAAAAGATTATGTTGATCAGTATGATAAAGCAGCAAGAGAAGGTTTTGCATGAGCTAGGATGGGGGTTATGAAATGGAAAGGGTTAAGAATAAGGGGGAATTTAGAAAAATACCCACTCTGTAACTGAAAGGATAATAATTGGCATATAATGTTAGAATGTGAAGTAACCAAAATTCTTAGAGAGAAACTAGAAATGAAGTGGTCCAATTTGCCAAGAGAAATCAAGGGGAAAAAGATGAGTTTAAAATCAAGAAAGACTATAAGGGAAATAGGAAATTATTTAGGTAGAGTAAGAGCCAATAGCTCAGGATTAGTAAGCAAGATAATGACGAAAGTAATTAAAATTATAAAATATTAGATATAAAGGGAAAATAGAGCTCAGTAGCTGGATAACTACTATGTTAGAGACTATTGGCACCTCCATGGAAATCAGAAACTTAGTGTAGTGATTTGCAAATTGATTTTTTTTTTTTTTTTTTTTTTTTTTTTTTTTTTATGGACGCTCTTTAACATCTCAGGTCATCAGCATCCCAGGTGTGAAACGGCTGACAGATTTTGCTCAGAGGCCCTTTTTTTCAGGCTCGAGGTACTTTATCGTGCAGTCAATGTATGACACGGGACCTAAGACTTTACTTCCCTTCCGAAGGAAGTCATACTTAGGATTTTTACGCCCCCAAAAAATTAATCTGTCCTGGTCAGGATTGAACCCGCAATCTTGAGTTTCGGAGGCAAGTATGGTAATCACTGATACAAATTGATTGATTGATTGATTGATTGATTGAGTGAAGTAAAATAAAGGGCTTTTAAGTATTTTGGTTAATGTTAATTTTGGTAAAGTTAGATTTTCAGATACTTTGATTGTTTAAGGGTAAATAGATAATTTATAATTAGTTAATTATATTTAGTATTATTTTTATTAAGAGTATATATAATGTTGGTTAGCATTGTAGCCTGGGTCTCTTGGATATTCCAGTAAAACCAGGGAATAGGGTTCAAAATTAATAATATTAAACCAAATAATTAATAATATTATAATTATAATTAATAATATTAACCAAAATTAATATTTGGTTATTTGTGAAATAATGTGTGAATTTTAATTGTAATGTTGTTTGCGTCTTGGAAATAAATTCATTCATACTTCCCTACTGTGGTTCTTGAACTCAAATGCTTCAATCTTGACATGGCTTCCAGTAAACTACTTTTCAATTTCAATTTATTGTAGCTCATTATGGTGTGATACACAATTGAACCATGTCAGTATTTAAAGTAGTTGACCATTTCTAATAGCAACCATTAAGAATAATTTTATACAGTAAAAATAGATTCATCAGTAAATATGTGCAATAAATTAATAGGATATTCCTTACATTAGGGTTGTAAGATAAAAAATACAAATACATATTGCAATAGTCTGTAGGTCTTTCAGAGACTATCATCCTTTGAACTGTTATTTTGTTATCATAGATTGCTAGACCTTTTGTGTGTTGGATTTAATTCCCAATTTTTGATGTTGCAAATCTTCTTGATTGCAGCAGAGGTTCTGTCTTGTACATGGATTTTAAATTATGTAATAGTAGTCTGTAGAGTGATTTGACTTGATTGGACTTGTATCTCCCATAGGAGCAAAGGACTACACCAAAGTTTTGCCACTGGACTATGTTCTTGGCCAGCATATGAAGATTTGCCCATATCTTTCCCATTTCCTGCATCTCCTATATTTGGCCTTCATCACCTGACGCTGATGACCTGAGATGTTACAGAGCGTCCATAAATAAATAAAATAAATTCATCACCTGCTACCTTGGGCATTTCACATAAGGGCTTCTTTCTTCTCTGCAGTCTACCTTATTAGACAATGACCTATCCAACTCCATATGCTGTTGTATCTGCATGGTGACGGGTTCCTCTTGAATTTGTTGAAGGAGTTCCTTATTACTGTTGGTGTCAGGCCAAGAGGTGTGTAATATTCTTTTAAGGCATCAGTTGATGAAGATTTGCAAACACCTGCAAATCTCGGGGTCACTTTCCAGATTTTAAGGAGTGTTGCTTTAACATGACTTCTAAGATCGTAAGTTTTTAATGAGATGTTGTGGCCTTCCTATTGGATAAACTGAACGAGGTGACATTTGCTTTTGAGGTGCGGCTCTCTTTGCATCTATGCTGGCAGCACATGCTTTATTATAATATTATCCAAATACTGAAACTCCATTACAGTTTTCACTTCTCCATTAATTTGGAACTTAGCCTTTTCAGCAGCACCTAAGTATTTAAAGTAGTTGACCATTTCTAATAGCAATCATTAAGAGTTAGCATATGGTGCTTGAACTATACCATGAATGAAATCAAGATTCCAAAAAATGTTTTTTGTTTTCTTCATATTTATATCAAATTTATTTCTATCAGCCCAATTTTCTTAGGTTATCTGGGGCTATTTGGAGATTCTGTTTCTTTGCCAGGGCTGTGTCATTATATATCAGTTCTCTGAAATGATATAGTACACTAAAATGTGTGAGGAAGAGAAATACCTTGAAATACGTTGAAATTTGTGATAAGATTGGAAGGAAGTGGATTAAAAAATACATCACAAAGGGGATACTTGTATATCCTATGTGTAAAGAACCAGATAGTACTTGGCATTGTATACTAGAATGTAAGCACACCAAGTTTTGGAGGGAACAGTTCCCATTACGAAAGTGGGAAAACTTACCAGATGAAATTGAAGGTAGAAGAATTTTAAATTTAAAATCATATGAAAACATTAAGGAACTGGAAAAACACATTGGAAGGTAAGACAGAAATGGCTATGGGGTAAAAATACTTAGGAAAGGTGCTTGAGAAATGGTATAGAATTGTCAGATAGTGAAAGGAGGATGGAATGACTAGAGGAGGGAATGGGACTAGTTATCTAGCATTATAATCTCTGTGAGTTGAAATATTAGAACACTCTTTTTGGTTTCACTTAAATGAGATTGTACTCAGGACATATGCTTCGTGGAAATTTTTTCCACATTATCAGCTGTTCACGACTAATGGATCATTCGTAGAAGTTGGGTAGGTAAGAATCCGGGTGAACTCTTGTGGTCATGTAATGAACTTAAATAAAGTGTTGTCTGTTTCTGAGATATCAAAATTCATAAGGTTACGTTCATGATGTTTTTTTTATATAAATCCTTTCCCATATATTTAGTTCTTTTGGTTGTTGAACAGTTTTTAATAACTTGATGCCTTTTTCTATTTCATGGTTTTCATTCCAGAAATGTGCTGCCACAGCTCATTTATCTATTTGTTTGTAACGGATGTTTCTCCAATGTTCTTTCAACCTAATCCCTATATTTCTCTTTGTCTTTCCTACATATATCTTTTCACAATCCTTACAATTAATTTGGTAAATACCACATTTTTGCTCTTTGGGCCTGGAATCGATTTTATTTAATTTTAATAAATTTTTTACACTGTATCTATTTTGAGGTGCTAAGGTAATATTGTACTGCTTAAAATTTTTTTTGAAATTTCTTATTAGCTGACGGATGGTAAGTAACTTTTTAAAAATGTTGTCCTTTGTTGAATCACTCAAAGTTGTTATTTGTTTAATTCTTTTTTGTTTTTGGAATCTTTTGATTTTTTGGTTAATCATCTGTTTGTTGAACCCATTAGATTTAGCTGCTTCTATTATGTGTAGATATTCATTCTTGTATTCTTCTTTGTTCAGTGGTATATTTATTAATCTTTGTATCATGCTGTTGAATGCTGCTTCCTTGTGTGATCTTGGATTGAACCATGGGCTTTGATATAATTGTCTGTATGTGTGTCCTTTCTGTAGATGCCAAATTCAAGTTTATTATTACATTTTATTATCTTCAGATCTAAAAATGGTAACATGTTGTCTGCTTCTGTTTCGATGGTAAACTTAATAGAAGGTTCTTGTAGGTTTAAAAGTTTTAATGCATCTTCCACATGCTTTTTGTTTATAATGGTAAATACATCATCTACATATCTGTGCCAAACCTTAAAAATGTGGGGAAAAGCTTTAGTGATGTGCATCTGAAAATACCTCATGAATAAATCAGCTAGGAAAGGGGATAATGGACTGCCCATTAAACCAATAATTTATTCTGTGGTATGCTGGGAAATAGGGTTTTGACGTCAGAGTTATTAAAAAACTGTTCAGACAACCAAAAGAACTAAATATGTGGGAAAGGATTTATATAAAAAAAACATGAACATAGCCTTATGAATTTTGATATCCCAGAAACAGACAACACTTTATTTAAGTTCATCACAAGAGCACAAGAAACATGCCCTGTGTAAAATCTCATTTAAGTGAAACCAAAAAGAGTGTTCTAATATTCTGACTCACAGAGATTATTATATGTGTTTCACCGTGTTCGATTCCAAATTGAACTAATATTGAACATGTCTAGCATTAGTTAAACGGATCCTTATACACCAATAACCAGGGTGTTAGTGTGTATAAGGTCCTAAGGAATAAGCAAACCTCAAGGATGGAAATTTGGCTGAATGGGTTTAATTAAAAAAGAAGGAGGGTTTAGTATTGTAGGAAATATAACTTAATATGTATTGATTGTGTAAATTATTCATAATATTATGTTTTGTTTTTGGTTGGATCTGAACCCGGTCCCCTGGATATTCCTGCTGATGAACTGGGGACTGGGGGGGCTGAGTCAATCAAATTGGAATAAATTTAAATTGGAGTTAAGTGCCTTCTGGAATTGCTGAATGCACTGTTCCTAATTGTTATATTTAAAAGTAATGTTTTTTTTGTGTGTTTATTTTGTTAAAAAAAATTCTATATGTTGATGCATGAGATTGATTGATTTATTTATTTATGGACGCTCTTTAACATCTCAGGTCATCAGCGTCCCATTCAACTCAGGGCGTGAAATGGCCAACAAATTTTGCTCAGAGGCCTCTCTTTCAGGCTTGAGGTTCTTTTTCATGCCTTAAATGTACGACACGGGACCCACGGCTTTAATTCCCTTCCGAAGGAAGCCATACTTAGGACTTTTATGCCTGAAAAAATCCATCGATCCTGGCCGGGTTCGAACCCGCGTTTTGGGCTTAGGAGGCAAGTATGGTAACCACTACACCACCAGGACTGACGATGCATGAGAAATAAATACATAATATATATCTGTTTCTGTAGAATTATATTGAACATTTCTGGCAATTTCTGATGTATATTGAAAAGGAGGGGACTAGTTGGGCCTCCCCAATGCCATTGTTTTCAGGTTCTTTTGTGCTCACGTAACAGGTGTTCCACTTGGATTTTCTCTATTCTAACTATATCCAGCTCTTTTTCTTTGCTATCTGTTGCAGATATAAGGATTAGATTGATACATACAGGATAGTGCAGTTGCAGAAGTTGAGTGCTTTGAGCCCTTCGTGTAACGCCAAAGTCTGCTGAGACTTGATGTTACACGCTGGGCTGAAAGCACTTAAATGCTTATGGTGGTGCTAAGGGCCCAAGTGCCCAAGCTACTAGCCAGAAGTAAGCTACAGCATAGAGGGAGTGGAACTTATCCACATGCACTTTAACTTGTAAATATAAATGCAGACGGGTAAATCTGGTATTGAAACTGGATAGGTGATCTTGGAACCTCATTTCCAAGATCAATCTTGGATGAAACTTTATAAAATTGGTGCTGTGCTCACAGCTCAATTGTGTGACAACTCCAACAGATATCTCTCATTTACAGTAAGGGCATTACAGCTGCAAATTTAAACCATGTTCAAACCAATTTCACGTAACAGAAACATTCTTTTCATTAATATGTGCATTAGAGTTGGCAAATAAGAAGGAAGACAAAATAATTTCATGCAGAATCTCTTTGAAAGGGGTTATTTGCAGTTCCAAAACATAGAAATGTGCTTTGTTATATCATGAAAAAAAAAAAGATTGGTAATTTGATTTTCGAAGGAGAGTAGCAAAGCCTTAAAGATATAGACAACAAAAGTTTATTAACGAATCAGCCCTCACTCTAGTATAATGCTAATCAGTTGATAATTATGGCACTGGAAGTAATGAAATTTTCTAAAATGATGGAGCAAAGATTGGAAGAGTATATGAAGATACTGGATGATAAATCACTAAGGGCATCAGAAGTGGTGGAGCAGTTACATTACTTTGTAGAATTAATACTTGTACCAGCAGATTGGCTGGCACTATGGAAAATTCCAAAAAGAAAATGTGAAGAATTGAAGATAGACTATCCTAGTGTCGTCTTTATAATGGTGAAAGATGTTAACTTTAGGAATTTAGTAGCTGATGTGGAGATATTGGCTGTACAAGATGACATTAAACTGAATGATGTGGAGAAAGCAAAACTGATAAATTTATATCCTACTAAACGGCAAGAGTACTCTACTGTAGATGCTGCTGTAATGGTAGATCATCTGGACAAACTCAGGTTTTTTCATCACTACATTTGGCTGCCTTGGGTATCGAGACAATGACAGTACAGAATGGGCCACAACTGTACTTATACCTAGAATACAATTGCATTATGATTTGTCACATGGCCAAATACCTAATCAGGCAGCTAAACATATTTATTTATTATTTGAGGAAGTAAGAGAACTTGGTCAAAGGAGAAAGATGCTGGAAGAGCAGAAAGGAAATGATGATGATATAGATGAAAATACATTTTTGAAATTGTGCAGCTACACAAATGATTAGAAGTGATAAAGTCAGATATTGAAATATTACAATATCCAGAGTTCAGGAATCCCATCATAAATAAGATCAAAGGAAAGGCCAAAGAAGAAGCTGCTAGCATCAAAATGGTTTTTAATTCAGGAAAAATTGCTGACCTCATCAAAATATTAACAGATGCAAAATCTGCTATGGTGCTATGGATCCAAAGGCAAACATACACCTATACCCATCATTACATTGTGCATTGGATCTTGCAACTCCTGGAGACACAGTGGTACTTTGTCCTGGTCAGCATAGTTTCCAGAGCATTGGAGCAGGGTGGAATTATAAAAGATTTTGTATACCGTCTTCCACAGTGATTACAGCACAGAATGCAGGTCAAATAATGCTACAGTGTACAGGTCCAACTTTATGCTTGGAGAACTTAACTATAAATACTCAGTCTCTGTTGACTGTACTAGCTGTGAAATAAGGGTTGGTAGCCCTGTGTGGTGGAGGTCACGTGCCAGGATTTGAGCTCCAACTTTAATTGAATATTTATTCTGTCATACCTATTTATCTTAGAAACATTGAATAGAACGTAGCTTAATTATCTTTTCTTATCAATTATATTGAATTATTATTAGTGTTTATTCTCCAAAACAACCATATTATATATGACCGTTAAAATTAACTGATTGTCCGCCATATTGGTTTGATTTGATTTGTATATCTAGTATAGATTCTATTTTTCGTTTCTGTCTCTTTTTCATGCACGTTAAATATAGTTAAACCCATGGCTAATGATTTGTTAGTCTCGAGTTAAATCAGATTTATAGTTGGTGTGAAACGATGCCTTGAATTTTGTGCTGTGTGTGTTAAGTGTAACTCACATAACGTAGCTTTGTGTGGCATGTGAAGGGTAAGTTTAGCCTACATACGGGAGTTTTGTGTTGTGGGTGGTTGTTAAGTGTAACTTACATAGTTTAATCTAGTGTTGAGTCCGAGTTTGAGTGCAAAACTGTTTGTGTTAAGTGTAGCTCACGTGACGAAGTTTTGCATGGCGTGATTTAGGAGGTAAGTATGGTAACCACTACACCACCAGGACCGACTCTTCTTTTTCTGACATATATATATATATATATATATAAATGACCTCTCCTTATCAATCCAAAATGTAGGAAATACTGTTCTATTTGCAAATGACACAGTATATTGATAAATGGAACGAGCCTTAATGATTGTGCCATTAAATTAAATCTGGTTCTCAATTCATTGTGTGTATGATTCAAAGCAAATAAATTGTCTCTAAATCTAGATAAAACAAATGTTTTGAAATTCATTACTCACAGATCTTCAGATCCACAATTACAGATAGGATATTATAACAGTGTACTTTCACAAACCAAATATATTAAATTCCTTGGTTAAATAATTAATAACCATTTGAGAACTTTGGAAAAATAAGTCATTTTTAAAAAATTCTGTTGGAACTTACACAGTGAAGCTTGTTAAATGTAAATATAATTAATCTGTTGTGTAACACACTCTTATGCTTCACTTACTTTTGTTTACATTTACAAGCTTCACTGTGTAAGTTACAACAGAATTTTTTAAAAATGACTTATTTTTCCAAAGTTCTTAAATGAATTACGAAGGTATTCAAACCACATAGGAACATACTAGGAGAAACTGACTCGTTTACCGAATACTGTCCCACCGTATTTAAAAGTAAGTAAAGCATAAAAGTGTGTTAGAAGACAGATTAATTATATTTACAAAAAAATTGATAACCGCCTGAATTGGAAAGATCACATTGATCTTATTACACCTAAACTTAGCAGTGCATGCTATGCAATACGTGCATTGGTAATGTTGGAGTCGATTAAGACTTTAAAACTAGTTTATTATGCTTATTTCAACTCAATAATGAAGTACGGTCTAATATTTTGGGGAAATTCGGTTAAAAGTGAACATGTCTTCTTGTTACAGAAAAAAGTCATACAAATAATTGCTGGTATTCATGCAGAAACCTTTTTAGGAAATTTGAAATTTTAACTCTTTCTTGCGAATATATTTTATCCCTCATGAACTTTTATATAAGAAATAAACAAAAATTTGTTCAAAATCAAAATATACATGACAAGAATACTAGACAAAAAGCAAATCTACATCGCCCAATTTCAGCACTTTCATGCCATCAAAAACGTGTTTATTATGAGTGTATTTTAGTATACAATGCTCTTAGAAAATACCTAAGTAAAAAGGCCTATTATTCTGTAAAGGAATATATGAGTGACAATATTATATTGCACAACATATCAATGTATATGTAACCATGTATAAATACAATTTGTATGATTAAGTGACTTGTCTGTTTTTGTTGTTTGGTGTAGTTCTAGGTGTTCTTTTTTTATTTTATTTTTATTGTAATTATTTATGTAGATGCAGACACATTTTTGTAAATACAGATTGAAAGCTACTGTAGTAATTGTATATGACAATCCAATAAAATAATGTTTCCGGGCTTGTTGGCCGTGGTCCAAAGGCTGTAAACACACCTGACGTTTCGCCCGTGACTCCGCCGGGCATCTTCAGAGGAACGACTATCACCTCTCGTTGTTGTACGAGTAGCTCAAGTGACGCTTTTTTTTTTTTTTTTTTTTTTTTTACTACATACTAAGTAATTCTATGGTGATTCGTTTTATTTTTAAAATAGGGATAATGGTGGTGATTGGCCTGGTACCGCCGTAGCACCCAGGAGTTTCATAGCATTACTAAAACACCTTAATAGGCCAAATACCTATAAGGTTGAGGTGGGTCTGGATTAACACCATGGCTCGGCCCTGGTGTAATCCTGCATATTTAGGTGCATATTTCATTACAGCCGGTTATGCCTGCTGTTATTTCGTTATTGTTGTTCACGTAAGTAACAAGCCCCTATATGGGTGGCGTTAAGAAGTCTTCTATTAAAACTGAGAGTTTGACTTTGAGGTGGTGCCGAAGAGTTCATTGGCTCATCTGGAAGGCCAATCTGGTAGTCAGGAGTGGAGCTGTGGTACTTTGCGTCTGCGATGTTATCTAGTACAGAGTGCAGAAGTGAAACTGTAGCCTTGAAGTGACTGTCTTCGGTGTCGTGTAGAGCTCTGGTAGCTGATTCTGATGTTGATTTTAAGTCTTGGATATGTTTTTTGATGTTGTCTGAGGTCTGTGTGGTTGTGGCTTGGTGAGTGGTGTAGGCCTCTTCCAGTTGATCTAGTCGACTGGCCATGGCGTCCTGTGCTGCGCACTGCTGTTCAAGTAACCTAGTTTGTTGCAGAATGGCGGTTCGTAAGGTGTTGACGAGTGTAGTAAGTTCTGTCACTGCTTGCATTATGGTGGTGAGTGCTGCTTGCTGATTCTTGTCTGTTGTGACTGCGATTGGTACGCCCTGTGCAGTAGGTGGGAGTGCGTGGGCTGTAATTGGCTTGCTGTGTGGATGATGAGAGTTGTGGCTGCGCCTGACCTGTAAAGTGGTTTGTACCCCCGCAGGAAGCACAAAATCTGCGCCGGTGTACCAGGTCATGAAGCGCGCACTCCGAAGTGAGCAACGCTGCACCACAGTAGTGGCAGCGCGGTTGCTCGGTGCAGACCTGCTCATCGTGCCCCTAGGTACAGCAGCGCCTGCACGGGGCGTTGAGACGGCGTAGGCTGGGTTCCAGTGAGAGGCGTTGTGAACCAATATTGATTCCTGTTGAGATGGCTGCCTCACACTCTTCGGTTTCCAGAAAGTTAAGTCGTACTAGTGGTGTCGCGCCTCTGGATGAGTATATCCGAACTGCATTGTGTGCAGATGCCCATTGTCGCTGGACAATTCTGAGGATGTAGGTTGATGCAATGTTCCGGGGTACCCCCCGGATCACTGCGCTCAGTAGTGGTGTCTGTTCCTGTACATTTGTCGGTGCTGTGACTTGTTGTGTTGGTGATGGCTGCTGTGGCGAGGGGTCGAGTTCCGTAATAGGATCAACCGTGGTTCTTTCCCTAGGCTTTTCCGAGGGCTCCTGCAACGCGTGGCTACCCTTAAGTTTAATGCTGGTTGCAGGGCCTGGAGATGCCGGTGAGCTGGTTGTGACTGGGTGAGAGTCGGCGGAGGCCGGCGGCGAGTCAGGCTTGCGTGGCGCGGCGGCTGGCGATGGCTTCGTAGCGGCTGATTGTGAGCTGCGATGGGTTGATGAATTCTTAACTGCACGGCGTCCCATGATGAGGTGTTGTTTCCTTGGCCGCTGTCCGAAGAAAGTCCGACGCTTTTTTCTTCTTCTTCTTTTTTTTTTTTTAATACATACTAAGTAATTCTGTGGTGATTCTTTTTTATTCATTAAGTGGGAATATGGAGGTAATAAGCCTGGTACCGCCGTAGCACCCAGGGATCAATGGGTAATTATGAATATACCTAAACAGGCTTAATGCCTATATAGGGTTAGGGTGGGACAGGAATTAACGCCATGACTTGACAGCCCTGGCGTCAACCTGCCGGATTGTGGGTAACATCATTTTATTTTAATTTTTTTTTTTTAATCCGGGCGAGGCCAGGCCAGGTGCGCCTGCGCCCGCCGATGAGGGTTGGTCCCTTGTGGATGGTGGTATGACCGGCGTTGAGGTGGTGCCGTATAATTTGAGTCCCCGTGTATGGTTATCTCTCCGTTTGATGGAATGTCGTCTCGTATGGAGGTCAAAAGATATTTGATGGGCGTGAAGTGCGCTTCCAGGGAGTCTTGTATGTTTCTTGTTCCGGTTACGGTAGTTGCTCTGCTTTCATGGATGCGTAGGTGAATGTTCTCAAGTGTCTGTGTAGTAGTGGCGTGGAGAGTAGTGAAGGCCTCTTCCAGTTGGTCCAGTCGAGTGGCCATGGTGTCCTGTGCTGCGCGCTGCTGTTCAAGTAAGCCGGTGTGTTGCAGAATGGTGGTCTGTAAGGTGGTGATCAGTGCAGTAAGTTCTGTTACTGCTTGCATTATTGTGGCGAGTGCTGCTTCCTGGTTCTTGTGTGCTGTAATTGAGGCGCCCGATGTATCAGGCGGGAGTGCGTGGACTGTGGTTGGTTTGGTGTGCGGATGATGAGAGTTGTGGCTGCGCCTAAGAGGGCAGGCTGCCTGGCCTGTAAAATGGTTTGTACCCCCGCAGGAAGCACAAAATCTGCGCCGGTGTGCCAGGTCATGGAACACGCACTCCGAAGTAAGCGACGCTGCACCACAGTAGTGGCAGCGCGGTTGGTTCGTGCAGGCCTGCTCATCGTGCCCGTAGGTACAGCAGCGCCTGCACGGGGCGTTGAGACGGCGTAGGCTGGGTTCCAGTGTGAGGCATTGTGAACCAATATTGATACCTGTTGAGATGGCTGCTTCACACTCTTCGGTTTCCAGAAAGTTAAGCCTTACTAGTGGTGTCGCGCCTCTGGATGAGTAAATCCGAACTGCGTTGTGTGCGGATGCCCATTGTCGCTGGGCAGTTCTGAGGATGTACGTTGATGCAATGTTCCGGGGGTCTCCCCGGATCACTGCGCTCAACAGTGGTGTCTGTTCTTGTAGATTTGTCTCCGCTGTGGCTTGTTGTGTTGGTGATGGCTGCTGCTGTGGTGAGGTGTCTTGTTCCGTAATAGGATCCATCATGATTCTTTCCGTAGGCTTCTCCGAGGGCTCCTGCAGCGCGTGGCTACCCTTAAGTTTAATGCTGGTTGCAGGGCCAGGAGATGCCGGCGGGCTGGTTATGACTGTGACTGGCTGAGAGTCGGCGGCGAATCTGGCTTGTGTGGCGCGGCGGCTGGCGGTGGCTTCGTAGCGGCTGATTGAGAGCGTGAGCTGCGTTGAGTTGATGATTTTGTAACTGTGCGGCGTCCCATGTTGAGGTGTTGGTTCCTTGCCCGCTGTCCGAAGAGTCCCCCGACGCTGGTGGCAGCCCCGTCTAATATATCTAGGTACGGAGCACCGCCCCTTTCCTTTTCATTGGCTGCTATCCCGCCAATCGCAGTAGGGCACCGGTCCTGATGACGTAATAGATACTGTTGGTTGTAAGACTTGATTTTTGTCATCCAAAACCGACATTCGTACGACCTATCAGCCAGTCAAACTCTGGTAGCTGGGTGCGCTCGGCTCTTGTGGCTGCAGTTCGCTCGGTGCGCCTGGGCGACGCAATCGCCTGCAGCCGAAAGGCGGGTCGTTTTAGGTATCAAGGTATCGTCCTAATGCAAAAAACCACTGGGTGGCACAGACCTCTGTGTTACGACCCCTGGTCTTAGAGCCTGGTAGTACCTGAAATCACATGTCCGAAGAGTCCCCCGACGCTGGTGGCAGCCCCGTCTAATATATCTAGGTACGGAGCACCGCCCCCTTCCTTTTCATTGGCTGCTATCCCGCCAATCGCAGTAGGGCACCGGTCCTGATGACGTAATAGATACTGTTGGTTGTAAGACTTGATTTTTGTCATCCAAAACCGACATCCATGCCTTATGTACACGGCCAACAAGCCCGGAAACATTATTTTATTGGATTAACGTCGGCCGTGAAAGCCTAAATAATTATATTGTATGTGACAAGTTCAATGTTCGTAGGTATCTGTGGCTGCTCCGTGAACTCACTGAATGCTCTGAGAATTAACCAACATGTGTTGATATTGCGGTGGTTGTTGGGATGACTGGGCATCACAAATGCACGACTTCATGTGTTTAATGTTCATTATAAAGTGGCAAAGTGAGCCAAGGAAAAAAAAGTACCATAAATTATTAAAACAGAAGTGTGCTATGGAGGGATGCAATGCCAGGAAAGACAGTAAGGAATTATTCAAAGTGTGTGTGTTTTAAAACTATAGACAACATTAGGTCTTTGTAATGTAAATGCTATCTGGAGCATTGTACACTATAACCTTCAAAATAACGTTTATGATGATAACTCTGTGCTTGAAATAAAATACATATATTGTTATTTGTTGTACATAGTAGTAAATTGTCAAGAAGAGGTTTATTTACTTCCTTTTTACACTTCATTATATACAAAGTTTACATGTATAGGCTGTAACCTTACATTTTACTTCATATAACCTATCTAATTACCTGCTTAGAGTTGGATTAATAAGATGAGTTACTGTCAAATTTTAAAAATGAACTTTCTGGTGCAACGTCATATAATGGATGGGCAGCATAAGAAATCATGTCTGTGGATACTTGACAGGTTATCTCACTATTTATATAAATTGTTTTACTTGTAGTTTTCTTTCTTTTTCAGACAAAACAAAGTCAGAACCGCCGATAGCCTGAAGAGTGAAATACAAGGCTCTATCTGTAACAGCAGATTAGAACATGCTAACCAGATTTTACCTCTTGTATTTGACTCTTCAGGCTGTGGCGATTCTGTCGCTGGTGTCTGGAAATCATTGAAAGCTTAACAATGATTTATTTTCTCCGAAAAAGAAAGAAAATTAAAAGGCAACACAAAGAAATAAATTTAGTAAATCTTGCATTGCCGACCTCTCGTTGCTGCGTAATCGACTCGCCCACCGCGATCTTTAGTTCGCGCACCCGGAGGGGGGGGGGGGAAGAAAGAAAAAAAAAAGCGTTCAATGCCGTCACTGGTTATTAACATCGAGTTGAATATCTGTAGTAATCTGTGGGTAAATCACTGTAATGGGGGCGTTGTTAGGCGTGTGAAATATTGTAACGATGGGAAATATGCTCTTGTCCCAATTAGCAACTAATTCATGTATACGCAGGCTAACCTAATTTGTCGGGTAACCTTGGGCAAATCCTAGAAACCGGTGGACCCTGGACCCAGTGGTTTAGCGAGTAAATCATTAGGAATTTTGGCAAACTGTTCTTATTCCAATTCGCAATTAATTCAGCCAGTAAATCATTGTAATTGTGGGGCAAAGCTTCTTTAACACCGGCAGGGGAAAAAATTGAGATGGTAGCGTTCGAACCCACTATTCTGTCTTCATAAGTGTGCATTATTACTCTAACCGCCTGCATTACTGCTCGGTCGATCCTGAAGCGTTATTATCTAGCTAATAGCTGTGCCACACTACCTTCGGCTCTCACCGCTTTCGCTCGCTTCTGACCAGCCGCTCGAGCACTTGGCAAGAAAAGTAGCATTAGTTTAGAGGTTTCAGCCCTACGGGTAACGTTAAATAGTCCCGAGCGACAGCGGGGAGAGCCGAACTACTGTGCGAAGCCCCCACCCCCTTTTTGATTTCTTTGTACGTCTCAGGTCATCAGCGTCCCATTCGAATCAGGGTGTAAAACGGCCCACAAATTTTGCTCAGAGGCCTCTTTTTTCAGGCTTGAGGTTCTTTATCGTGCCGTAAATATACGATACGGGACCCACAGCTTGACCCATCCGAAGGAAGCCAAACTTACCTGGAAAAAATCCATCTGTCCTGGCCGGGATCAAGCCCGCGATCTTATGCTCTTGTAACAGTGTAACTGCTGCACGTATTATTATAATAATAATAATAATAATAATAATATAAACACAATGTAATCTATGTGTTGTCCTACATAACTTTTAAATATGAATAGGGAATTGTTAGGCGGGTAAAATATTGCAATGGTGGCAAATCTGCTCTTATTGGAGTTTGCAATTAACTGTTTTATGTACACATACTAACCTAATGCTAACCTTGGATAAATCCTAGAAACCAGCTTTTCGTAAATATAAATTAATAGGGGATAGCAAATGACTGTAATGATGGCAGATCTCCTTTGATTGTAGCAGAAAAAATTCATAAGCATCAATCTCTAGTGCGTTCTGTGCATGGTACTATTCGCTTGAAAACCTTATCTAACTGCATTTGTGAAAGTCACTACCTTCGGCTCCACCGTCACTTGTGACTTGCAGCAGCAAGCAGCAAGAGTTGCATTTGATTTTCATGTGTGTCTGGATTCACTTGATGTTACTCGCAGGGCTGAAAGCACTCAACTGTTACAGCTGCTGCTGGTACTTTGTGCCTGAGCAGCTAGCGAGCAACAGGGGAGAGAGCAGAACTTATTCACACCCACTTTACTTTGTAAATATAAATAGTTAGGGAGAGGTATATCACTATAATGCGGGCATTAGGAGGCGGCTGAAATATTGTAACGATTGGAAACATAACTTCAACTCATGTATTCACATTTCTTACACTATACTCCACTCGCTTACATAAAAGATTGGAAATATGCACTTATTCCAATTCGAAGCTAATTCAAATATACACACACTAACTAATCTGTCGGCTAACCTGGAGCAAATTCTAGAAACCAGTGGACCCAGTAATTTAGTGAGTAAATCATTGTGGCAAACTGGTCTATTCAGCAAGTGAATCATTGTAATTGTGTGGCAAATCTCCTTTAACTCAGGTACAGGAAAAAATTATAGTATTTGAACCCACTATTCTATCTTTACAAGTGTATCATGATGCTCTAGCTTCCTGCGCTATTGAGCCATTGATTCTGAAGCATTATCTAGCTAATTAGATGTGCCATACTACTTCTTGCTAGCCTCTCGGGCACTTGGGTACTTAGCAGCGTTACAGCAGTTGAGTGTTTTCAGCCTTGCGGGTAACATAAAATATAAACTGTCCATAGAGCTCTACATACCGAACAGTTGTGATCTGATTGACTGATTTCTTAAGTTTAAGTTAGATGTAGATGCAAAACCTTGGACCTTGCAAGCTTCTAAGTTTATGTCTAACTGTATGCTTATTTTTATGTAATTCATTGTGAATGGTTCCATTACAATACATAGCATCTAGCTTTTACATTTAAGTTACATTTAATTTTCATTGTGAATGCAGCCATATCAGTTATAAATGTTAAGTGGTTCAAAAAAAATATATAATATGGTGGTTTAGGCAAAAATATTGTATGGTATTAAAATATGGGGACTTGAAGGAGTATGGAAATTGTGGATGTTACACATAGGATGTTTTGAGGGGAAATTTTAGGCCTACCAATCACAACAGCAAAGGAAGTTGCACAAATTGAAAAGAGAAGAGTGGCAAGGAAAGTGTGATTATGGAGAGAGCAAAAATATTGGTTTAGAATTCTAAATTTGAATGAAAGAAATTTGTAGTGGAAATGCTTAGAATTTCAACAATGAGTCTAAGAAGCAATGGGTGGAATGATAGTCTTAGGATAATTTTGGAGAACAATGGAAATGGGGATATTTGGAGGAGGAGGGCGAACAATGTAAAGTACATTGATAAAAAATAAATGCGAAAGAGAGAAGTATATTGATAAATTAAATAAAGAAAGTATTGCATGGGTAAGGTGTATGGAGATTAAAAGGAATAAGGAAAGCATTTTCTCAGAATCAGCATCTAATAAAGGGGGAAATGAAGATATGAAACGTACAGTGTTCTAGTGCAAAGGGACAGGACTCTGGAGGAAAGAGTTTATAAATTAGATATAAAAATAGCCTTAATGAAAATTTTCAGTTAGGAAAGCAGGAATCTAGGGGAGTTCCTGAGTAAAGTTAAATATAAATGGAATTCCATACTAAGAAGGGAAGTAAACCAAATAACTTAACGATTGTTACCTTGTTTAAATTAATATTAGAATTTAGATAAAGGTATTATGACAGGGAGTGGAAATATATTAAATTTGTTTAAATTATTGAGCTTGTGATTGGAAATTGTTTTTAGAAGGTGAATAAATGTAGTATTATAGTAGGTATTTGAGAAGAAAGAAATCAGTATTTGGTAGAGACTTTGGCTACTAACAAAATAATGGCACAGTAGAGTAACTGGAAACCATTCTGTTAGGACCTTGGATTGGGTCTGAGCCTGGTCCCCTGGAATGCCAGTAGGCTGCTGCTGATGAACCGGGAATGGGGACTGATGCATTCAAGATGGAAATTTTGTATTTTGTTTAGTGTTGATAGAATTTAGATAAACATGATAATATAAAATGAATTATTGTATTTAAATTTTTTGTAAATGTGAGGAGTCATACTTAAAATGGCTTGGGCCAGATAGGTGGAGACCCCTTAGTAGTTTGTATTTGTATTTTTTTCTTAGTATTTCAATAAATTCAATCCATATTGGCCTTGGTATTTCTTTTTCATATGCAAATATGTGTTATAGCAATATAGTAGGTATAAAACTATATATTTTTAAGTCTGCTGTCAGTTATATTTAAATAAGTGTAACAATATTTAAAATAAACACATTCTAATATAATAACAAAGTTCTAATTCCTGCATGGTTGTGATCATGGATATGCTTTGTATCTTTAAAAAAATTAAAAAAATGTATTAAATTAAAACTTCGTAGCCCACGAGGGATCACAATGCATAAAATGTTGAGGGATTACATAAAATGTTTGTTTGTTTCTAATGATCTGAATTTGCCTTATAAGATCCATCTGATGACTAAATTTTCACTTATGTGATGCTATAGAAACTACAAAAATACAAAAGCTCCCCCAGGAGAGATTTGTGAAACTCCAGCAGTTTATGCAATTTTGATCCTCTTCCAGAAATTTGAACTTGTACAAATCATTTTGTATGCACTGCATGTAGTTCTCACTGTTTTGGCAAGTTGTTCCCTCAAATGCTCTGCTAATGTTAAGGTCTCACAAATTCTATAATTCTCCAAATCAGTTCCAGTTAGCCATGCAAAGGTATTGAATATGGTAGTGCATTTTTCTACATTTCCATGAACCAAAAATCTTTCCTACATAATAATTGGTATTTCTTTCTGCAAATCAACAGAAAAACTAGCAACTGGTTCAACTTTCTTCAGTTGTATCTCTTGAAATATGCTAATAAAGGTGTTAGTTCATAGCACTTTGTGTATTTAAGAAAAAACTGTTCATTCTGAAATAGGAGAGACCAACTCATAATGATTTTAAAAATGAACCGTGTTAAAAATTTAAAATCAGTGATTTTTCTCAGTTCATTTTTGCCATATTTTCTGAATTCTATCCTCAGGTCCTCACTCAGTTCTCAGTCCAGGGTCGGTCCTGGTGGTGTAGTGGTTACTGTATTTGCCTTCTAAACAAGATCACGGGTTCAAGCTCTGCCAGGATCGATGGATTTTTTCGGGCGTAAAATTCTAAGTATGACTTTCTTCTGAAGGGAAGTAAAGCCGTGGGTCCCATGTCGTATATTTACGGCTCGAAAAAGAACCTCAAGCTTGAAAGAAGAGGCCTCTGAGCAAAATTTGTTTGCTGTTTCATGCCCTGAATTGAATGGGTCGCTGATAACCTGAGCTGTTACAGAGCGTCCATAAATAAATCAAATCAAATCTCAGTCCAGGAAAATCTGTTAATGGTTAATTATTTTTTATTTATTTTTTTGCAATATTAAAAAGCATTTTCAAACATTTTAGAATACATTTTTTTTTTTTTTTTCCACATATATAGCCAGGGGCGTTGTTTCTGGAACCAAGACTATGTTATGAGATGCCACATAATTCTGTGTTGTGAAGTTTTGTCATGTTTTTTTTAATTTTATCATTAATAAGTAATCCTGTAAAACCTTTTATCTCTTTTGAAGACTGTTCTGAAGAATTTGGAAACAATATGCAAGACTTACAGTGAGCCAGGCCTTGTTCTTTTATCAAAAACTAGCAAAGACATTTTCTTATACTACTTTTTTTTTTTAATACCTTGTATTGTAACTGCTGCATTTCCCACTTCTGATTTAATTTCATTTATGGTCTTGGTTTATGAAGTGCAGGAAGCCTGAACTTCTGTGCTGACTATGAAAGAACCAGTAATGTTTTCTTCAAACCAAGGGTGTCTGCAGAATATTTTTCAGGGTGGGGCAACATATTTTTCAAAGTAGATTATTAAAATTTACCAGGTTTTAAAAAATATATTAAACAACCTAATTTTTAAAATCAATATAACAAAGAAAATATAGTTAATCAGTTATGTTCACCTTAAATGTTTTATTTTAAAATATCAGTGTTTTGGCAATTAAATGGAAGTTTATTTAATTTTAAAAACCTTCAGGGGGACAACTGCCTCTCTATGCTGCTCCCCCTTGCCTTGCTCCAAACATGTGCTTATAAAGTATGGGAGTTGTCAAGAATTGAGTCACATCCTGCTTTTAATGGTCATCAGTCAGTATTTATTTACTTTCCTGCTACACAATTATCACAGAATTACATATATTGAAATAAAAAAATTAAAAAACAAAGAACACATGCAACAATTAAAATACAACAATGATGGTACTTTTGGCTATTGTAACTCTGAAATTATTTCTCAAATCTCCTGCTTTTCTAAATTAAATTAAATTAAACTATCTACTATTGATAGTGGTTTCTGTTGCTCACTGTTACACATAAGTGAAAATGTGCACAATTTTCAGGTATATATATAGCACTCAGAATGCAATATAAAAAGTTCACACTAAAAGCTGTAAAACTAAACACTAAAGCCACGATATTTCGAGCTTGGCTCTTGGACACGTGCAGAGAATAAACTGAGCTGTGACGGACGGTGTCTCTCTTAGCGAGGCATAAGGAATATGACTTGGCTGCAAAACTGCCAACTATGGCTGAACAAAGTAGTGTGGCAAACCTGGCAGTATTACAAGGAAATATTGAGGTCTGGAGGAATACGGGCTTTATGTAAAACTATTGCTGTCATCTCTAGGTCTCTAAGTAAGGTATGTTTGGATGGAGGGGCGGCATCTATGAGAATAAGGGAAAAACAGTCATCGAACATGGCCTAGTAAAATTGGCGTGTTGTGCTACCGGCAATGGAGAACAGGTTTTAACCGAACGCCTGTGATTATTCATTCTAATGGAAACCATAGTGGACGTTAATCCAATATAGAAAGCTAGACAAAATTTGCATTTAAGTAAATACACAACATTCGAGGAGGTGCAGTTGAAAAATGAGTGAATTTTAAACTCTGATTTCAGGTTCGGACCAACAAAAGATGAGCATGGGGATATCAAGGTACAAGTCTTATACTTGGGGCGGTTGCATGGATATGAGCCAAGTGTAGAGAAGGAGGGCTGAGGATAATCAAATATTTCTGCAAAAAATGCTCCTGAGATTGTGAGCCGACTGGTAACATAGCCTTGGTAATGTCTGAAAAAATGATGCAGTTAGCTGATTTTGAGTGAGAATATTGAAGCTGTCTTTTAGGATAACTGAGTCTTTCAATGCCTGGAAGATATGTCGCTATAAATTCAATAGGTCATTATCTACTGGTTTACGAGTCTTGGGAGTGTATTTATGCTCAAAGGCCTGGACTTTGGATTTTACCAGGGAAGGGGGTGACCCTCTTAACTCATTTGTCAGTTAATTGGGTAATGTATCTATCCAGAGCTGAGTCATTACAGATTGTGTGTCCCGGAAGTGACAAAGAAAAGAGAATAGCCTTTTTACTATGTGATGGATGGCAACTATCAAAATGTAAGTACTGCTGTAAGTTAGTAGGTTTAACATGGATTGATGTCAGAAATTACTTATTGACTAACTGAATTTCTTCGTCCAGGAAGATAACTTGAGTTCGGGAAACAGTGGTTGTGAACTGAACTGGATAGTTAGTGTTCAGCCTATTGAAAAAAACCATCAAATGCAGTAATACCGTGATTCCAAATGATGAAAATGTCGTTAATGAATCTGCGCCACACCAACGGTGCTAAGGGTTCTGAATGTAGAAATTCTTCAAGTTTGGCCATATACAGATTGGCCTAAGACGATGCCATTCTGGTACTCATGGCTGTCCCCTTAACTTGAAGGAAATGCCGACCTTCAAATACGAATACATTATGTGTGAGGACAAAATATGCTAATTGGCAAATAAAGTCATTGGCAGGAGTCTGAGCGAAGTTTGATCTATCTGAAAAGTAGGCTAAAGCTTCTAAATCCTTATTGTGGTGGATATTGGTGTAAAGTGAAGACACATCTACAGTAACTAATAAAACCACGTCATAATTATTTAAATCCACAGACTTTAAATTTTCTAAAAAATGAAAGGAGTCTTTAATATAAGAGGATCTGGAGGAGGCTATGGGTTTGATATAAAAATCTACAAGGGCTGAAATTCTCCCAGTGGGGTTGCCATAATTGGCTACTATAAGGTTGTCCCGGGCAGCTTGTTTTATGTATTTTAGGTAAAAATATAGAGAAGGTGTGCGTGGAGAGACTGGTGTTAACAGTGACATGTCAGCTTTATTAAAGCCTTCTAATGGAGCTCTAGTAGAAACGAAATGCGCTATTTCTATGTTGAGGTCATGAGTGGCATCTTTCGATAGGCTCAAATAATAATCTTCGTCATGCAACTGTCGAAAGGCTTCTTGGATGTATGATGTCCGGTCCATGACAACGACTGAGGAGCCCTTGTCGCCGACAAAATAATGATATTGGGATTCGACGATAACTTACGTAACAAAACTCTGTGAATAGGGAAAAGGTAGTCTCTGGAATGAAAAAGCTTCAGAAATCTAGGATGGCTGATGTTCAGAAATGTATCAAATAAACGTTTTACAGGATGAGAGAAAACCAAAGTTGGGGGTTTACTGGTGGAAGGGGGACGAAAAGGCAGTAATCACGGGTTAACAGACGAGGCAGAACCTGCAGGGTGTGTGTGCCAATGGTACTTCCATCGTAAACGTCGGCAAAATTTAACTCATCACTAATTAGGCGGGACTGGTCAAATTTGGGAACCGGTACAAAAGACAAACCCTTCTCTGGTATAGATCGTTCAGAGTCAGATGAGCAATAAGAAGAAAAGTTGACTACTTGAAGAGTCCTATCTTGTTGTGAGCTGGCAGCATATGTAGCCTTTTGGGGTTTAGGAAACTTCCCCGTAAGCTTAACAGGATGTGGTAAATTAAAAATGGACGTAAGGTCGGGCGCTTGACTGACGATGGGACGTTCTTTTGAATCTGAGGTACTTTAGTAATACCCAGCTCTGCCCGGCAATGGTGAATGTACAAATTTGAAAGCTTTTTAAGATGATGCAAGTCTGATTGTACTAATCTCAAGCTGGCAGTTGAAAGAATATGTAATATATCCCCAATATAATGAAAAGACGTTAAAAGTATAATGTTGATATAACTAATGACAAACTGTCATTATATTCTGTGTCTTCATTGGTCAATGGTTTCTCTGACCATGATGCTCAAGTAATAATGAAAAAAAATTCTACAATAAAACTCAAAGAATGTTATAGATATATAAAATATAGAGATATTAATGATGCTAACCTCAATATAATGGTGGAGACTCTTCGACAAGAATCATGGAATAGTGTTTACAGTGCAAATGATGTTAATAGTAAATTCAACAATTTTTTTCATATTTTTAAATTGCATTTTGAAGCATATTTTAAAAATAAAAAAAAGAAGTTATAATATGAGCAGGTAATGGTTAACCCAAGGAATTAAAAAATCTTGTCAACATAAAAGACAATTGTATAATGAGCAAAAGCTCAGTAAAGACCCTAAATTAAAAATACATTTTAGAAAGTATTGTAAAATACTTAGGAAAGTCATAAAAGCAGCGAAAGGCCTCCATTACAAAGCACTTATCACTCAGTCAAAAAACAAAATAAAAACTACTTGGAATATAATAAAAAAGGAAACAGGCAAAAATCTGCAACAAGACGATGCAATAATCTTAAATATTAACAATCAAGAGATACAATACCCTGCAGACGTAGCAAATGAGTTTAATGATTACTTTCTTAGTATAACAAAAAAATTAAATTTATATTCTGGTAATAAAAGAGATGCTTTCAAAATTTTACAATCATCAACTCCCCCTCATAATAATGAATTCAAACCAGGTATCACTACCCCACTAGAAATCAGTAATATCATTAGGAAACTAAAATCAAAAAACTCTTCTGACTATGATGAGATCAACAGCAAAGTCATAAAGGCCTATGCAAAGGAAATTAGTACCCTCCTTAGTCACTTGTGTAATGAATCTTTAACATTGGGTGTATTTCCTGAGAGGCTAAAATATTCAATAGTGAGGCCTCTGTACAAAAAGGGAGAAAAGATGAATGTCTCTAATTATAGACCTATAGCTATTTCACCTACATTTTCTAAGGTGTTTGAGAAAGTAATGTACAATAGGCTTTACTATTACCTTGAAAGTAACAATATTCTAGTTACTGATCAGTTTGGCTTTAGAAAAGTAATTTCAACAGAAAATGCAATCTATAAACTCACTAATGAAATTTTAACTGCATTTAATGAAAGAGCACATGTAGGAGGAATATTTTGTTACTTAGCTAAGGCTTTTGACTGTGTCAATTATGAAATTCTGATAGATAAATTAGCTTTCTATGGAATAAAAAACCAATATTTAAAATGGTTTATATTCTACCTTGACAAAAGGAAACAAAAAGTAGTGATAAATTGTCCATTCAAAAATAAAAACAGTGCATCGGGGTGGGGAATGATTAACCATGGAGTGCCTCAAGGATCTGTTCTGGGTCCTCTTCTTTTTCTAATATATATAAATGACCTCCCCTTATCTATCCATGATGTAGGAAATGATGTTCTATTTGCAGATGACACAAGGATATTGATACATGGAAAGAGCCTTAATGATTGTACCATTAAACTAAATCTGGTTCTCAGTTCATTGTGTGTATGGTTCAAAGCAAACAAATTGTCTCTAAATCTAGATGAAACAAATGTTATGAAATTCATTACTCGCAGATCTCCAGATCCACAATTACAGATAGGATATTATAACAGTGTACTTTCACAAACCAAATATATTAAATTCCTTGGTTTAATAATTGATAACCATCTGAATTGGAAAGATCACATTGATCTTATTACACCTAAACTAAGCAGTGCATGCTATGCAATACATGCATTAGTAATGTTGGAGTCAATTAAGACTTTAAAACTAGTTTATTATGCTTATTTCAACTCAATAATGAAGTACGGTCTAATATTTTGGGGAAATTCAGTTAAAAGTGAACGTGTCTTCTTGTTACAGAAAAAAGTCATACGAATAATTTCTGGTACACACAGTAGACATTCATGCAGAAACTTCTTTAGGAAATTTGAAATTTTAACTCTTCCTTGCGAATATATTTTATCCCTCATGAACTTTTATATAAGAAATAAACAAAAATTTGTTCAAAATCAAAATATACATGACAAGAATACTAGACAAAAAGCAAATCTACATCGCCCAATTTCAGCACTTTCATGCCATCAAAAAGCGTTTATTATGAGTGCATTTTAGTATACAATGCTCTTCCCTCTAGCCTAAAAGCCTTAATAAACAATGACAATTCCTTTAATACCTATGTAAAATGGCCTATTATTCTGTAAAGGAATATATGAGTGACAATAGTATACTGTACAACATATGAATGTATATGTAAATATGTATTAATAAAAGTTATATGATTGATTTGCCTGTTTTTGGTGTTGGTTGAGTTGTTCTAAGTGTTCTTTTTATTTTTATTGTAATTATTTATGTAGATGTAAACAAATTTTTGTAAATGCAGATTGAAAACTACTGTGGTATTTGTATATGACAAGTTCAATGTTCGTAGGTCTCTGTGGCTGCTTCACGAACTCACTGAATGCTCCGAGAACTAAACTAAACTAAACTAGTGAACTTCGTGAAAACTACCACGGGTGGCTGAGATCGTTTAGATGCGGATTTGTGAGTGGGAGGTCTGGGGTTCCAAACCCACCAGGACTGTCCTCCCTGATGGGTTTTTTCTCAGTCTTCATAACTGGTAAATGCCGGGGAGGTACTCTAAACTTAGGCCTGGAACACTTCCTTCCTTAAAAAAAATCCTTTCCCAGTTTATCATTTCATCTCATGTATCATCAGTGTTCACCATCTGTGGTGCCTCAGTAGTAAAAATGGGCGTTAAACACTACTTAAAAAAAAAAAAAAATTGCTAAATGGAAAAGTTGAATGCTGCATATCTGTTCATAGACCAAATGTAGAAATTAAGTAGAAATAGAAATTAAATACCTGAATACGGTAAAATAATGCTGCACCCCAGGGTGTAAGCCTGATAAGGGTAACTTAATAGTTAAGCCGTTAGGGCAGATACCAGCGCATGGATAGTGATTCAAAAAACCAAGATGGCTGGTATATTTAGCTAGTAGATGAGCATGTACTGAGCAGCGACGAAGCCAAAAGTGAATGGGGTAAGAAGTAAAATGGGATGCTTTTTAGAAGTTTTTATTATTCCTTGAATAGAATTTAATATATACCTAAATATACAGTAAAGTTATATGAGTTATAGATTGGCGGAACATGGCTGCATACTTGGAGAAGTCAGCTGTCAAGGCCCTATAAGCATGTATAGTTAGCAGATTGTATTTTGAGGAACAGTTTCCAGGCCATGGTCCAACAGCCAGGATTTCTCATTGATAAATGTGTTCTTAGTAGTATTCTTATGGCACAAAAGTAGTTAAATGAAATATAGGTATTTTCTATGTACAGTTGCTGGCAATGGGACATCATTTTCAACATCTTTTATAACATAGGTTATATCTGTTATCAGTTTTAAATAATTTTATTTAATGTTTTCAATAAAAATATAAATGTTTAAATAAAAATACTAACTTAGATACTGCACTTCCTCACTAAGTAGCTGCATTTGGCTAGTGCATAACTAATACAAACTTACTTTATATGTATATTAGTGATCCCTTGTAAAGATAATTGGAAATATTTTGTTGACAGTTGCCTTGTTAGCTTGGCACCTGGATTTCTGCAGCACTACAATAGCTTTGCAATAATAACATATAGTATGCCTATAATAATTAAGCTTCATGGTAAGAAATAACTACCAGCACCCTACTGTCTCTGGCACCAACTCTGTTCTCTCTCTTCCTTAGGTATAGAATCTTGAAAGCACAAGGCATATTAATAAGCAGTTAAATGAGAAAGTGCAACAGGTACTTTTTGTTTTGGTAGAATTTAATACTTTTGAACTGCAAGTTGTTGCTTATTTAAATATTTGGACATGCCATTTTGTAGCCAGATCTTCACATATTAATTTATCTTCCATGTTATAAGAAACTGATAAAAAAAATATTCCCTGCTGCAATGATATGCTATTGTACTAGTCTCTCACTCACACCAAACAACATTTTGTCGGCCCTGGTGGTGTAGTGGTTACCATACTTGCCTCCTAAACCCAAGATCGCAGGTTCGATCCCTGGCAGGACTGATGGATTTTTTCGGACGTAAAAATCCTAAGTATGGCCTCCTGTGGAAGGGAAGTAAAGCCATGGGTCCTATGTTGTACATTTACGGCCCAATAAAGAACCTCAAGCCTGAAAAAAAAGGTCTCTGAGTAAAATTTGTGGCCGTTTCACGCCCTGAATAGAATGGGATGCTGATGACCTGAGATGTTAAAGAGCATCCATAAATAAACCAAATAAAAAAAAAACATACATGACATTTTAAAATTAAGCTAATTACATTACATACTGTTGCTCTTCATTAAGTTGTTTATTATTGATATTATCAACAAATTTGGTTTGCTTAGCTATTTGCATACCTGTAAGCATACTTAAAATATAAAGTATATCTAGCTATTGTGCCATGCATATCTAGAGCATTGTTTGTACAATCTAAAGCCAGACTCGATATCTATAGGCGTTATTTGCATACTTATTAGAAGAAGAAAGTAAGATATAAGAAAATGGTTTTAAAATATACAATTAATGAGGAAAACCTATCTTATATAACAAATTTGGGGGCTTTCGCATTTGTTATTGATTTTCACAGTAGGCTGCTGGAAAAAAAAAATCCTGCAGAGAATAGAGAAATTAAAAGAATTTAGTTCAAAGAATATGAGAACAAAAAGTAATTGGAATAACAAAAGATAATAAAGTAAAAGTGCTCAAATCACCCAAAACATTTATATTTGATATATTTATTGAAATGCTAAAACAAAAAATAAATATAAGAGATTTTCACCCTGGACATTCTTATGTGTCCCACCTCCCCTTACAAATACTATTTATGTTCATAATGAAGAAATGAAAGCAACAGTCTTTGATCTGATTTGATTTGTTTATTTACGGACGCTCTTTAACATCTCAGGTCATCAGCGTCCCATTCAATTAAGGGCGTGAAACGGTCGATAAATGTTGCTCAGAAGCCTCTTCTTTCAGGCTTGAGGTTCTTTTTCGTGACCTAAATGTACGACACGGGACCCACGGCTTTACTTCCCTCTCGAAGGAAGCCATACTTAGGATTTTTACGCCCGAAAAAATCCATCGATCCTGACTGGGTTTGAACACGCGATCTTGGGTTTAGAAGGCAAGTACGGTTACTACTAGACCACCAGAATCGACATCTTTGATCTGAAAAATACATAGAAATGTAATTGGATTGAGTAAAAAAAATTCCAAATGTGTGCATTTAGTATACTACTAATTGATAGAAGTGTTCTCCAAACATGTTCAGTTACTCATAAACAAAATATTAGGGTTATTACAACTCATATTATTTATATTGATATTTTGCTTCACTGCCAACATGCTTCTTTGAAATGACTAGAAGCAATAGATCAATCAGCTAAGAGTGTTGGATCCATAAACAGACAGCAGAAATGTGAAGGCAGAAAATGAGATGGGCAAATTACTGAAAAATAATTTTGGTAGCCAGTGGCAAAGTGCTAAGTACTATTATCTACGGAAGTGCTTATTAAAACCAATAAAGTGTGCAAATTAAAAGGATTAGTAAAATTTTTGTATGAATCTTCTGAACTTAGCTACCTGAGAATTGTCCTTTTAGGCTAAGTAAGAGGCCCTTGCTGTATTGGGGTCCTATTGGGCTAATAGTAACATTGTCTATTACACTGTACCATGGAGCCTGATGCTAGCAGCAATGGCAGGCAGACATGTCTATGCAGAGCTCTGTACTGAATAAAGATGGGTAACAAATTAGAAGTATACCTGATAAGAATCGGATGCTTTAGATGTAGAAAAATACACAGAAAGTGTACTGGGATAGAAGTATGAATTTGTTTATATAGGGAGAAGAGCTAGCAGAAGAAGTGATAAGAGTAGAGCTTTAAGGGTTTGGGGGTGTTTATTAAGAAGAGTAGTGAAATATGTGTGAGCGAGGAAGTAGTGGGTTTAGAAAGGCAAGTGTGATTAAGAATCAACAAAATAAAATATATGGAAGTGAAATGCGTACTTAGTCGGTTCTGGTGGTGTAGTGGTTACCATACTTGCCTCCTAAACCCAAGATCGCGGGTTCGAACCCGGCCAGGACCGATGGATTTTTTCGGGGCGTAAAAATCGTAAGTATGGCTTCCTTCGGAAGGGAAGTAAAGCCGTGGGTCCCGTGTCGTACATTTACGACACGAAAAAGAACCTCAAGCCTGAAAGAGAGGCCTCTGAGCAAAATTTGTCGGCCGTTTCATGCCCTGAGTTGAATGGGACGCTGATGACCTGAGCTGTTAAAGAGCGTCCATAAATAAATCATTCAAAAAAAAGAAAAGAAAAGAAAGAAATGCGTACTTGGTGTATAACTCAACAGAGGTATCAGACTTCTGTAATGAAAAATTGATTATAAATTTAGATAAGAATATGGAGGAATTAAAGAGGAGAAATTCAAATGTAGAATTTACACTCGTGGGGGATTTGAATGCAAGGATGGGTTAGGTTAGGGGCAAGAATAGATGAATGGGAAAAAATTTAATAGTGGAAAAGGAGAGTTGGAGTGGATGGGAGAAAGACATACCAATTATGAGGAAAAGCCGGTATTAAGTATGTAATAGGGAGAGTAAAAGCTGTTAGAATTTTGTAAAGTTAATAATTTGTTAGTGTGTAACAGAGCAAGAGGGGAAGAAATGGAAGGGGAATTTACATTTGTACATTTATCCCTTTAATAATGAAATTGCATGTAAATAAGCATGTAATATGTGCAAGGAAACAAGTAATTGGAGAGAGGGTATAAGGGATCCAAAATTGAATAGAATGAAACTATATTGTAGCAATAAAAATGGAGGATGGAAAACAAGTAGAGTATGGGTAAATATTTAAGAAGAGTCAGAGGCAAGTGGAATAAGGAAAGTAAAAAGAGAAAAAGTACGCAAAATAGGCCTCTAACTCATGTCAAAGACTCGAGTAAAGTTGGGTCAGTATCAATGATAAGAAATTTATAAATCATTTGTTATACTTCCTGTAATGAAATATTGAAATAAATGTTATATTCTACATTGTACCATAAACAAAGGTATGCTGATGATCTATGGTTTGAGTCCTGGCCTTGACCTAAGATTTTTTTCCTGTCTGATTCTTGTTTTCAAATCTTAGCCCTACACATATCTTGTATTTCTTGCAATTTCTAATTTGCATGCAAATAAAATATTTTAACATATAAATAAAACCAATTTCATACAATTTCACAAACTAGCAAACATATTAAAATCAAAATAAACAATTTACCTTTCCATGTTCTCAGTGCATGTGAACTTACTAGTAGTAAAAAAACTTTTAAATTTCCCACTTATTCACCCTGACTTTATCTAGCTATATTCCTTTTGTACCCCATTACAATTAACCCCAAATTGAGTACTTAATGTGGAGATTTATATTCACTTCTAAATAGTGCCATTGTCGGCATTGTTGTTCTGATATATGTTACCCACCTTCCATAACCATTTTTTGTATCACCTTGCCTATGTATTTTCCAAGTTTCTTATTATTTTCATCATGTGATTTTAGATTTAAAATTCTTCTGCCTCTTTTTTTATTTGGTAAATTTTCCCATTTCGTAATAGGAACTATTCACTCCAAAACTTGGTTTGCTTATATTCTAATATATAATGGCAAGTATTCTCTGGTTCCTAACACATAGGACATATCCCCTTAATATATCCATTTTTTATTCCACTTAAATATATTACTCCTGTTCTAAGCCATGCCAGTCTTTCCCTATCTTATCACAGAGTGATTTCAATATACCTTTCTGTTCCCCATACATTTTTTAGTGTGCTATACAATTTCAGTCCAATAGGTTGCTACTGATGAACCAGGGACTGGGAACTGATGCAAATCAATGGCAGAATTTTGTACTTTGTTTAATTTTCTAGAATTTAGGTAAAGATATTAGTATAAAATGTATTATTGTATTAACAATTGTAATTGTGAGGGGTTACACCTAAAGATAGATGGAGGTCCCGTTGTAATTTGTATTTAAATTTTAAATTAGCGCTTTGTAAATTTCAAATTTCATTATGGTAAATGTTTGAGAAATAAAAGAATTAGTAGTTTGTACAGATGGTTGCTAGCTGATAAAATAATTATATAGGTAGAGTAATTGAAATATTTTATTGTAGTCCCCTGGATTGGATCGGAGGCTAGTCCCCTGGAATTCCAGTAGGCTACTACTGATGAGCAGGGGACTGGGACCTAATGCAATCAAAGGGGAAATTTTGTACTTTATTTAATTATTTAGAATTTAGATAAAGGGTTGGTATAAAATAATTATTGTATTAAAATTTGTATAATCGCGAGGAGGTACACCTAAAATGATCTGGGCCAGATAGATGGAGATCCCCTGTAGTTTGTATTTTTCTTAGCACTTTCGATAAATTTCATATATACAATTTCAGAGATTTTTTGGTATTGAGATCTGCACATATTTCCTGTTTTTCAATATATTCAATTTTTATTATTATGAATAAATTTATTTCAACAAATAATGGTACAATTAAATTAAATTTTTTTTCCTCCCCTCCCCACCTTTGTAGCTAATTTCGTAATTTCCTATATTACATCACTTAAGAAATTATACCTTTTCAATACGTTTTCCTTTAATTTTACTTATTTAATTCCTGAACCCTTGTTTTTGGTTTATCAGCAGTTTCCTACTGGAATATCCAGAAGACTTGGGTGCTGGTATTCCATTAAAATCTTATTATTATTTATTTCCAAAATTTTTTCCCAAAATTTCTCCCTCGTACCATATTGATCCCATTCCCACTTATTGTAGAATATTTTGAATTTCACACATCTTGTTTGAAAATCACATTTAAATATAAATTATTCATAATAGTTTGGTTAATAATGAAAGCCTGGGTCAAAAGTACTGAAAGACTTCAAGTTACCTCTTTGGAATAAAATCTCTGTAACAAGCCTTTGAGGTCTCCAGGATAAGTAAGCATAGAGTGCAAAGATTTATGATTGTGGCCAGATAAGGCATGAAACTCAGTTGGCTTGAGTAGCAGCATAGTACGCTGAAAATTCATGGTTTGAGGCCCAGTTTGGACCTCAAATTTTTCCTATCCTGCTTGCATCTCTGTTCCAAATCTTGTTAGGCAGACATATGAATTATGTAAAATAAATTACATTTAGCAAACAAAAGTATTCAAATCCAGAGTGCGTTTTTCTCTCCAATCTTAATTTTTTTTTATCTTTATTATTTAGGCAAGCATATGTCTCAGGATGAATAGCAAATAAACAAAATTAATGACCAACTTGCTGGAGACTCCAGTTTAAGTTGACGGCATGGATCTGCAATACAGCTCTTAAAATATATATACACTCAGTATAACTGGTTGCCTGAATGGGAACCAACAGGGAGATAAATAGAAAGTATCAGCGGCTTGGAAGGCATTCTGAAGTCTGAAATTCACACTGATGGACAAGGAAATCAACTGCAGACTCAATTTCCAGGCTTTGGAAACCTGCACATTTCCAGTTCAATTGCATGGTTGCCAAACATGGACACAGTCCATAAAACAACAAATTGCAGTACAAACATGTCAGAGAAAGATGCAGTGGAAAATACTGGACCTCGCCTTAACAATCAAAATGCCAAATGAAAGACTACAAAAAATGCCAACACACCTGACACTGAAAGTGAGACATGATGGCAAATTGGAAGAAATAGGAAGTTCTTGTGGCAAGACTGCAACAGTCTAAAGGGGCACACATGGCTGCAATGTGAGACCCATGCATTAGAAGAAGAGGCCAGGGAGGACGAAAGTTCAGGTGGTCAGACAGGATCATGAGTGAGACAGAAAAGCAGTGATCAAGGGATGCGAATGACATAACACATGCAAAGAACTCGGAAGGAAGCTGCACAATATACTGAAGATTAAATGCTAATGAGCACAACACATAAACTTCTCTAAAAATATGTAAGCAATGAACAGAATAAACTCAGAACCAGAAATTGACAGTACTGTAACATACAATTATCATTTCTTTACTAACATATGTATGGTGTGTAATTTAGTTTTAGGTGCTAAGACTAGTGACTTTAGTGTGCAAAAAATGCACACTTAAGATCAAACCTGTAATATAAATTAGTTAAATATGGTGGACTTTTGTAATAGTGGTGTGTAATACTAAGAATTTAAAATGATTGAGTCAATTTTGTAACACTTACATCACTAATATTTTAAAAAAGGAAAACCAAATTTTTGGAGCTAATCAACCTTTTTTAAAATATTAGTGATGTAAGTGTTACAAATTTGACTCAAATCATTTTAAATTCTCTGTAATATAAAACTCACCAAGAATGGCTCCCCAAGCAAGCATTCATGAGCCATCCATTCTAAAGGAAGCTTACCTATTATGGGATGTTCTGTCTAACTAATTCATTCATATTATTTAGAAAGTAGTATTTATTGCACGTTTCACAATGTATCATACATACAATGCAATATACAATACATTTCAATATTTTAATACTAAATGATTCAAATTTTTCCAATATGATTAACTCAGATCCCAGTCCCTGGTTCACCTAGGGGACCAGGTTCCAATCCCACTAATAACATAATACTATAAATATTTTATATAGAGCCCTGGACCAGACTAAATTCATAGTGAATACATCAAGAATTTAGGGTGTAGAGCCAAAAAGATACTATTGAACTTATTCAACAAAATGTGGAATAGTAAAGATAGCATTCCTGCTACATGGAAAAAAGCCACAATCATTCCAATTAAGAAGAAAATAAATCAGCAGGTGAGTTAGACAGTTATAGGCCTATATTCTTAACCTCAAACTTGCAAAAACAATGGAGAAAATGGTCACTACAAGATAATTTACTATCTTGAATCTCCTTTCAGACCATCAGGCAGGTTTCAGAAAACACTATTCAACAATCATTCAGGTTTTACATTTAACCAAAATATTAAAAATGCCTCCCCCCCAAAAAGAAAGAAAATGGTTACTCTCTTTGTTGACTTCAAAAATGCCTTTGACAAGTATGGAGAGAGAGAAGCTTATTTATAAGATGAATAATACTGAAATAAGAGGAAACATGATGAGATGGTTCATGGATCTATTATCACAAAGAAACAATGCTACTCTCTTTGTTGACTTCAAAAACACCTTTGACAGGTATGGAGAGAGAGAAGCTTATTTATAAGATGAGTAATATTGGAATAAGAGGAAACATGTTGAGATGGTTCATGGATCTATTATCACAAAGATACATCTGTAAAATGGAATAATATACTCTTTAAATGGCATATGACTAATGTGGGCCCTCCTCAAGGTGGTGTCTCCGGTTCAATTCTTTTTAATATTTCATAGATAAAATGAACAAAATATTAACTGACTTCCAAAGGCAAACATGAGTTTGTTTGTAGATGATATTGCATATGGATTAGCCAAAAAAATTAGTAGAATAAACAACACTACAAAATACTAGAAAATGAACTGTGGAAATTATCAATAGGATGGAAAGAAACATGGACATCCACCAACAATATGGAAATAAACACTGAAAAGATAATTTTCCAACTTTCAGTTTTCAACACACTACAGAAGATTTAGAGCTTAAAATCAATAATGAATTTGCTACAAGCGAAAGAACAACTAACTATCTTGGTATAACACTTGACAAAAAACTTTCCTTCTCTGAATAGATCCACAATATAATTAAGAAAGTGAATATGAAGAACAGTATATTAAGAAGACTAGCAGGCGTCAAATGGGAAGGATGCATAGGTCTCCTAAATGACACATACATAAAACACAATCTGCTCTATGTAATGAGATAATGTCCACAACAAACAATTACATGGCTATACTTGGACAGAAATTAAAAAGTAATCAACACAGGAATAAATGGTTTCATATTCCTGACAGCACACAATGATTAAAAACACAACAGACTTTCAAAAATTACATACAGAAAGACATTTTGACAAATTTTTAAAAATAAGCATTAAACCTGTCATTATACCAACTGATCTTTTACAATATACAGATATCAATGTGAAACTAAATCTCATACATTGGTCTCCAAGAAGAACTTATCCGTTTGAATAGTTGGATTTTCACAGTAAAATATAGTGCCATATGACAAATTAATTATGGGGAAATCACACAAATTTCACTAGTTTTGTTCCACTTTACTTGGACATTTTCAAAGGCAAATTTCCTTCATCGTCAGAATAGTTCCACTGTCCGTGTTCTTTGAGGCTAAAATTATTCCATGTTCTTTGAAAATATTCTTAAATTTGTTGTGGTAAGTAGAATGGGTATGTGAAACTTTTTTAAATTTGTATCTTTCCTTGATGTTGTTTATTGTGGAAACTTCTTTTATCAATTTTTGTCTTTTAAATGTGTTGATAATTTTTATTACTGTCTCTCTGTCGAAACCATTGGTTATAGCTGTCTTTATTAATGTTGGTATTCTATTTTGTCTCTCTTTCTGTAAGAGGGATGTTAGTAAATCTGTGTTCCAAGCTGTAAACCACTGCATATTTATGTGAAATGGGGTTAAAACTAAAATTTTTATGTAATTTTCTGTGTGTGTTTCTTTACTGTGAATTTCAAGTTTAGACAATCTCCATTTATGACTTTTAAATCTAGGAATGGGAGCAAACCACTTTTCTCTTCTATGGTAAATTGTATAGATGTTTCAGAGCATCTATTGAATGTTTTTTCAGTATTATTGTAAATATGCTGTCCACAAACGATACCATGTCTTGAAAATTAAGGGTAAGGTGAATGAATCTGCTAGAAACCAAGATAAGGAGTTTCCCATAGCTAGGATATTTTTGGTTGAAACTGAAGAAATTTTGTTGAATGCAAATGTTAGTAAGTTTCAGTAAGTCTTCTGTTTTTTCTGTTTGTAAATTTAAGAATGTTAGCCATTTCTTTAACATATGCATAAGCTTCTCTGTTGGTGTTGGTGGGGGAATAAGGCTTTTATATCAAATGACACCATTATATATCTTGTTGTAATTCTGCTATTTTTAAGTTTTTTGACTAAATCAATTGAATTTTTGCTCAGACTTTTAAATTTTTTAAAAGAGTTGAAAATGTTGATCAATTTTATTGCTACCTGGCATGTGGGTGAATTGATATTGTGGATTATTTGCTTCATTCTGTTATCATTTTTATATATTTTAGGAAGTGCATAAAATTTGGGTAGTACCAAGTTGCTCTGTGTGATTTTCTATTTTTCACCATTGAATACTATTTTTACTTCATTCAATGTTTTAGTTAAGTTTTTATTGCATCTGTTGAGCTGATTCTTTTCAATTTGTTTGTAGTCTTCCCCTTTTAACATAATTTCTACTCTAGCACTACATTTTCAAACAGTGTAATTAATTTTCTGAGCAAAGGCCTCAAAACTTGAGTAGATTTCTCGGAAAAATAGAAAATTGCATAACTGACATCGACATAGCTACCCACAAACTAAAAGGAAGTGAAAAATCATTTGTAAAAATTAAATGTTCAAAAATTTTGTAGAACACATAAAATCGAAAGAAATTTAAAAATTACAGAATGACATTAAAACAGTTAAAAAAGAAGTCAATGATATACAAAAGTGAATAAAGGCAATAAAATAGATATTTTTAGATCAAAAAGAGTACATAAATTAGAGTATTTTCCCTCTCTTTGGCTTGTGATATAATTATGGCCAATGTCTTTCAGGGGACATAACACACATGCAAATATGAGAAAAATACATTATTTTGTATATTTTCTATTGAGAACAAACACTAGCAGAGAAAGCTTCATTTAATAAAGTTTCAGGCCTGTGTTCAATGCATTCTTTGGGCAGTTGCCTGATAATAACTTACATCTTTACCGTAGCTGGTAACGTAAGATAATCTCATATATAGATCATATCCAAGCTTTGTTGTGCCATCATAAAATAATTTCATTTATTGCGCTAGAGACCTACAGTGCTTGGCTTGGAATGTTAAAAAGTAAAAATTAATTAACACAGAAATCATCACTCAGAGTTATTAGCTCAACCTCTCTTATATGAAACCATATTTCTTATATGGGTTTTATTGTTTTCTACAAAACATTTTGTCAATTTTTATGATTTGATGTTTAATTATTAGCATTTTTTGCATTTATTGACATCCAATCTTTGAATGCAGACAGGCAATAAAATTAAATTTATGCCTTGTGTTGTTTTTCTCACATTGCAGTCAACAGTTTGTAAAAGGATAATGGAAAAACTGGGACAAGTAGACATGGATCATACGGAAAGGCAAGTTGTATGTATAAGCCAAGACAGTTTTTATCGAGAACTTACAGCAGCAGAGAAAGCACGAGCAGAGAAGGGCCTGTTCAATTTTGACCATCCAGGTAAGGATGTGATTTCATTGTGAGTAGTAGTAGATAAAAGAGCATAAAAGGTAACTTGTTATTCATGCATTTCAGATGAAAAAGGTGCTTTACAGCTGGGATTACAAGCCAATCTCCTGTATTTTAAGATGATAGGGCTTTGGAAATGGAATTTTGTCTTCAGTACTTGATAGTATTGTAACATTTGGCATATTGTCTAAAAATAACAAATATTGGTTTAAAAATTAAAATGTAAATTGAAACTTGCACAGTGAAGCCAATCAAATAATTGATGTTATTGTATGATTTAGTTGAACTACACACTTTTAATGCTTCTTGTACTTGTCATATATAGAACTGATTTCAAGAACATTTCATTCTCATCATCAACCAGACTAAAATTCAACTATTGGATAATTTGTTAAGCTGTGGGAATGTGTATTCTGCTCCGGTGGCGATGTGATAAATTTGTAGTTTATGTTTTCATTCCCAGCAATGTCAAAGTTCATTAGATGTCCTTGTATTTGTAGAAGTAGATTTTCTTCCAATTTACTAATTCTGTAGGTACTTATCCTGATTTTAATAATTTTTCTTTATTCGCTATGTCGATTTTCTATCCAAAAATGATATGCCACTGCTGATTTCTTGCTTGTACTTTATGTTCCTTTAACCATGTACCTAATCTAACATGAAAAAGTCTACATTGGAAAAACAAAGAAAAACAAAGGCACATGGTTAAAGGAACATTTCAGGAACATAAAGTACAAGCAAATAGAAAAATCAGCAGTAGCATATCATTTTTGGACAGAAAATCACGACATAGTGAATAAAGCAAAATTATTAAAATCACTACAAGGACCTATAGAACTAGCAACTTGGGAGAAAATCTACATCTACAAATACAAAGCCATTCTCATGTACTTCAACATTGCTGGGGATGAAAACAGAAACTACAAGTTTATCACACCACCACCAGAGGAGAGTATACATTCCCAGAGCTTAATGAATTATCTGACAGTTGAATTTTAGCCTGGCTGATGATGAGAACAAATGTTCTTGAAACATTTCTATATATTATAACAAGTAAGTGAAGCATTAAGAGTGTGTAGTTCAACCAAATCATACAATAATTCAATTAACTATTGGTTGTTTTCTTTTTGAATAACAAGTTTTGAACTTTCTTTTGTATGTAATTTAAATTTAGATGATGTTAAACAAAAATGAAATATTTGCACTGAAACATTTTAGTGGACTTGTCATTGCTAATTCTTGGAATAGACAGCCTCTATAAAACTCCAGGCTTTATATAACTTACAATCCAAATATATACAGCTTATATCTGTAATGTGAACTTATAGATTTGAGTTCAAGAACAGCTGCAACAATAAAAAGAGCCACATATTTAGCAGTGACTCAAATCACACAAAAGTTACCTCAAAAATTTACTTCAGAGCTGCAAAATGTTGCTATTATTTGGCCAAGCCAAATTGCAGAACTGCATATACCTGTAGCCTATAAATTTTCTTCTTCTGTTACAGCATCAACAAAAGTAACTACATGTATAATATGAAACATATCATTTTGAAGATGCTATAGTTGCATATAATTATTTGGGAATGCTTAGCAATTGCATGACAAATGTGAGCAATTTTCTGAAATTTATTGTGGTTGCTAATCCAAAAGTTCTGCAAGTAGTTGTGCATGAGCATTTTGCTAACAGTACAGCTTTGTTTATTTTTCTGCATATTGTTTTAATTTTCAGAAAATAAAAAGACTATATTTATGTCTGATATACTATAAGGGTTTTATCATCTATTAAGATCATGCTATAACAGTAGGAGTCTGAAAAATTAGAGTTTACCTAAATGAGACCATCAGCATACAAAAACGATCAAGAAACGTGAACAGATACTCATATATGGCAATAAATAAAAGCACTGCTGTTTCATTGGAGGGAGGTCAGAGCAGTTTCACTGATCATCCATGCTCTGAGTGGCTGCAAAATGCAATGATGGAATGTACTGACATTCTTGTTTGGGACAATTGGCAAATAACAACCAAACAATTGCTGTTCAGATATCCCTGTAAGCATTATCAACACAACTATCCACTAATCACAATATATAAAGGTTTGTACTTAATGGTTCCCTCAAAACCTCACTGCCAGTCATAATGAAGGACTATTCTGAAGATTTCTCATTACAGGATTGTTTTTTTCTTTTCTTTTTAATGTAGTAGTGTTTAAATGCCATTTTTACTACTGAGGCACCAAAGGTGGTGGACACTGATGGTACATGAGATGAAATGATAAATTGGGAAAGGAAATTTTGTTAAGGGAGGAAGCGTTCCAGGCCTAAGTTTAGGGTACGTGCCCGGCATTTGCCATTTATAAGGACTGAGGAAAATACGGAAAAAAAACCCAGTCAGGAAGGATGGTCCAGTGAGATTTGAACCCCAGACCTCCCACTCATGAGTCCGCACTTTAACGACCTCAGCCACCCATGACTGTATTACAGGAGATGAAACTAGATTCAACACTTCTAGCCTGAAACCAAAGTATAACCTGTGGAGTGACATCACAAAATTTCTCCTCTGAAAATAAGTTTAAGGAAATATCTTCAGCTGATAAAGTCAAGGCCACATTCTTCTGGGATTCTGAAGGGATTATTTTCATCAGTGTATAATCTCATGGTGAAGCAGTTAACCCTGAAGAACTATGTGATTTTCCTTTGTGGGACCGCTCCACATGCAATTGGCCACATTGACCAAGCTCTGCAGTTTTTGTCTCGTTTTGAAATCATTCAGGGAGCCGAAGGAGAAATCAGTACTCGAGCAGTATAATACAGTGCATTACTTACTTTAATATGACTCAATTCGGGCATGCTGTTCCCCAAAGAGTACTTATTTGCAATTTGTACTTGTGTGCAGAATTGGCTTATGATGAAGTAGATTATTTCAAGAGAAATTTCCTCTTATATAACTTCCAAGTTGAAGTTTGATTTACCAATTGCTAAATAAATTTCAAGAATTGGCAGTATTGTATAGTGTACATAACCATGTACAGTACCCACAGAAGGAAGATAACGTTGGACTCACTTTGACATCTTTCTCAGCAAAGGGAAACATCCTATTCCTCTGTTTTAGCGATTGCAAAATTACTGAATTTAAAACCTTATAATAGGAATAATTTTATATTTATTAATGGTTTTGATATTATGTATTTATTAAATATTTTTAGTTATTGTAGTTTTGATTGATTTAATTGATTTCTGCAAATATGAGTAATTCTGTAGGATGCTAGTTTGATATTAGCTGAATAATGTAAAACAACTGTAGTGCAAAAATTTAAACTGGGTGATACTGCATCTAAGAGTAGTTTTTTGTGAATGGATTTCAAATTGTGTGCATGACAGAAATTGACAATCTAATTTTATTTACTGACAAATTTTGATTCCACCTAAGTGGGTATATTACTCACAAAACAACCAATATTGGAGTTCAGAAAAACTAATCTGCATGACAAGGAACCACTGCATAATCAAATGATAGGTGTTTGGCGTGCCACTAGTGGTTAGAGATTGTGTCCTCTTTTGTTTGTTTGTTTGTTTTTTTTGTTCTAGGAAACAATAATTATATTATGTGCAGAAAATTTTGCAACCTTTTTTCATGAATTACTGTGAGGGAACATAGGTTCATGCTTTTCCAATAGGACTCTGCATCAGTATATATATATATATGTATCCCTGCATGCAATTCATGAAATATTTGATAATAGCATCATCACTAACACACATTGGCCCCCTCCCCCCAGTCCCCTGATTTAATGCCCTGCAATTTTTATCTTGGGGTGGGGGAGCATTAAAGCAAAAAGTGTACAAGACAAATTTGCACACATTAGATCAATTGAAAAACATATTTGGGAAGAAATATCTTTCATATCTCAGATGGTAATGGTAAAGTTCATAAACCAATGCCAGAAATGTATGGGAAATGAACATAGGTGGTTCCAGCATCATTTTGCTTGATAATGGTAGTTAATGTACAATCTAAGTGTTCAGTAATAGCTTATTCAAAAATCATAGCTGCAGACTTTTTGACTCTCATTCATTGCACTACCAACTTGAACTGGCCAACACATATTTAGTGATCCTGCAAAGGAAAATGCATTCATCATATACCAGAAACTCTTTGGAAATTGAAAAAGTGTTTCTGGCACATCATATGTCCTCAGAAAGATGTGATCACTGTTACAAAGCAATGTACAAATCAATGCACTCAATAAGAGGTCACTAAACTTTGGCAGACTGTTCTTTGTCACTGTTGCGTCCAGATCTTATACTTCATCAGTTTCCACCTCTTTGGCCCTCTAAAAGATGCAGTCTACAAGAGGAGCTTTAACAGTAGCAAGAAGTTATAAGAGTGTAATTTCATAAATAATGCACACGGCTTGTTTTTACTTGCACATTTTGGCAAGTGATTGAAGAAATATTTAAGGAAAAGCTGGGGATCCAACTACAGGGCTGGGAAATATATGATTCCTTTACAATAGGTAGAAAAATAGACTAAGGCCGATACTTGTCAAGTGTACCACCATGAAATTTAAATGGATGGTGCTGGAAAGTACAAAAAAAAACTTAGGGGTTCAAGATATTCATCTAGCAAGATTTTGGGAAAGAAGAAAGAGAATATAGGGCTAATTATTGAAACAAATGAAAAAAGCCAGAGAAGAAGACGAGATTGCATGTGTTAGGGGTTTGAATCTTTTCATAGACAGAAAGAAACAGGACATGAATGGATGAAATATGATAGTTGTGAACTCAGCCAACAGGGAGGATCAAAGTTGAAGAAACCAAGGTGACAGTGGAGAAGAAACAAGGGCAAAAGGAGAGAAGGGGGAAAGATGAACAGGTGACGACATCACCACAACGTATTGTACAGTATCAACAGCTGCCCGAGAAAGCCAAAAGGGAAACACTGGATTCTGAATATGTGGAGAGAGGTGGGGTTGAGTGTAGTCTCCATGTCTAGGGGAAGTATTATGCAGGGACAGGAATGAAAAGTCGTGTCAGATAAAGAGACGAGACTTACAAGAAGCAAAGCAAATTTGGAGCACTTGGGGTTTGGGAGAATGGATTCAGTATAGGAAGTGTGTACCTTATCTATAGTATGCTGGAATGTTGAAGAGTTAATAATGAAAATACGAAATGGTGACGTTCATTGAATAATCAAGTGTGCAGATGTGTTTGCAGTAGTTGAGACATGGATGTTAAAGGATTCTGTCATCAATGTCACTGGGTATGATTATTATGAAAAAAAAGTGATGAAGATTAAAGGAAAAGGTCAGATGTCTGGTGGCATAGGGTCATTTGTGAGAGGAGATAAAAGTTTCAAAATTAAGGTTGAAAAGAATTTAGGAGATGATAAATGCTGTGGTGTATATTCAGTGATGTATTTGGAAGAAGTACATAAGTGTGCTAAGGTATTGTTTATAATCCACATAGCTCTTCAAGGTTTTATGATTCACATTTGTTCAATAAATTAAGACAAAACATTGAAGAACTACAGGAAAAATATACAAATGTAGAATTAATGCTGTGGGGAATCTAAATGCAAGAACAGAGGAAGAACAGATTAGGGTAGATTTCAATGCCTGGGGCCCAAGAGAAGCAAATTTGGAGAAGCGTTGCAGTAATATTAAGTTTTTAATAATGAGGACAAAAAACTAATTGAGAAATCTGGTTTAGACTAAAAGTAAAACTACTTAAAATCATGTCAACATATTAAAACTCTCTTGATGTTGTTCCACTTTTAAAAACTTATTTAAAAGTAAACTGGGACATGTTTTGTGAGGCACTTGCTCACATTGTCAACCATTCAATGTCTAATGGATCTAATCAGGTGGGAAATGTAAGCAACTGTGCTTGCTCTGGTGGTGTGTTGATGAACTATATTGTCTGCTTCTGGTTTGTCAAAATTCATGATTCTATGTTCATATTTTTTCCCCATATACCGAGTTCATTTGGGTGATGAATTGCCTTTAATAAGATGATGTCTTTTTCTATTTCATGGCTTTCCTTCCAAAAGTGTGCTGCCACTGCTGACTTCTCTATCTGTTTGTATTTTATATTTCTCCAATGTTCCTTTAGTCTAATACTTAAATTTCTTTTTGTTTTTCTTATACACACCTTATCACAATCTCTACAATTAATTCTATATATGCCTGAATTTTCTTCTTTTGGTCTGGGTTCTGTTTTATTTAACTTCACTAGTTTGCCTACACTGTATCTATTTATGGGTGCCAAAGTGATGTTGTATTGCTTGAATATTTTTTGAAATTTATTATTAAGGTAAGGGTGGTAGGTGAATTTTCGATAAATCTTTTCTTTAGCTAAAGCACTAAGTGTAGTGATTTGTTTAATTTTCTTTTTTCTTTGAATCTTTTTATTTTTTGATCTATCATTTGCATGTTAAACCCATTAATTTTTCTCAATCAAATGTACTTACGAAGCTGTTGACAATGAACAACAATTTTTTTCACACTAACTGTGTTTGTCTACAGGCTGAAGATGGGAGGGATCACTCCCGAAACATGTGTCCAATTTTTATGTAAGTGAATGGAGTTAGTGTGAAAAAAATTTTGTATATTGGTTACCATTAATTTTTGCTATGTCTAATCACGTATGAATTCTTTCCTGTATTGCTCCTTTTTAAGTGAATATGGTGAGTTTTATCGTTGGTTCTTGTAAATTTAAGAGTTTAAGTGCATCTTCTACGTATCTTTGTACTATGGCAAAAATTTACAAACAAATGATAGATCAAAAAATAAAAAGATTCAAAGAAAAAAAGAATTTAAACAAAGCAGACAACATACTATATAAGTTCATCAAAAGACCACCAGAGCGAGCACAGTTACATTTCCCACCTGATTAGATCCGTTAGTCATTGAATAGTTGACAATGTGAATGAATGCCTCATGAAACGTGTTCCAGTTTACTTTTAAATAAGTTTTTAAAAAGTGGAACATCAAGAGAGTTTTAATGTGTTGACATGTTTTTAAGTAGTTTTACTTTTAATCTAAACCAGATTTTATGATAGTTTCACTGTGTTGATTCTTACATTCCGTTTTAATTGAAACTAATAAGAGTCCTGTGGAGGGAATAACTTCTTGATGTGCAATGGAATAAATGGGAAAGAAGGGGGGGGGGGAAGAATTCACTTTTGCAAACAAAAATGGGCAAAGAATTATAGATTATATGTTATACACTTTAGGTCTGGATAGATATGCAGTTGACTTTGAGATTATGGATATGGTAAGTGCAAGTAATCACTTCCCATTAAGAATGGAGACCTGAACGATAGAAGATAGTAGGAGGGAGAAAAATTTTTCCGTCTAGGTATCCAATTAAAACATTACAGATTAATAAATGATTTAGCTGAAATTTCCATGCAAAGTTAAAGAAGTGAAACATATGGGGGGGGGGGGGAAGATATTTATCAGTGTCATCAAAGGATAGAAAAGTTGAATCTATTGTTAGTATAGAGAAGGCCGTTAAAAGAGCAGGAAACAAAATAAAAGTGTCTGGGAGGAGGTTAAAAGTGAATGATACCAGATACGATAAAGAATGCTCAGAAACAAGAAGAAGGATACAGAGGAAGCTAAAATGCTGGAGACAAACAGGAGAGGAGACAGATAATGGCAGTTACGTTGTAGAAAGATTGGGATACAGGTGCCTATTAGAGGTAAAAAAGGAAGAATGGAGAGAAAAGCTTAGCCAAAAGTTAAATGTGGCGGTGAAGAACAGCAACAAGGCCATTTTGGCAGTGATAGGTAAAACGCTCAAAAGACAGGGAGGGGATAATGTGGTACCACCAACAGAGTGGTGTAAGTTTTTTCGTGGTCTTTTGGGAGTAAAAACAGTTATTCAATATAATTTGAATATTGATAATCTATGGAAAATAGACTTGTTAGATAGCAAAATTATTTCAGGTGAAGTTTTGGGACTTCAAAAAGTTAAAACCTATGTTTTTGGAATGTTGGAAAGCTTTGGTAGAAGACTTTAACAGATTAAACATACTGGAGCAGCTACTGAATTAATCTTGAAGAAGGAAAAATACCAAAAAATTGGAGAATAGTAATTGTAATACCAATGTATAGGTAAAGGAGATATTAGGAACCCAGCAAATTATAGAGGAATTAGTTTACTTTCAATTATTGGAAAGTCTTCACTGGAGTGTTAGCAAAAAGATTATAAGAATAGGCAGCAAGAGAAAAGAAAATTTCAGTATTTCAATCAGGCCTCAGGAAAGGTAAAAGAACAGTTGACAATATTATTTTGATTTAAAGTAAAACACTAAAAATCATGTCGTCACATTAAAACTCTCTTTAAGTTTCACAAACACACTTATAAAAGTAATTTTGGTACATGTTTCGTGAGGTACATTCCTCACATTGTCAACCAAAACGACGACTGAGGAGCCAATTTCAGCAAAGTATGTATGTTACTATGCTTGCTCTGGTGGTCTGTTAATGAACTTAAACAATATGTTGTCTGCTTCCGGTATATCAAAATTCATAAGTTTGTATTCATATTTTTTTATGTAAATTTTTTCCCATATATTAAGTTCTTTCGGATGTTGAATTGTTTTTAGTAATGTTATGTCCTTCTCTATTTCATGATTCTCATTCCAAAAATGTGCAGCCACTGCTGATTTTTCTACTTGTTTGTGTCTAATATTTCTCCAGTGTTCCTTTAATCTTATCCCCAGATTTCTCTTTGGGATAAGATTAAAGGAACACTGGAGAAATATTAGACATAAACAAGTAGAAAAATCAGCAGTGGCTGCACATTTTTGGAATGAGAATCATGAAATAGAGAAGGACATAACATTACTAAAAACAATTCAACATCCGAAAGAACTTAATATATGGGAAAAAATTTACATAAAAAATATGAATACAAACTTATGAATTTTGATATACCGGAAGCAGACAACATATTGTTTAAGTTCATTAACAGACCACCAGAGCAAGCATAGTAACATACATACTTTGCTGAAATTGGCTCCTCAGTCGTCGTTTTGGTTGACAATGTGAAGAATGTACCTCACGAAACATGTACCAAAATTACTTTTATAAGTGTGTTTGTGAAACTTAAAGAGAGTTTTAATGTGAAGACATGATTTTTAGTGTTTTACTTTAAATCAAAATAAGATTAACAAAAGTTTCACTGTGTGGATTCCGAAATTCCATTAATACAGTTGACAATATTTTTATAATTAGAACATTATTCGATAAATATTTTAATAACAAAAGAGGTAGAATCTATTTGTTGTTCTCAGATTTAGAAAAACTTTCAAAACAATCTCTAGAGAAGTACTTGTGATTAAACTGAGAAAGAAAGGAGTAAGTGGTAAAGGTAATTCAGAATATTTATAAGGAAAAAAATGTTGTAGTAAGTATGAAAGAGGTTGGGTTACAGATTAAATATCAAACAATGTAGGTCTAAGACAAGGATGTAAATTAAGCCCAGCTCTTCATCTATTTATTGATGATGATCTAGCAGAAATTAGTAAAGGTAATGTACATTTTCCAATTATAATATATAGATAATAGGTATGCTCTTTGTAGATGATTTGGTAACAGTTTCTTTAACAAGTGTAGGATTAAAAAAAATCATTAGAAGCTATAGGCACATTTTGTGGAGATTAGGGACTTAAGATAAATAAAAAAATCTAAGATGGTGATGAAAAAAGGTTTCAAATTAAAAAGCAGGAAAAATGGTGACTGAAAGGTATGAAATTGAAGTTGCCAAGAAAATGTATTATTTAAGTGTTAGATTGTCTAGCAATGGGAAATGGAGAGTTCAAAAAAGGAAAGCATTACCAGAAAGAAAAATAGCCATGAGTGCAATCAGATCTTGTGTAAACAAAATACCAAATATGCAAGTAAAATGGTTAGAAAGAATATATGGCTCAATAATGGAGGGCACAATCATGTATGGATTAGAAATTTAGGGGCCAGATGGAGGATGGAAAGGGATAAATGTGATAAATAGACTATTTTGTAGACTTGTCCTAGGCTTACCTAAATCTTCACCTAACAAAGTTGCCCTAATGGAACTAGGAAGATTGGGCTATAAAAGCAAGGTCATAGAAAGAGTATTGAAATATTTTAATAGAATAGGGAGACTAGAAGAGGAGATAACTAGTTCCATTCCTTCCCCAATTCATTTCATCCTGCTTTCACTATCTGACAATTCTATACCATTAATTAAACAGGATCCTTATACATCAATAACCAGGGATGTATAAGGTCCTAAGGAATAAGCAACTCTCAAGGATAGAAATTTGGCTGAATAGGTTTAATTAAAAAAGAAGGAAGGTTGAGTATTATACGAAATATAACTTAATGTTTTATTGAATGCATAAATTATTTTTAATGTTGTGTTTTGTTTTTGGTGGATCAGAGTCCCTGAATATTTGAGTAGGTAGCTGCTAATGAATCCGGGACTGGGGGGCTGAGCCAATCAAATTGGAATACACTTTGATTGTAGTTAGTGCCTTCTGGAATTGCCAAAGGCACTGTTCCTAATTGTTGTTTTTTTGTGTTTATTTTGTTAAACAATTTTGTATTATGTTGATGCATGAGGAATAAATACTACTACTATTACTGCTGCTAGCACATTTTTTGACAGTAATTCTTTACAGTCCTTCAATATAGTCTCTCTGCTTCTCAGTGGCTGAGTCCCAACATCTGAAAATCTGATCTATTCCATTCAAAGCACCACTCCTGCACACCTGTAAAATGGCTGGAGTAATGGTTCCAGAAAGCTCTTCCAGAAAAAGAAAAGCACATCCATGCAAGGGTTTTTCAACTTTGGGAGTACTTTGAAGTCTAGTTGATTCATGTCGGAACTAGAGGGCAGGTGGGTAACACTTCCCATCCATATTTTCGCAGTTTATTGGTCACAACGTTCCCAGTATGGCATTGTCATGGAGACTGAGTGGCCAGCCTTGAGCAACTGATTGATTTATTTGCATTTTTATGTGCAGTTTTTGCATGAAATCACAATACTAGACTATTGTGACACTTATTCTACATGGGACTCTGTCATTGTGAATGCTTGGTGATCAAAAGCAAAGATCACATATATGCTTGTCCTTTGGTTGCATTTTAATTTTTTTGGTCATGAGAAGCATGTATGTCTCCATTTATTGGATTGTGATTTCACCTCTGGCTTAAAGTCTCTAATCACCAATAACAATTCAATACAAGAATGCTTGACCTTCAACATCAAATCTTTGTTTCAGCAAGTTTGCATTGTATTTCTACTTCTTAACAATCAAGAAGTAAGGGACCTATCATTCACAAATGTTTCTCTTCTGTAAATAATTTGTCAAAATGCAAAATAATTACTGTGGTGGAATCTACGTGGCTTCTGAAGTTCCTCATATGTCACAGCCTTCCTGGTCTTTGTTCCTCATCCATGCTGGCATGACCAATATGAAAATGATTAGCCCATGAAAAACTTTACTATGCTATGGTCCATTGTGAACTCACCACAATCTTTCCTCACAGCAGTATGGGTTTTTGTAGGATTTTTACCATAAAAATTTAACTTAATGTATGACCTTTGATCTTCAAGTGAAAGTACCTGATAAAACTGCAGGCTACACTTGCAAGGAATTGTTATCTACACATAAAGTATACTGTGGACAAAATGAACACATGTGCTTTTATTCTCAAGCCTTCAATTGTAACTGACATAATTTTCACTAATATTGCATAATCCAATCTGCAGTGCTGCTATCTGTGCATTATTTATGAAATAACCCTAGGTAAAGTATGAAAATGACTGAGAGCTAGATCTGCAGAGTGACATTGTGACAACATGCAGGCCCTGACATCCAACTGACACATATGCATGGATTTGCAAGGAGATAGACTGAAGAATAACTCTAAACACTGATGAATTGAGAAACAATCCAATATATTTGAAACTGAAATAAAACAAATTCTAAAAGCAAAGAAAATATGTAGCATTACCTTTTGGACATCCTAGTACCTTAATTAATGCATACTGCACTATTTTAAAGATGTTGCTGTCACAAAAATAAAATGGGAATGAAACAAATGCTGATTCTAGAACTAAAATATTTAAGAGTGTTTTGATGACAAAAAATTAAATCAAATAAAATATTCAGCTTTGTTTTCTTAAGAAAAAGAAGAAAAAGCCTTAAGAAAAATCCTTTATTTTGAACAGAATACCTTTCATATATAACTTGAAATCAATGCAGGTATTTCCTCTGTATATACTAATCTATGAAGGGTAAGAATATTCAGATTTAAGTATTTATTCTATTGAGGATTTAAATTATATAGCTCAGGTGAAAGGTACTAATGTAACCATTGTTTTAGCTAGTAAAATGTACATTGGGAGGTGTATTTGCTTGAGACTTTTTAATGAAAGTATTCTGGTTTAGCATATTTCATGTGCTCTAGTGCATTCAAGGTGAGCATCTGTAATTGTACTAAGTATCTTGAAGAAAATAGGCAGAAAGTAGATAATGAAATTAGTATAATTTGTAAATTAATATTACATGTACCGCTGAAATTCAGCATGTGGGACCTTTTTGGTAATTGAAATATATATATATATATATGTAATATTTCAGCATTGGACAAATTGTTTCAATTTTATTACTATTCTCATTGTTCTTATTTGTGAGACTTTTTTTACTAATGTACACTTCTGTGCTTATTACTGATATATTCACAGATGTTCTTAAGTTAGTTATTATTGATTCTATTGACATATCCCATATCTTTGTATTGTAATGCACTCAATGATGTAAAGGGATGAATAATAAATAAAATGAAATGGAAGGCATATTGGAAAATTAACTTTATATTTATTTGAAGAATGTTTAAGATGCAGGCTTGAGGGGATGAGTGGGTAAGATTAGGGTTCAATTTGTGAGCAATACTATAGTGAATGTGTGGTTTGAGAAAGAGAATTTAATATGAGAGTTTTAGAATTATTCTAAGGATAGGAAGACATTAAATTCTATGTGAAGATTAACAATTCTTTGTTACATTATAGTAAGATACAATCTGAATTTGAAGTTTGGAAGGATTTAGAGGTAATATAGAGAAGGATGCATGTAAGAATGAGAAGTATAAGTACATTCTGTTCAAGCATCAAAATGCAACATAGAAGGGAAATAAATTGATTTGGGGGGGGGGGGGGTAGAAGGCTTAAGAAGAGAATAGGTATAGTACACAAGAAAATATATAACAGTCATCACATCTGTCTCCCTCTCTTTCTTTCTTTCTCTCCCTCACTCCCTTTGGGTCAATCGTGCCAGATGAAGAATGATAGATAAGGTAACTGGGGGTTTAATGGAGTTTTGGTGAACTCCAGCATTTCAGCTTATAAGGCTTATTGTGCTACCATATTGGAAGAGGTACCTTCATTGTTTCCAGAAATCTGTTCCATGAATAGGTTGCAGTATCTTGGTTCTAATGTTAGTGTTTATTCCTAGGTCTTTCCTGGTTATAAAAAGAGTAAGTTCCTTTCTTACTAGGAATGAGCATTCGAACAGGATATTCCAGGCAGTCTCATCATCCTTTTACACATGCTACAAATGGATTCATCTTTATAGAGTCTCACTTTTGTAGATATGACCAAGTTCAGTAATGAATGCAACTACTTTCTTTATACCCTTTCAATCAAATATGAGGAGAGACAATGAAAGAATTTTACTTGGACCTGGGACTAATTTCCTAGTTTGTCTTCATCCAGTATAGGTTTGCCACTTAAGGTGTTTTACCCTTACCCATTATTTTACTGCTGTTTTGGCAGTATATGTACTAATTCCAACCATGAGTTCTCAGCAAACATAGTATGTTTTAAAACCCTTTTTGGCCATATGGTCTGCTTTTTCATTTTCATAAATGCCCCTATGCCCTGGCACCCACTGCAGTTCAAGCTTGTTGAAGGTGCCAGGACAGTTGGGGCATTTAGGCATTCCCACACCAGCTTAGAGGAAAGTGCTTTTAAAGAACTTGGATTGACTATCTGAGAGGATGAGAATTCGTTTATTATGTATACCCTTCTCAAATCCTATAAAAGCACAGTCCAGGATAGGAAATACTTCTGCCTGAAAAACTGTTCATTGTTTCCTAAGGCTTATACTATTATTTGCATGAATGTTCCTAAAATATGTCCAATTAAAAAATCCAAATAAGTAAAGTACAAGTGTCACCAAATCAACTTTATATCAATTTTCACTATTAATAGCTTCAAGAGTATTTATACTAATGTTTATTCTTGGAGATAGGGATGATAGTTAACTTTGGTCAAATGAGTTCAGGGGACTTTGTGGCTTAAGTTTCCCAGGCATTCATCTAAAGAACTGAGGAATAGCCGTCAGTTAGGAAACTAATCCAACCAGGTATCGAACCTGGCCCCATCACTTGGGAAGCACAAATGTTACTGCTGACTATGGTGGTGGTTTCACATATCAGTTTAGTCAGCGTAATAATAAATGGATAGAGTAGTAAATAAATGAGGATTAAATTTAATGGACTGTAATAAGTAATAACATTTAGCTCTATGCCTTCAGAATAAGTTCTTGTTAGTTACTTAAGAAAAGGTGTGCCATAAGTGCTGATTGATCCTTTATATAAAATTTCTTTTTAGTTATAAGGATTTCTTATATATAAATCTTGCACATTTTGTAATGGGTAAATGGGATATGGTAACAAGGATGAATTAAACCATGCTAAATAAATGAAAAAAAGAAACTATATGTATACAAATATAAAACTAAAATAAGGATAAATGCATTAGCTGGCTGTGCATATTGAATGAGGAAAGCACAATATATTAATGTATTCATTTGTTTATTTGTTTTGAATATATTGTATAGATTTTTAGTCCCTGAAATTTTTTGTTGATTTGGTTTATTTACGGACACTTTTTAACATCTGAGGTCATCAGTGTCACATTCTATTCAGGGCGTGAAACGGCCAACAAATTTTGCTCAGAGGCCTCTTTTTTCAGATTTGAGGTTCTTTATCATGCCATAAATGTATGACACGGGACCTACGGCTTTACTTCGCTTCAGAAGGAAGCCATACTTAGGATTTTTAAGCCCGAAAAAATCCATCGATCCTGACTGGGCTTGAACCCGCGATCTTGGGTTTAGAAGGCAAGTACACTACACCACCAGGACCGACATAGTCCCTAAAAGCATTCAATTTTATGTATAACTATGTCTACTTAAAATTGTAATGTAGCCAGGTATTGCTGAAGAGGGAAAAAAAAAGGAGCAGAAATGTATCTACCATTTAACTGTATATTCTTGCTTCCTCTTCCATTTTCCCTCTTTTCTTTCATTTTTCCTTCTGAATTCACCTCTTATCTTTTGCATAACTTTTCCTATTTCCACACACATTTTACAATTACACATATTTGCTAGCTGTAGAGTGGACTTTCTCTATCATAGGTTGCCCCTCAATTTTGAAACCAATTATGCTTTCCATTGGACAACTGAATTTAAAGGCACTTGAGAACTATAGAGCTAAATCTATGCTCACTTTTCTTGCTTACTGCTTAGACCTGAATTTTCTTGTAACCTCATGCCCAAAAAAAATCTTCCCTACATATAGAATACAAAATCTCTTGCAGAAATGCTGACAAAAACTGATTAAATATCACCAGGGAATTGCTCATCATAGGTCTGAAACAGCTGATGTTATATCCATCATATGTCATCAGTATGATAGTGTAAAACCACAGGCACTTACTAAATTACACTGCTTACTAATTGGCTAAATATAATATATATAATCATATTCAAAATAAATAAATACCTAATTATACAGAGTAAGGCACTTAATATAGGCTGTGTGATTACCATGGTCATTTTTAGAGAAAATTCTTCTGACAGAAAAGTTGCTTGACTTGGAGTGTGATAATGTTTTTTCATAAGTGTAGGTATCAAGGAGATATGAAAGTCAACATTACTATTTAATTATTCAGCATTTAGTAGTGCATTTGAAGATATATACAGTGCATAATTGAGGAGGTTGCAAACAAAACTGGCCATTTCCAAAGCAGTGTTTTTTTCAGGAAGTAGACAGTGATAGATATTTTTATGGATAATACATGTTACATCCCATGAAGTTGTAGTGTGAATAATAATTTTTTCATACTTTTAGTTTACAGTTCACAAGCAAACAATTACTGGAAATGTCTGGTTTTGTTTGGCAGAATTGGAAATGTACTTTAATTGAAAATATGTTAGAAATATTTGTTTTATGATCAGAAATTAAAGAAATTAACATATTTCTCACAATAGACTTATTTTACATGCATTATGGTACAACCTCAGAAAACAATACTCTTTTAAAACTGTAACTTTATATCCAGTTTTGAAAAGGGCGTAACTGGTAAACAACATACAAATTTAAAAAAAAACTCAACTGGAAAAAAAAACAACATATATTTGAATGATTTTTCTTAAGGTGATTTAAAGAAATGAACTGTCCAAAATTATTCAAACCAAATGAGGTCTTTTTCACTACTGATGTACCTCTTAGGGTTTTAGATGTATTTCCTACTGGAAAAAATAGTTCTGCACAATATAGGAATAACTTAGCTAAAAAAAAATCAATTATGCAAATTAGTGTAATCTATCAAAATATGAAAAAGAACCACATCAGTTTAAACATGAAGATCTATATCTTGTTCTGAACAATCATATTCAAGATCTAAATTGCTTGCAGTACCAGCATAGGTATCATACCCATTCTCTTCAAATTCTTCTATGATGATTATAATAAGAATTCAGGTTGTCTAATACTGCAGAACCAATTCTATGCAAACTTGTCCAGCTTCATTTTCAGTCCAACAGTAGAAATGTGGGTGTCTTGTATGCACATCAGTACAACAGAGTGTGTAAAAACTTATTTGTCTAGCATAGAAAAAATCTTGAAGGGGAGTACAAGGCAATGGCTGAACCTGCTGCATGTTAACTCAAAAAACAAAGCAGTCTTCAGGCTGTATCCCTCTTGAGTGCATAGAATGCATTTGCCTTCATTTAATGAACAGGCAGATCAGTCATAGGTATTGCTTTTTTTTCTTTTGTCATTTTCATTTTTAACTTGGTTTCGCATTGTCATGCAAGTGCTACAACAATCAAATGAGGAAGTAGAAAACCCTATATTGAAATCATTGAGAAATATTCTTATAACACCTGTTTTTTACCTTGTATCTGTCATCTATAGTATTGTTATACAAATTGTGTAATTATGGATGATTAAGATCAGATGATAAGTACGTAGATCCTCTTTAACTTATTTCTGTTGTAATGACTCTCTTTAGCAGGCAGCTTCTGAATGGAAGCTGTTACATGATAACACTTCTTAACAGATTTTGTCAATTTTCTGTCTCCTCCCCTTTTCTCTTTAGGTATATCCCCATTTAAGATTGCCTTCACAATGGAGTTTACCCTATGCTTAGATAAGCCCAGAGATGAAAGGAAGAACTGTTGGCATACTGCAATAGGACCTGACTTTGTGGTGGGTATCTAAAACCAATTTTAAAAATAATTATGTTCTAATACAAATTAAAATTTGTTTCATACATTACTTTAAATAAAAACATTAAAGAGAATTTACATAATAAGTATTACTGAAAGCCCAGAGTTTTCTCTTTTCTGGGTGAACTTAGATGGGTGATGTCTTGATGATGCAGCTGGAGAAAGTATTCTGTTTAAATAAACGTACTGAGGATTCTTTCTTGTGTGCCTATATAGTCAATTGTGATTCTTCATAATATCGTCCAAGCTTACTTTGGAACATGAGTGTTTTATTGTTGTGAGAACAAGGTCGTCTCTAGATTTGGGTTGGGATCATTGTAGCTGAAATTAAGTAGCCTATGTTAAACTTTGTGCCTTCAGTTCAATTTTTTAACCAGATGTTAAGTGTTTTAACTTGCTTACATTAAGATATAGACACTTCAGATTCCCTGCAGACTCAGCTTTATGACTCACACTTCCTTTTTTTCCTGGTGACATAATTACAGCTGTTTTTTACTATTTATTTCTCTTAATAAGGGTTTACACTAACATCCAAGCAGAAGGAAATATAGTTAAGAACTGAGTCGTCGTGTTTTTTTCATGATTGTTGAGCCGAATACTTAGGAATCATGCAAGGACAAAATATTCCAAAAGCATTAAGGTATGTTGGCAGTATTTCACCAACGAAAAAACATTTAGGTGCCTCCAGAATAACAATTACAGTTAGGAAAGAAAGGTTTACAAGCATGAGAAAATTACTATTTTTGAATGGAAATACGTGCAGCTGTATGGAATTATCCAATTTTGATTGAAAATGCTACTTTTCATGTAAATCACATTTTTTGAACAAAATCCATTACAAATATTGGAATTACAGTCTATTTAAAACTACCCAAAGCATAACAACATAATTTTTTACTTTTTGTGGAAATAACTTCTTCTTCTTCTTCTTCTTTTTCTTCTTCTTCTTTTTGCAACCTCCACGATAATGTTTGCAGGTCATTCAGTGGTTGAAGGTCAATGATGAACAATAATTTTTATCTAGGAACAGATCACACGTTTCAGTAACTAACTGCATTATAGCACACATTCAAAATGATGACCTTGAGCATTGATAATGGTGTAAAGTGATTCTGTGTAGCCAATACTGCATCTGGACTTATCACATAGCAAACAAAAAGGGATCATGAAGCTGTGGTATAGTTAGGATATCTTTTGAAATAAATTGCATTGCTGTTCTTACTTGGTAATACTCACCATAAATGAAGCATATAAACTTTCTCGGTTTTTGTATATGTTTTGAACATTTGAATACCTAGAAGTTGTCTGATTGCTACTATAGCATACCATAGGCTGAACACAGATAAAGGAAACATGTATAGTATAATAGGCAACTAAATAGTTAACTGGTTCCTTGAAGTAAACTATTTCCGTTAATCTTTGTCATTGTCTTTCAGTTATCTTAAATAATCCTCAAAACGGCCATCTCATGCATCCTCTCAAATGCATATTATAAAGCATAACAGTCTATTTAAAATAACAAAGTAGACTTTAATATCACCTTGGCTTCTTGACCTCTGAAAAAACTTAACAATACCACATTGTCCCCCTTCAAGCTGGGAAACTTTTGTCTGAAGAATTTTCCTCTACAATAAAAATGACCATGTGATTTAGGTGGCCCATATTAAGTGCCTCATCCTTTGTATCCATATCGCATGCATGTGGTATAACCAGTTAGTATTTGCATTTGTTTAATTAATAAAGCTTGGAGAAAGAACTCATAAATGGAATTTTTGAATTGATTATTTTATTTATTGCCACTTTGGCTGCATTGGTCTTCTTGCAACATCTGTAGATTGTAGACTGAATACTGTAGATGTAAGATTGTAGAGATGAATGAAATGAATTAATGATTATGCATATGAGCTCAGAGTCTTTGGCACCTTCTCACGGTAAGGAAAAATGCCAAAAAAAACCATACTCAGATAGCTTGACCTGGCCAAAATTCGAACCCAGGTCCTCCAAATTAATAGTTGCAGATGCTACCACTAGAACATAGCAGCAGTAATTTACAATTGTGATTCTCTTAACTACTGTATGTCGCTCAAAGGACATAATTACTTCCCTTTAAGATTTATAATATTGTGCTTAGTCTTCAGAATAAGAATTTAACAAAAAATGATAATAACAAAGGGTCTTTGTCTTTTACTAATCAGAATTTAATAGGAATGTTTCTTGTTCTAGATGCTTTCAATAATGATTTAATTCATCAGACACTCTGTGACATACTTGCAGGAAAAAAATGTGAAATACCTGTATACGACTACAGAACAAATTCAAGGTACAGTCTTAAGCTTATTGCAGTAATAATTAAATTTTGCCAGTAGTATTAAACACATGTCTATTTTCAAGAGTATAATTTTCAATATAAACAGGCATAATTCTGGGTATACTATATACCTGTCTAACCAGATATATATCTCTTGTGACTATCAAATATTATAGTTCACTTATGCATCACTAGTATTCAGCCTTTTTATTTCTTCCCTCTTTCTCCCCTGTTAGACATAATAATCCATTCATCAAAAGAATGAAGCCCATTGAACTGGTTCACAAAGCCTGGAGTAATAAAAGCAGCAACTAGACCTGTAAACTGCATATTATTCTTCTATGGTTCTTTCATAACAGGTTTTATCCCATTCTTCCTTGTAAAGTGAAAATGAGTTGTGAACAATTGATTGCATGCAGGATCCTGTACTACAAGACAAATAATGTCATTTCAAAGTAAGAATATTAGGACATAACAGTTGTGTATATAGTATTTGTAAGAAGTACTTACTGATTTTATTTTATTTGATAGTTGTAGCATGGGACTGTAAACATTACAGTCATTATTGCTTTTTTAAATTTAATAAAACGTAATGTTGGGTACATTATTGACTGCACTATAAACTGCTAATGAGGTAATTTGCTTTCAGATGTGATAACCGGTTTACAACAATTTATCCAGCTGATGTCGTCTTATTTGAGGGTATATTAGTATTTTACTTTCCTGAAATCAGAGATCTGTTTCACATGAAACTCTTTGTTGACACTGATTCGGACACACGATTAGCGAGAAGAGGTAAGCATGGTATTCCAGCAGATCTGTTATGTATGTGCTATTCATTAATTATTATTTGTTTATTATATTAGCCTTCTAAACTCAAGTGCTCATAGTTACTGTTTCCAAAGAGCAAGTTGATCTCATAATGTAAACTGATTTGCAGTGAAAAGATTGGTCAGTGTTTGCAGTATTGGCATTTGCTCATGGCCTCTGCACACATTAATGTATGCTTGCTTGTGTTTTGCAATAAGAAATGCTGAGCTTAAATAAGCGGTGAAATATATCAAGTGTGAAAGAAAAAAAACTCTGAAGCTGATAATTTTTGAGATTTTCATGCTACCACATAACAGAGAACCATAAATAACAAGAAAATTAAGTTGTAATATATACTAGTTGTGTGCCTATATGAGTCAAACCGCCACTGGTGACTGAGGTCATTAAGGTGTGGACTCGTGAGCGGAAGGTCTGGAGTTTGAATCCCACCAGGATTCGCCCTGGCTGAGATTTTTTCCATGTTTTCTCAGTCCTCATAAATGGCAAATGCCAGGGAGGTACCCTAAAGTTAGGCTTTGAATGTTTCCTTCCTTAAAAAATCCTTTCCCAACATATAATTTCATCTCATGTATCATCATTGTCTACCACCTGTGATGCCTCAGCAGTAAAAACGGGCATTAAAAACTATTAAAAAAAATATATAAGCAAGCTTTTAGCTTTCTAGTACTTTCTTGGGTAATTTTGAGGAGGATCTAGTAGAAAGAAATACTTATGCTAGTGGTAGCTTGTGGCAGCATAAAACTGGTTGTACATCTTCAATACTGCTGAATACAGATTGAAAACTTCTAGAATCTTAAAACTAGAATTAACACCCATATGAGTGGCTGAGAAGTAGAGAAAGAAAGAGAATTATAAAAATATCACTGTAATATACCTATTAAAAAAAATTAGTTGTTCTAGATTTTATGGTAGCAAACTGGATGATCCTCTGGATCTGTAGGAATCTGTGTGATAGACATAGCAAAAATTAATGGTAACCAATGTACAAAATTTTTTTCACACTAACTCCATTCACTTACATAAAAATTGGACACATGTTTTGGGAGTGATCCCTCCCATCTTCAGCCTGTAGACAAACACAGTTAGTGTGAAAAAAATTGTTGTTCATTGTCAACAGCTTCGTAAGTACATTTGATTGAGAAAAATTAATAGGTTTAACATGCAAATGATAGATCAAAAAATAAAAAGATTCAAAGAAAAAAGAAAATTAAACAAATCACTACACTTAGTGCTTTAGCTAAAGAAAAGATTTATCGAAAATTCACCTACCACCCTTACCTTAATAATAAATTTCAAAAAATATTCAAGCAATACAACATCACTTTGGCACCCATAAATAGATACAGTGTAGGCAAACTAGTGAAGTTAAATAAAACAGAACCCAGACCAAAAGAAGAAAATTCAGGCATATATAGAATTAATTGCAGAGATTGTGATAAGGTGTGTATAAGAAAAACAAAAAGGAATTTAAGTATTAGACTAAAGGAACATTGGAGAAATATAAAATACAAACAGATAGAGAAGTCAGCAGTGGCAGCACACTTTTGGAAGGAAAGCCATGAAATAGAAAAAGACATCATCTTATTAAAGGCAATTCATCACCCAAATGAACTCGGTATATGGGGAAAAAATATGAACATAGAATCATGAATTTTGACAAACCAGAAGCAGACAATATAGTTCATCAACACACCACCAGAGCAAGCACAGTTGCTTACATTTCCCACCTGATTAGATCCATTAGACATTGAATGGTTGACAATGTGAGCAAGTGCCTCACAAAACATGTCCCAGTTTACTTTTAAATAAGTTTTTAAAAGTGGAACAACATCAAGAGAGTTTTAATATGTTGACATGATTTTAAGTAGTTTTACTTTTAGTCTAAACCAGATTTCTCAATTAGTTTTTTGTCCTCATTATTAAAAACTTAATATTACTGCAACGCTTCTCCAAATTTGCTTCTCTTGGGCCCCAGGCATTGAAATCTACCCTAATCTGTTCTTCCTCTGTTCTTGCATTTAGATTCCCCACAGCATTAATTCTACATTTGTATATTTTTCCTGTAGTTCTTCAATGTTTTGTCTTAATTTATTGAACAAATGTGAATCATAAAACCTTGAAGAGCTATGTGGATTATAAACAATACCTTAGCACACTTATGTACTTCTTCCAAATACATCACTGAATATACACCACAGCATTTATCATCTCCTAAATTCTTTTCAACCTTAATTTTGAAACTTTTATCTCTTCTCACAAATGACCCTATGCCACCAGACATCTGACCTTTTCCTTTAATCTTCATCACTTTTTTTTCATAATAATCATACCCAGTGACATTGATGACAGAATCCTTTAACATCCATGTCTCAACTACTGCAAACACATCTGCACACTTGATTATTCAATGAACGTCACCATTTCGTATTTTCATTATTAACTCTTCACATTCCAGCATACTATAGATAAGGTACACACTTCCTATACTGAATCCATTCTCCCAAACCCCAAGTGCTCCAAATTTGCTTTGCTTCTTGTAAGTCTCGCCTCTTTATTTGACACAACTCTTCGTTCCTCTACCTGCATAATACTTCCCGTAGTGTTTTATTTTGCCTTTATGTGTTTCTTACATTAAATGTGGCACGCCTTTGTGCATTTTGAGTTGTGTCAGGTCTCCTAAGGAGCTTGTTACATTCCTTTTAAAAGGAGAGAGAGAGAGAGAGACACACGCACGCACGCACGCACGCACGGGTTCTCATTCTGCTATACAATTGTCAATTGATTTTGCTGACTGGAAGTAACTGTATAACAGCCTTACCACTAGCAGAAGGAAATCATGTTGTGCAATTGGAACATTTTTTTTCTCATTATTTATTATTAGTAAATACTACTTATATTGTTATATTGTCAGTCTTGATGGTGTAGTGGTAACCATACTTGCCTCCTAAACCCAAGATCGCGGGTTCAAACCTGGCCAGGGTCAGGATTTTTTTGGAGCATAAAAATCATAAGTATGGATTCCTTCGGAAGGGAAGTAAAGCCGTGGGTCCCGTGTTGTGCATTTACGGCACAAAAAATAACCTCAAGCCTGAAAGAGGAGGCCTCTTAGCAAAATTTGTCGGCCGTTTCATACTCTGAATTGAATGGGACACTGATGACCTGAGATGTTAAAGAGGGTCAATAAATAAAACAAATCAATCAACAATCAACTACTTATGTTGCACTCACCATCATATTAAATGCTGGAAGTGCCTGCCCTTTGCTGTGAGACCTGGCTGAATCCTTTAAAAAAGATTTTGAGACACTGGCTACAATGCATCTTTTGGTCATAAAGTGGAAATTCTATTACTTGATCAGGATTTCAGCATCTATTGTTTTGTGAATTCCTATATTCTGAGATATTGAAATTAGCTTCATTTGCGAAAAAATGTTAAATTCATGATTTTAATAAGTTACAGAACCTCTCTCTTTTTTCTCACACTAAGTTTTATTTCAGGTACAACAGTAATTTTATATGAATGAAGATGGCTTTATATGCACTGCTGATAGATACACCAACTTGTTGGGCTAATAGTATTAAAGACTTTTTAGGGAAAATTTCTGATTGATAGTCAATTTCATCAAGCTACTACTCTGTTAAAAACTTTTTTTACCGTTGAAAAAAACTTTGGATTCAAACTTTGTTCACAATCTAAAAGTTACACTTCTAAATGGAGAAGTGCAAATTTAGACAGATATTTCCTGTAAATTTAAACAGATATTGATTTGTTGTATCTTGCTATAGAATTTATCATTGTATTGTTATTCTTATTTTACATGTTTTAGCAATGTATTTTTTTCCATTCTCTTTAATGATTTACATGAGTTTTCATTGTCTTTACTTGTCAATTTTTATTGTTCTTTTTCTTCTTGTAATTATTTCATGAATATATTTGATGAATTATTTGTTTTCATTATTCATGTTTACTAGCACATTTATTTACTCAATTTCATTTCTAATATATAGAATTATATATGTACAAGTATTGTTGCTTATTTATAATTGTAGTATTGTCACTGAAACTCATACATTAGTAGAGTGGCCTAATTGCCTTTGCTCTGCCAAAATAAATAAAATATCTCATTCTTGGCATACTTCAAAATACACAAATACACAATAGAAATTCTAATAAGCATTTATAGAAATACAACTAAAACAGTTGGCATGATAAACAATACTGAGAAAGCTCAAACGCTTGCATCAGCAGAACTTTAATTTCAGTCTTACCAGAAATTGTGCATTTATTTGAAGTCACAATCAATTTTCACTATTGTACATAAAGTCTGATTGTGTAGCAGAATGAAGGAAAAGTATAATTAAACAAGAACAGAATGTTCAGATATAATAATTTAAACATCAAAAATAGGTGTAATAACCATGATGAAATCCAGATAACAAGCCAGCCCTTACTACGTGAGCTAGAGTCATTTTTCTTTAACCTATGTAATTAATGTTTCATTTATTCCAGTCCCAAGAGACATTAAAGAAAGAGGAAGAGATCTGGATCAAGTTCTCAACCAGTATATGAATTTTGTGAAGCCGGCATTTGAAGAATTCTGCTCACCGGTAAGCTAAGATAAAATACAGCTTTTAATATATTGCTTATTCAATTACTAATTTCCTTTTATTGTCCTTCCATATTCTTGGCATTATATTGAGTTAGTGTTTTATACTGCTCTGCAAACTTGATTTTACTCTTTGACATTAATTTATTTACTTAAATAGCACTAATTCTCAAACATGATTATAATATGGCCTGGTTCTAAACCAGGTACTATTCTGGGTCAGAAAGTATTAATCTGATATACGTTATTAATATACAAATTTTCACCATTCTATTAACTATATTATAGCAATGTTAGCTAAGCCCCAATCCTTGGTTCAACAGTGGCTTCATACTGGGGCATCCAGAGAACTTTGGTACTGCCCCTTCTACATTCTACACCTATATTCCTCCTGTTTATGTTGATTCTTTGTGCTACAATTAAATACATCAATTGTGGTTTGAAAATGAACATAGCTCTCTCCCACAACCATAACCCTCTAAAATAACCAAAATAAACAAAGAAGTACAACAATAACATAAACTAAAACATTTTATACATTCATTATTTGCCCAAATTAACAATAAATCTGTTCTGATTTATAGAAACCTTGCCTTAACTAACTTACATCCATACATATTTAAGTTATTCTACTACACAGACAGTCAAAATATCAATACCAACTAATTAAACAAGGCAAACACAATCAGACTTACAGATCATCTTTCCTCACTGACCATAACCATTTGTTGTTAATTCAATACAAGTATTCCCCAATATTCCTAATTTGTCTGTGGTCGCCATTTTTTTTTTTTTTTTTCACTACAATTTGCATATTTAACTTCAACCATTTACCATGTATTGCATGGCAAACTCCATGCTCACATTTACTTCTAAAATCCTTTTAAGATCCAGATTCGCAATCTAAACCATACCATTCTCTCTTTCTCCAGCTTATTACACTTACTAATGTATCTGTCTCTTTTAACATTCCCTTTTATCTCTGATAGAACACTGGTGACCTCTTCCCCTTCATAGTAGAATGTAATAAATATCCATCTGTATCTTCAAACCTTACTCTAATCTGTTTCCAAAAACCTCTATCCAATTCACCTCTTATTAACCATCCATCACCAGCTCCATTCCTTGTTAACTCTTCCCCAACTTTATTTACCCAGTAAAATCCCCTGAAATTTTAAACGTTCATTTAACAAAGAAATCTCCAACATCTGTTGTATCATAAATCAATACTTCTACCCACCCCCTCATACCAACCTCCCCAATTCCAATAAGGCTCCTACATTTGCAGCATTTTGTGGAATTCCCAACACAATCTTACAAAATGTACTGAGTATCCTATCCACCAATTTCCAACTTTCCTCTATCCCCCATATTTTAAAGCCATATGTTCACCTTGACTCCATCAGTGCCCTATATATTCTTTCCAACCAATTCACCTTCATCTCTGGTGGAACAAACATACATGAAACTTGCAAGGGCCTACAATTAAGGTTAATGTTGAAACAGATAATATGTTGCCATTTTTGGATCTGGAGATAATAAAAGGTAATAATAAACTTGAATTTGGTATCTACAGAAAGGACATGCATACAGACAGTTATATCAAAGCCCATGGTTTCAAACCAAGATCACATAAGGAAGCATCATTCAACAGCATGACATACAGACTAATAAATATACCACTGAACAAAGAAGAAAAAGAATGAATATCTATACATAACAGAACAGAAGCAGCTAAATTCAATGGGTTCAGCAAACAGATGATTAACTAAAAAATTAAAAGATTCCAGAAACAAAAAAGAATTAAACAAATTGCAACTTTGAGTGATTTATCAGGAAAACATTTAAATAGTTCACTTACCACAGTCAGCCAATAAGAATTTTCAAAAAAATTTCATGTAGTACAATATCCATACAGTGTAAAAAATTTATTGAAATTGAACGAAACAAATTCCAGGCCCAAAGAGAAAAAATCTGGGTATTTACCAGATTAATTGTAAGGATTGTGAAAAAATATACGTAGGAAAGACAAAGAGAAATATAGGCATTAGGATTAAGGAACATTGGAGAAACATTCGTTACAAACAAATAGATAAATCAGCTGTGGCAGCAGATTTTTGGAATGAAAACCATGAAATAGAAAAAGCATCAAGTTATTAAAACTGTTCAACAACCAAAACAACTAAACATATGGGAAAGTTTCTATATAAAAAAAAAACATGAACAAAACCTTATGAATGTTTACATCCCAGAAGCAGACAGCACAATATTCAAGTTTTATCACAAGACCACCAGAGCCTACCCAACTTCTACCAACGATGTAACAGTCGTTTAACAGCTGATAATGTGAACCATTGTTCCAAGAAACATGTCTTGAGCGAATCTCATGTAAGTGAAACCATAAAGAGTATTCTAAATATTTTAACTCAGAAATGATTATTATGCATTTCTTAACTAACTTCAAGGGTTACACCTAAAATGGTCTGGCTAGATAGGTGGAGACTCCTTTGTAGTATGTATTTTTCTTAGCATTTAAATATATTTCATTTCAAACTAACCTCAAAGATTATAAACCCTTGGTTAATGCTAATTTCTTTTGTCTCTCCCATTGACCAAAGGAGCTCAGAACCATTTTTAAGTATTAAAATTCCTTCACAATCTGTATCTCCATCCCCTACATAAACCACTTCTCATTTCTCCTCAGCTTATTACCCTTTTGTTTAAATAACATTATTTTGGTCTTCTCCTGATTCACTTTAAGATCCCATTCTTTACAATATCTCATAATTTCTAATAATGCATCTTAATCCTATCACTGAAATGGATGCTGTCATTAAATCATCAGCATAAAGTAAACTCAGAATTTCCAATGTATTTATTATTAGTTTGTGTGTATTAATTTGCTGTAAACCTACCATTATATTATGTAAAACAGATTGAAAAGAATAGGACTAAACTTGCATCCTTGCCTAAGTCCTCAATCTTGGGTTATTTCCTCAGTCACACAACCTTCCCTGCATTTAACGCAAAACATATTATCTTTGTAAAACTCCTTCAACAAAACCATCTTCTTATTCATCCCCTTTTATCATAATGTGCAAGGCCTCTCTATTAATGCTTTCCTAAATCAACAAATATTGCATACAACCTACCATGTTTATTTGCCAAACACTTATCTATCATTATTTTAATAACAAATATATTATCAGTAATTCTTAGATTTTTCTTAAAACCTGATTGAAACTGAGAAATTAACATATTCTCTTCTACCTACTCATTAATTCTCTCATTCAGAATCCAAGTAAAAACCTTACCATAATTAGACTAAAGAGCAATATCTCAATAACTAAAAATAGGCGAATGACTATACCGCTTTTGATATCTTCTTACACTTAATTAGATTCAATATCTAGTCAAACATTCAAATTAATCTGTCTTCTTATACAGAACTGGAAAAATTCAACTGGCAATCATCTTTATCTACTGTCTTATTCTTTTTCCCCTTTTGAACCTGCTTTAGAACTTATTCGCCAGAAAACTCTTTATTCAGAGCTTCGTTATATTTGATTCTAATTCCAAATTCCAACCCTCATTTCAGAATCTCTGAATCAAATAAGCATTTAAAACATTCCACCCAATGCTCAATCTCCCCACTTTTGTTTATGTACAACTTCTTATAATTTCCTTTATTTGTTGCACCTTCCCAGATTTGATTTTGACCTCTATTTCTAAGTCTTTTTTTCTACCCCATTTACTTCTCTTACTATCTAATAACCTTTTGTACTATGCTCTTAACTCTGTCAATTTTCTTTTATCCTGAAATTGTGCATTCTCTATCCACTGAATAATGGCACCCTTTACTAAACTTCTCATATCCCTGCATTCTTTATCAAACCAATCATCTTAACTTTCAAAGTTATTCTTACTCCTTTTAAGCATACTATTACTGATCTGTTTGAGCACAAATTCTAATAGAAATAATGTCTCTCCACACTTGCCTATTTTAATATAAAACTTTCTTACCATAAATTCATCCCTCCATTCTACTGCTAAAGGAAAATTAGCAGTTACTAAGTTCATCACTTTAAATTTTATCACTAACCCTAATGACTCCAAACCACATATAGCAAAATCCACAACATTTTGATAATTTGCACTAACAAATTTACATTCTTTTCCTTTATATTCTCCCCAAAAGCCATTTAAAATTAACATACCATTGGTTTCACAAAAGTGAACTAAATTCATACCTTCTTCGTTCACTCCTTTATTCTTACTCCTTCTTATAACACTTCTCTTATCTACCTCTATAACTAAATCATCTAATATACCCAAATCCTGTGCTTGCAATTTCCCATTCTTCACATTGAAACCTCCCAGCAATAAAAATTCTACCATAGGAAATTCCTGTCTAATTTCTACCATCTCATTTCCTTACTGGTGGAAGAAATCTGGCTGTGAAACTGGAAGTTTCTGGGTGGATTATAAACTATCCCTAAACACAATGTTAACTTCAGCAATATTCCCAAATTACACCCTCCATCTTAGAATTCTATTCTTTAATCTTCCATTCCTTCCTAAATAATGGCCCCAAGCCACCTGAAGCTCTTCCCTTAGTATTCCTTCTCAAACCATTTTTTTTTACATAAATTCAAACACTGCCATTCTAATCTCATCCCTGTCCTCTGACCATTTTTTTTTATTGATTTATTTACGAATGCTCTTTAATATCTCAGGTCTTCAGCGTCCCATTCAATTCAGGGCGTGAAATGGCGGACAAATTTTGCTCAGAGGCCTCTCTTTCAGGCTTGAGGTATTTTTTCATGCCATAAATGCACGTCTTTACTTCCCTTCCGAAGGAAACCATACTTAGGATTTTTACACCTGAAAAAATCCATTGGTTCTGGCCAGATTTGCACCCGCAATTTTGGGTTTAGGAGGCAAGTATGGTAACCACTACACCACCAGGACCGACTCCTCTAACCATGTCTGAACTATTGCTGATAAATGCAAACCTGTAAAACCCAAAGACAAACTCGTCAAAACTTCGCAATTCCAAACATCCAGCCTCAGATACTCTTCTGAGCTTGATCCCTCCTGCTACAAACTCTTGATGCTGCTGGGAATACACATGTCTTCTCACCTACTGCTGTACTGTACTGTCAAATTCTAAAATACATTGACATGGGTTGACACAATACTGAAATCTGTAGTGACATCATTCTCTCTTCTTCCCTCCATCTCCCCTCTTGTTAACTGTTGAATCTCTTTAGACAGCTGCCTGCTTGATATCTCAATATGCTGGTACATCAGCATGGCTGCTCCTCCTTGACCTTGAAACTACAACACATTCTCTTGTATTGTCGTCTGCTTTCCCCTTTCCTCACTAGGTACACCTCTGGCTAAACTGACCCTTGGTCTTCTGCTTACTGTTCTAATTACATCAAATTACCAACTCACATCTTTCTGTTCACTTCTATTGCCAGTACTTACCTCCTTTTTATCTGCATTTACCACCTTTCCATCAATCCACAGTTGAATATTCCACATAAAAGCTTTCTTTCCATTTGCCTTGGCATCATTAATTTTTTTTTAGTGGTAATCTTCATTTCCCTCACTTCCCTGACAAGTTTTTATTGATGAAAATATTAGTTCCTTTAAGTGTCTTTGCTCTATGTAAGATCTCATACACAGCATTCGTGGTAGTAAACTTTACTATTATAGCTATCTTGCCTATTTGTCTTCCACCAAAAAGGCATCTGTAATTTCTCATCCTCCTAGTTTCATCTCTAGCTTTAGTTACAGAATATCTTGTACATACAATTGGGCCCAAACTCTTCTTTCTTTAACTCCAGTAAACACCTTGTCCTTAAGCTTTTCAATTCTCCCTTAGGCTTCTTCTAAACCATCCATTCTGTCTAGAATCTTTTCTACCTCATCCCCTGAATGAATTGGGCCATAGTTCATTTCAACCCCATCAATAATTAAAAAAACTTACCAGTAATTTTAATAATTAAAGCATTCATAATCTCTTTCTTTCCTCCTCTTGTCCCCTTTGGTGTATCATACTTAGCTGCAAACTGCCTAATTCTTAAATGTAAAATTGGAACTTAACACAGTGAAGCCAATCATATTAATGGATATCATTGTATGATTAGTTGAACTACACACTCTTAAAGCTTCACTTACTTTTCATAAATGTATGGAACCGGTTTCAAGAACATTTTGTTCCCATCTTCAGCCATGCTAAGGTTCAACAACGAGTTGAACCTTAGCATGGCTGAAGATGGGAACAAAATGTTCTTGAAACCGGTTCCATACATTTATGAAAAGTAAGTGAAGCTTTAAGAGTGTGTGCCTAATTCTTACTCTATACACTATCAAATCCACTTCCATTGTGTCTTATTTCCTTCTTCTTCTACACAACAGGAGCTCTCACCTAACACATCCTATCTTTTGTTGCTAACTCAGTACCCTCAACTTTACTCTTATGTGCTATTGCCATAGTTGCAGCTAATTTATGTTTTTGAGTTGCAGCATCACTAGTGTTGTAACAGCATCCCCTAGCATCTGGTTCAACTAAAAGAACAGTGTGTCAAACAGTAAAGAACTTTATGAGGGGTTGAGCAATAAGGTAGGCACAAAGTAATAGAAAAGGGTGTGTGGAAAATAATTTTGGACTATAGTTCCATAAATGACAACAGGCACCTACGCTACATTAAGCAATATGTACAGAATCTAAAAGCAGAATTAGTTATTTTTTGAATTCATAGTTTCACTCATACAAAAATATTTAACTTTGCTTTTCTCCAGGAAACAGACAAATGATACTTTTAGCTATTTAATTTACAAGACAAAAACAGAATTTCATATCCTTTGGTATTCATAAGAAACCAACACATAAGAACAGCGACATCTAGAAAAACAGTTTCAGCCCTAGGCCTCATCAACATACAATCTTTAGTAACTTATCCCACTCAGCAAAGAAGAATATGCGTTGGAATACTAATTTGTCATTTATACCACACTCTGTAATTGTTTTAGCCATTGAACATTAGATAAGAAAATCTGCAAATTTAGATGAAGTATCAAAAAAATCAGCACACCCACTGTCTTAAAATGAGCATAAAAAATGCCAGAAATTTACTTTAATAACTGTTTACAACAAATTCTGGAACATTTCTAAAAAATGTAATATAATTCTGACCCACAGAGCAACTACAGTGTAAAAAAAATCTGCTAATAAATTCATTAACTTATTATAGTCCCAACAAACAAGAAGTCTGGAATCTACTAAATGAAGTTACCAAAGCAAAACAAAAAGAAACTTGTAAATTAGGATGAAAGAAAATTAAGAAATTTCTAAATTACTAAAATCTGTCTAAAATTCACTGAAATAAGTACATGAGAGAAAATCTTCATACTCAAGAACGAGGTTGTATTATGAACTTTGAAATAGCACAATTGGACCACCTGAGTTAATGCTTATTATGATCATCTGATGCTACCACCTTGTGCCTACAACCATAGTGAGTAAGCTTAATACCCTTTGCACTTTAAACAAACCATTTGAACAAAACATAATCAGTCCCATCTTATATGTTATCTTGTGTAAATATATCAAGAGATCATATATTCTTATATTCAGTAATGGATTATGAAAATGTGGAAACAAGTATTATTTGCTAATTCATTATATTAATCATCCTCATTTTATTAAAGTTAACCCTCTTAATTTCCATGTCTTTATATCAGGCACTGAATTTTTGAAAAAAATTACAACATACTAAACTCAACAAGAACATTTTCTAATTAATTAGGTTATGCCTGTTGCACTGCACTATTTAACACATTGCTAGGTTTTATAAGGTTAAACCTTTTCTGTTGCTTTTCAAATTGTTTCATTATCTTCAGCATGTGAATAAGAATATGTGTTTATCTTCCTTGTTTTTCCATTGGAAATATATTTTTATTCAGCAGTTCATTTTATAAAATCTTATTAATTTGTTTCAGACAAAGAAATATGCAGATGTTATAATTCCACGTGGAGCTGACAACACTGGTGAGTTATAATGATTTTTCTCATAGTATTTTATAATTTTATAATTTACTATCAGTTGCAGTTAACAGTCAATAAGAAAAAATATTATAAAGAATATATAATCTAATTCTACTTCTACAAGGGTGATAATTACATGAGGGTCAGTTAAATGGAAACAATTGGAGTCAAACTGCAGACATAGAACATACTTATACTACAATAATGTGTTCAGTTGTTAACACATTATTGTAGTATATATTACCACTCCATTGTCTACAGCTTCGTAAGTACAATTTTTACTTAACAGGACATACTGTCAGTATCTCTTGGCAATAGCTGCACACTTCTTCCACAGCATCACAAGTTGCTGGTTATCAGTGATATAAAAGCCCTTAGTCTGGAAGTGTAATCAATCTCTCACCACTGCTTTGACCTATGCATTTGACCCAAAGAGCCATCCTATATATTTTTCTTCAGGGGGCCTAACGCAAGAAAATCAGGTGGGGAGAGGTTGAAACTGTAGAGCAGATCTACAAAACTCCCACTTTAAGCATGCCAGGGTATCCATGGTGTTCTTTGTGATGTGTGGTCATGCATTGCTGTGCAACAGGTTGGGTCTGAAGGACATGAAGTGTGGCGATTTGTTCTTGAACCACCAATACAAGTTATCCAGAGTTGTCATACAGATTTGGAATTGATGGTAAGGCTGTGGGGCATGAAACTCAATCCTTGGTGAAGAGGATGGTGAGCATGACTTTGCCTGTATTTAACTGGGCATGGAACTTTTTCAGCAGAAATAATGCAATGTGCTTCTATTACATTGGATCTCCAGGCCATAATGATGACACCACAACTCATCACAGCACTCTGCAGAAACCCATCTTACTCTTGATGGTACTGGTTCAGCTGTTTTTGTGCTAGCTGTATCTGCTCGACCTTCTGCCCAGGCATGAGGCAGCATGATATTCATTATGCATACACTTTATGGAACCGCAAGTGCAGATGGAGTATTATATGGACACTGCATTAGCTAATATGTATTCGAAGTATGATTGAACAAGTTCATTCACCATGTCAATGGAGCACTTGGCCAGTTCTTGAATCATCCTCAAAGATGTTAGTCAGAATCATGCAGACCATACTCTTAACTTTCAACTCGTTTAGACTGTGTTCCCATACACAGAATTCATTCAGCAACAGATTTTGACTGCGGAATGCTGTTCTGCTGTCAAAAGTCTAATAACTGCTTGTTATTCTTGCTTAGATACTGGAGTGTTCACTGCTGGGGCTGTTGCCAATTGTTCTGTGTAAGCCATTGCTCTTTAGCAGGACATTCTACCTGGCTTTTGGATATACTGTTCTTCCTTGCTGCTACAGGCTTTGAATAGTTTTCATTTGACCAACCCTTTTGACTTGGGTATAGCAACACATTTATATATATCATTATAAATATATCAGTATTTATATTGTAGCATTACTTTAAAGGTACCTATGATGTCTGCGGCTTATTTCAGTAAGTACAAATGTTAAAAGTAAATGTATTACCTCTCATGGGAAGTTTTAATGTTTAACATATAAATTCTCCAAATGTGGATGGGAACCCATGTTAGCCATTTAGTTCACAGGATATACTATGCTTATGTTTTCTGCCACTAGATTGTAATAATGGAATTTGAGATTAACCAATTCTACAGCACAAATTGTTTTTGCAGGGGGATGCCAAGGAGCAAATAATCCAATTGTCTTTGCAGAAAAGTTTAGATTAAGGCAATAACAAGCTTTAGTTACACAATAAATTATATATTACCCATTTACAAATTTTGAGATTGTTAATGTGTTTAATGTAGTGGATGATTTTTCTTCCAAGTGAAGTGTCACACACCCAAGTTGGGCCCCAGTTCTGTTCACATAATTGAAATTTGATCATTTACACTCTTGAGAGGGAGCTGTTATGCTCCAGTAAGTACAATAATTAAATAGGCTTCTTCCTAGCATTACATCTCCAGATTTGCTTTGGCACTTGTGTTCACTGTTAAATTAATTAAAAATTTGCTCTTATGTAATGTATTGTGGTACTCTAATTCATTCGTGGGAAAAGCTTAGGCTATATACATAATGCACAAACTATATGGGAATTAGGAAGAAGGCACATTCCTTTAGGCTTCAAACTGTAATATAGTGTTCTGTGAAAGTGCTAACACTTTGGAAACTATATTACCTTTTACTTGGAAACTATATTACTCTGTACTGTTGTCTTCCTGCTATTTCATCTTCATTGTAAAACTAACATTTTAGGCTAGTTTCATAATTTACTTGTTTCATTTTCATGTTTTCACTTTGTGCAGAGTTTGAAAGATGTTTTTTAAAGATATAATTTTGTTGAACAACAAATTTTAACATTTTTGTTTCCTTGAAAACAGCTGCTTTTGTATAATTAGAATTACCTAATGTAAAGTGATGGTAGAAAATTTTTCTTAACTGGTGATTTCACATATTGATGCTGGGTTAAAGCAAGTTCCAGTCTTGTAACCAAGAGTTTAACAGTTCATATTTGCCCTTTAGATTTCTTACTTAATCAAGTTCAATCATGAGAAATAAAATGAGGGTCAGATAGTGGTAGATGGAAATGGATATCACAAATGTTGAGAGTGAATATCCAGTACATTTCAGGAAGGTTGTGTCAATGTTAGTCATCCAAGTTCATACTTCAAATGATGTAGGAGTGATAGATGATCTGCACATGCAAACTGGTCACGTAACAGAAGAAAAACCTTTGATTTGTCTGCTCGGCCATCAAGCTTGGTTCAGTAACAGAGAGAATTTATGGGGTAAACATTAGAGAATAATTTGTAATATGTATAAAAAACAAACAGTTTTCTGGCCTGTTCACTGCTTTTGTAAACAAAATAATTTTCTCTAACATTAAAAGTGTAGATTCCACTTTTGAAATTAGAGATAAAATACATGAGTGTAGAATATTTTTAGACAAGTGAAATTATTGTTTAAGTGTTATTAAAATACATTTTTGGTTGTTTTCAGTAGAAAGAACATTCATAAAATTTCATTTATTAGTCAGAACTTCATACTCAACTTCTTTTACATGCTTTTTTCTTTCTAGAACTAATTCTAAGGATCTTCAGCCTTACCTTCTACTAGTAGCTAATAACAATTAATCAAGTTAATTGCCATGCAACAAATTTTTCTCCTTATTATGGATGCACTTTAAACTTCTTGAATGTGTACCATCTGCTTGAATATCATATTTATTAAAATAAAGATTATCCTCTAAATTGATATTTATCATATGAGATAGACTCTGTCAAATCAGTTATTAACAATTGCGGTAATTCATCGGAACAATTACAAAATAAGATTAAGATGTAGAAAAAAAAAATTAGGTTCATCACAAATAAAGGATTAGGCAAATTGACAGTTGCATTGGATTTTTGAGCAGAAACCCATAAATTGATCTTCAGTTTTACTGAAATGTATGATAGCAGTTGAAATAAAAACAAAAATGCATCAAATACTCATTAGTAATACTGGCTCAGTAAATAAAGTTTTGCAATTTTTTTATGGTACAAAATATTTATACAATTAAGTAAAAAGTGATTTCACACTGTACATTATTAAACCACAGATAAATTTATGCTAGTGAAATAGATTTTGATAGTTTGTTTGCCATCTTTCATAAAAAGTAAAGGAGATGTAAATGATGTATAAAAATGGGAAGATGAAATAGCAGCTATTATGATATAAAACCTTATTTATGGCTTAACTGAATAATTATGTATAAATTTTGATAAATAGAACTCCATAGACATAAGTAATTATACCTTGTAGATGGGTAATTGATGAAGTGAGGTATTTTACAGTTCATTATGGTCTTCTAACTTTTCAAGTAAAATGTTATTTACTTAAAAAAGGAAACGCATAACATGATCAGGACTTCATTCAGTATTGTGATATCTTGAAGGTGTATGTTTATGAACATTCTGCTTTGCAAAACAACTTCAAATTATGCTATTGCTAAATGCTATTAACCATTTCTTATGACTTAACCTACCATAGCTACATGCTGCTTTGCACAGGTTTAGGGTTAGTGAATGCTACAGGGTTAAAATTTTGCTTGTTTATGCTTTTATGTTTTGTTAATGTGGTGGTAATTTTGCAGTAATGATATTCAGACAGAAATTTTGAACATAAGGCAGATAACTCACATTGAGCATTTTGTGTAAATTTTAGTGGTTAAATGTTAATCTAAAAAGTAAATCTACAAAATTATTTTATTGTGGTACAAAATACTTAGTTACAGCAAACTTGCACAAATGAAATTGAAATTTTCCACTAAAGCTGATAAACTTTTTTATCCAAATGCATTTAACATATTTGGAGAAGGGGAAAGGAAATTTTAAAATTCTTGGAAAAAACTCAGTATGTAATGTGGGAATGCAGCCAGGAAATGCACTACAGTATTATTTGACTTTTTTATTTTCCTTTCATTTCAGCACACTAAAGAAGGTATTGCTTGCCCTGCACATTGCATGCCCCTATTAGTAAGCCTTAGAGAATGAAAGAGGGTACTTTTTTATTCATTATTACAGCAATTAATCAATCATAAATGGTATTATGTCAGTAAAAGTCAATTTATTGATTAAGATCCAAAAGTGAGCTGCATCAAAATGTAGAGAAAAGAGTTTTATCAACTTCCTCCTTGCATAAGAAGTCATCGTTTGTACCTAAGCATTTTTTTTTTTTAATTTATTTATGGACACTCTTTAACAGCTCAGGTCATCAGCGTCCCATTCAACTCAGGGCATGAAACGGCCGACAAATTTTGCTCAGAGGCCTCTCTTTCAGGCTTGAGGTTCTTTTTCGTGCCATAAATGTACGACACGGGACTCACGGCTTTACTTCCCTTCCGAAGGAAGCCATACTTAGGATTTTTACGCCCCGAAAAAATCCATTGGTCCTGGCCGGGTTCTACCTAAGCATACAGAGAAGGAAAGCATCATGTCATGGTGCTGACTTTATTGCCTTTCATCACCACCATACTTCAATATGGCAATCTGATTAATTATATCCCCTATTTCATAAAACTATGTTGAAAAATTTAATGTTGATGCCAATGATGTGAGATATTAAAAAACTGTGATTTGCAAAGAGACAAAAAGCAGCAACCTTTTCCCCATATATTTTAACTTTAGGAATATTTCAGTGATAAGGCAAAGGTAATTTAAGTATAATTTGTTGTAGATTCTTTATTAAAATATGCATTCCTTTTGGGAAAGTACCAGTTAATTCTACAGCGGTGTAGGATATTAAAAAGCAAATTAAATTTGTGGAATTTTAGGCATGAACTTTCATAATAAAATAACATCACTTTAATGGAAATAATTAGGATGAATTGACCAAGGATGGGGTACTGTAGTGTACTGTAATTGATTCCTTTCCCCCTTTTTAAGTTTAAATATGCTTACCTGATTCTTGCCATAATTTATTTGCCATCATGAAATTTAAACTATTTAACTAACTTATACCAGATGTATTAAATTACATAATATTGTAGTTCAGATTAAATGCTTGGCTGAAAATTCCAAATAAGTTTTTGAATAGCCAACTTCATAAAGTTTTAGTAAAGAAACTTCACTCTTTATGGTTTGGTGAAGTATATTTTTGTACTTTAATTAGAATTACTTGTGTCTAATGCTAAACAAGAAAGAATATGATGGTGGAAAAAGACCTATTAATAAGGATAAAAGTCGGGATAAGGAGGAAAAATACAAAGAACGGCCCATGAGAGCATCTAGAAGTTTACTTAGATCTTTATGCAGTGCCTCGGCTCAAATTTTCTAACAGACTTATTGATGTAATGTTAAGTCAATCAATTTTTCAATAATTTCTTTATTGTAGTGATGCTGAGGAATATTTTCTTTCATTTCTTAAGGTTTACTTCTTTTTTAACACACAAACAGTTAATACATATGTAAACAATATTTTGCAGGTGATGAAAAATAGTTTCAATAGATGGTTTTAAGCAAAACATTCATATTCTTGCAGAACTAGTAATGCAACATTTTTAAACACAGCTTTTCCCCTTATTCATACCAAGTTTTAATAACTTGGCAACAAAATTAAAAAAAAAAAATTGTATTCCATGCATGTAGCCCATAAATTACATACAAGCAATCATGAAAAAACTTATGACAAACATACCTGATTATTAAAATGTTGAACAAATTGGATGGACATCCTTATGTAATGCTGAAGATACATTTCAGCTGTTGGTTTCAAGGTTCCATATTCATAAATTGGCCATTAATCTAATCTTAACTTTATGACAGAACTTAAAATGGTCATTACTTCTCATATTTCAAGATATAATTAAAAACATTTTCAGGAAATGCAATTCTCACAGGATTATACCCACACAGATGCTCCACAATAAGTATTATAATCATATGTGACTGTTTGCAAATACAATGCTTTATTTAAACAAATACATTTCCTCAACTTTTTAGTATAAATAACAAACTCTTGAATGACAGCTGCTCAAAATTACAAACACTCTGACATGTCTTCTGTAAAAATGATCCTCTCTTCCCCAACTCCCCCTATTCATTTCATATTAATAATGCAAGATTTTTGTTAGAAAACTCTGAAATGATAGTTTAAATTATCTATAATGCAGGTTTTGCGCTTTATGCATTACACAGTCACTTAATGTGTTCCATATTATTCACTGTAAAATGCTCTTATCGATAAAGTTGGTTTCTCATTTAAATGTTTAAAATTCTTTATCTGTACAAAAAAAAAGTTGTTTGTAATCTAATGCTAAAGAACATGTATATTTTCCAACATTCATTACAGATAATTTTTTTTTTAGCTACAAAGTAGTATTTGTGGTTTTTTTTTATATATATTTGAAGGTCATTGATACTCTTGTTACAGAATGAACTTTGTTACACAAGAACTGACCTGCCAGTTTGATAATCTTGACATGCTGCTATTTATTGCCACTGATGAGCCTGGATCTCAATAGGCACTAATCGCTCAAGCCTCCCAACAGTACTTATCTGCATCTGTGTTAACCAGTCTGTCCTTGGTTCTTGTTTTCTCAATGGGGAAATCCCTAAGCTTCCTTTTTTTTTTTTTTTTTTTTTTTTTATCTGCCATGCCCATTGACATGCTAAAGTGAGCTTCCTCTTGTACCAAGTTGCATGTTCATTGAACTTGCAGCATGAGGGAAAGTAATTAACTTGTATTTATAGCATTTAGAAAGTTAAAGAAAAATTCAGTACTTTCTTTCAAATAAAGCAGGCAGTACCAACTTATATGAATTTACTTTTTTTCTTGTAAGGATTAAATTCAGAGACTCTTAAAGGTTTTATATTTTTATAATGTAAGAAATTAAGTTTGTATATCTTTTATGGGTTGCATCCTCTCAGGTTTGTTTCTAAGGAGGGTATGAAAATTATTTTTATGAAAGAATTCACTAAACAGCCATGGTCAATTTCACACCACCTATGGATTTATTTGATTTTATTTCAGTAGTTAGCTTATTAGCTACTATAAAATATTTTGAAACCAACTTGTAGCTAACTGATTGGTTTATTTTATATAATTGTGTAAGAAATGAGGAAAACACTGTAGAAATATAATTGAAGACCACTGTAACAAAACAAGAAATTCCACTTTCAAAATTTTGCAGGAGAGATGATTATTGTTTTACATAAATTAAAAAAAATTACAAAAAAAGTTTATTTTTCAGAAAGGCATGTATCAGTGTATAGTTTATGAACATCATTAACTTTTTCATTGCAAAAAATTGCAAATATTTACAAAATCCTACATGTCCAGTTAACATATAAGTTTATTTAGAACCATATTTTAGAGAACTGCAAATTTAAGTAAGTGTTAAATTTATTAAATTGTGTAAAAAGTCAATAATGAATTGTAATACAATTTTCATGCAAGTAAACACGAGCATAATAGCAAAAAATGTATATCAGGTCATAATATTTTTGCACAACTCCCATAGAAGCTTTTAATACTTGTATTGCAGCAATACTATACATACAAAAATATATATGATGTAGTGCATTTCCCTGACTATGAAATCATAAACAGTAAACAAAAATAATGAAATACTTTTATAACTAATGCAGGGGTTCTTCATAATAAAATATTTTCTATTTAGAATTACTGCCATTTCCTGGTATGTCTTTTGAATAAACCTCTTTCCTGACATTTGGTTTATTATCAAAGAAAAGCCTCTTTATCATTAGCTTTGTTTTTGCTTACATGATTCATTGATTGGAAATTCAGGTGCTTTAAATGTCATTGAAGCACATTTCTGTACATATTTCAACACTTTAACTACTATTGGAGAAGCAAAGTAGGTGTTGTGGACAGTCCATATACATTGATCTCGAGTGTTCTTGCCTCAGATATTTTAAATGGTAATTTGATTTTCATTATTATTTCATAGATTGCTTTCAAATCATAAGTATACCAGTCTTTATCCTAAATTTTAATCTCCCCAAATTTTGTCATAATTTCATAATATTCTGAGGGCAGCGTGATTGATACATATTTTCTTAGTTCCTCTTCAATAAGGCCAAAAGCCTCATAAATAATGTTGAATTTCTTTAAAACTTTGAAATTGCTATGTAACTCATAAGAATAACCATAATTTTGGAGTTTTTATTCTGGGAGTCACAAGAATCAGAAAATAGTTTTGAGAATAAGAATAAGATTTTTTGCATTTTCTTTCTTTAGATCTGGCTCTAAAGAACTTATTTAATCTCTCATTGCTGATGCATTTACCCCATGCCCCATATCAATCTCAAGGAATATTTTGAGACAGCAATTGTACAGCCAGACTTTTCCCAAGTTGAAAGTTTTGGCAATAGCTGATTTTCTGGCATTCAAAGCAAACTGATACAATATTTCTTATTGTCATTTAAAATACTAAAAACCCATTTTTGCTTTATTTTGTGCAACTTTAATATGTTCCTCACTTATTTTTAAATGGAAGATCTAGAGCTAACTTTGACTCTAGCAAAAATCATGCAAAACCTGAGCAAATTATCTGTAATGGTGTTTTCCAAAGCCCAAGCTAAATATTTGTTACATACATTTTATACTTTGAAAAAGAGTAACCTAACAACTCTGGTCTAAATTGAGAAATACAACACCTTTTTCATTACCTTTGGTGAAAAGTGCAAATGCTAAACTTCTAGTTTGTGTGTGGTTTGATGATCAGTATTCATACATAGTTACGTCTCTCTTAATGCACTCTTGTCTACTTATCATCCCTTTCCTACAGCCTGTGACATCATCCTCTTTAATCCTCGTTAGTTGATGGACCCTGCAGCTTGTACTTTTGGATATATGCCTGATGCCTTCACATACCCCTGAAAAGAATACATATGAAACATCCTATGCAAATACATGTAATTATTTCATACTTTACAGGAGAAACAAAACGTATGACTTTTGGTTTCAGTATTACAGTTCAGTATATGTTCTCTAACATAAGTTAATGAAATTGTCATCCCTATGAAATAAACATTCCAAAAATAGTTTTATTGATTAGATATGTAAATAAATTAATATATTTGAAATTGTGTACCCTTTTTCACAGTTCAGCTATTTTTCTGATTAATATTTCATAGTTATTAAGGTTTATTTAAGAAAGAAAATTAATTCTAAGCTTCAGAATAAATGGGACATTGTGTATGCTAGATTTACAGTTTTATTAAAATAAGTATATAAGAAGCAAACAAAACATAGGATCCTTGCTCTATTAACACCCCTAATAATGTGAAAACAGAAGACATGACACAAAATGTTTATTTTCGTCATAAGCATCTTCATGTGTTTCCTCACAGATTTCTTTCCAGAAGCCATCCAGTCTTGCAAATGTAAGTGTTTGCTGTTGGAAGATCAGTACCATTCCATGCTTGTCTCACAAGGTGAACATGTACTCATATAAAGTTCTTCATTGAACTTTGAAAACTTTACTTTTCCTTTCATTTTAGAAGAAAATTTGAACTAATTGTATGCAAACATTTAAAATGCAATGTGCATTCATACACTTCTCACCAATTTCCTTTCCGGGACATTTGTTCTTTCAACTTTTACATTTAACTCTGGTGTTCTTTAAGACTATTTCTTTCCCATGTTTCTGGATCAGATTTTCTATTCCATAATGGAATTTATAAGACAATGTTTTAAACAGCTTAAATTTTTACTGCTCTACAGTATTACTGTACTATTATTTCAGGATCAACAATGAAATATAAACTACTTAAAATCAATTACTAACACTCAGCAATGCAGTTATAAAAAATACAGAATGTGTAACAGAAAATTTCAGCAGTGCCAACAACATAAACTGGAAAAAAAAAGAAAAAGATTGTTTAAATTATGTATTCTTTCTGCATTTTTGGTATTTTTTGAACCTCGTATCTCCCTATAGAGTGTGTTATTGATGATAATTTTATTGCAGACCATAGACTCTACACTTGAATTTCAGTCATTGTCATAAAATATATTAATTTCAAACTGCATTGATAAAGGTTATGTTACCAAACGGTTAAAAAAAAAAGGGGCAATTTATTTCCATTTCCATTTATACTTTGAACAGTTACATTTAGTTTTATTTTACGTATATTTACAATTTATTTATCCTATACACACATTTATTTATCAGGAAGTTTTTCAATTCTGTTTGAAATTTTTTCCTTCTTTGACTTTTAATTGTTAGTGGCAGTTTATTATACAAATTTTTACCAGTAGCTCTTGAATCTTTTTCAGTAACTTTTTTGTTTACATTAGATGATAATAGTTGTTGTGGGTTTGAGTGCTATAGTTGTGGCAGTCCTTGTTTAGGATCTTGTCATGTTAATTGTTTATGACAAATAGAACTACCTTATAACACATAATTATATTATAGTTAACATTTTAGATTCCTTAAAAATATTTCTACATGGTACTCTCTGCTCTACTCTCTATATACACACACATACGCACCTGAAACAACTTTTTGAAAGATTAGTAGTTATTCATATTTATACATGTACTTCCCTCAATTGCATAACAAAAATATAGATTAAATCATAATATACTCACTTTAGACACTCTGAATTTATATATTAAGATAATTTCCTTAATAAATATATACATGTGCTCACTTTGCTACATATATAGTCTACATGAAGTTTGAAAGTTAATTGATCAACAATGCCTCCCAAGAAATTTATATGATTAACCTGTTCTATTGCTTCTCCATTAATTATAACATTTATGGCTTGATTCTGATGCCTATTATTACAGTAGGGAAACGGGGGTGAGTTAATTTTTTGCACTTTATGTTAATTTATTACTTAAGAATTATTTGTTCTGCTATAATTTATTCTAATCCAATAAGAAAATTGTAAGAGAATAGTAGAGTTGTATCATGTAACATTTTTGTGCAGTTTATGCAGGACAACCCATATAATACATCCATGGCATTAACTAATTTTTGTAAAATTTTGAACCTGTACCCTTTCTGATTGTCAGTTTCATATAGGTATACATAACTTAAAAGGCCAACAACAACAATAACAACAATAATAATAATAATAATAATCTCTTTATTGGTAATATAGTATGAAATATTTGTTGTACTTTATTCCCTTTCCTTTCCTCCTTTTTTTTTTAGTAATGTGTAGTGCCCGTTTTTACTACTGAGGGCATCACAGGCCAGTGGACACTGATGATACCTGATATGAAATTATATATTGGAATTTTTTTTTAATAAAGGAAGGAAACGTTCCATGTCTAAGTTTATGGTACCTCCCTGGCATTTGCTATTTATGGGGACTGAGGAAAACCTAGAAAAAAACCTCAGTCAGGGAAGATGGTCCTGGCAGGTTTTGAACCCCAGACCTCCCCCTCATGAGTCTGTGCCTTAACGACCTGGGCCACCCATGGTGGTTTTCTTCCCTCTGCATTCTTTAGGTAGATTCATTCTAATATGTTAGTAAAAATTTTTACTTCTTCAACTTTTGTCATTTTCCTGTGCAAGTTTTTTCTAAATTGAAAAAGATCATTTAAACACAAAGATCCTGCTTTGCATGTTGCTTCATTGTTGTATCATTATAGTTAAAATCTATATTCAAATCTTCATTTAAGAGGTCCCAAAAAAATCCATCGATCCTGGCAGGGTTTGAACCCCCGATTCTGGGTTTGGAAGGCAAGTGTGGTTACCACTACACCACCAGGATGGACTGTCTGCTTTGGGTTTGAACTTTGTTTACCAATCTGAAAATTGCATTTCTTATATGATTTCTTTTGTACATATCATTTATAAATAAATATTATTTTTTCAAGCATATAATCTCACTCTTGGCATGTATGCTCCACAGTACATAAATACATAATAAAAAGTTAAAATGAATTTCCTGCAGAAATAAACTGAAGCAGTTGGAATGACAAACATGACCAAGCAAGATCAAATACCTACATCAGCTGAACTTTAACTGTGGTCTTACCAGAAAGCATGTGTCCACTAAAAATCTGCTGATTTGCACTAGTGTATGCAAGCTCCCATTGTGTAGCAGGGCACAGTATTTAATTTCTTGTTCCTATGTTGTAAAAATGCTTCAGCTGCTAAGAGAAGAAGCAGTTCACCAAAAAGAATATCACAAACTTTTTGCTTTTGCATCTTTTGAATGTATTTATGTATATCATTTTATTTTTTTTTTGATTCATAGATTGCTTTTAATGAGAATAATCCATACTCATTAATATTAACAGGTGAATGCTCTATAGCTTAGCATTCTATTTTTTAAATTCACTAGCTTACTCATAATATATTGCGACTGCTGTAGCACTAGACTTCAATATCTTGCCTTCTTTTGCTCCAGTCCCAAAACTGATCCATTGGACTTTATATTCTCCACCATCTTGGGAAAGAAAGTGCTTTCATTTGTTATTTATTTTTTTTTCTTTTCACAATCTCAAATTAAGGTACTTTTTCTAATGAAAGAATTTTTGCAATTCCTTTAAATTGCTTGAAGCCTAGATTTTGAGATAGTTACTTCTTAACATAAACACTGCAAGGCATTTACAAAATTTTCTTTTTAATCTTTGTATGTCCATAAATGGAAATTTCTTTGAGAATGCATTTGTTAGGATTATACTTGAAGGGAATGTGAGGATTTCCAGTAGTGCGTATAATATGCTACTTTTTTGAAAAAAAAGTAATGTACTTTTTTTAAAAAATGTAATGTACAAAGTACTCCTGTTGCAGTTAGTATGTCATTGTCTTTCATATATTTTACTGTGTGAAGTGAAAACTTAAATGGATGGTAGGGGCCAAATATGATAAGGACAGTAACCAGGGATATATGGCATGTGTTCAAAGGTGTTGCTGGTTGCCAATACAATAAGTTCAAAACAAACATGTGAGAAATAAGCATCTTTTTTTTGAGGAAGCAAACAAGTGTAATTAAAAAAATCAGTTGTACAGATGATAACACTATGTAAACAATTAAAACTGCAAAATATTATTGGAAATGTGCTTATAGAATCACCACTCTGCTTGTTCCATCTACTTGTATTTATTTCAATCCATTGATTCTTCATCAGTGACAGAATCTTCAAATACTGACTGTTTCTGATTTTTTTTCAACAATGCTTTTTCCACTGATAGTAAGGAAAGGGAAGACAATTCCTTGATTTTGAGTGTTCCTTAGATAAGTATGCATTCTTCGGAGAACTAAAAATGATTGTTCTGCTAATGCACTATTGGCCGATATCGCACTTCTGGCAAAGCTTCTGTAACTCCCATGGTATATAACTTGTTGTACCTCATAGATTGCTTTGTTGCAAAATTCTGGGGAAGAATATATGTAACAAAGTTTGTTTCTCAAATTCAACACATTGAAGCAGTAGAATTTTTAAGGAATGTACCTAATATAGTTTCTGATATGGGAATTATAAATGCATAAATTACAGTTAATTGGTTATAATAATGATTTGGGTATAAATTATAGTATTGGGTTCTTCTTTTGGTTGGACCTGGGCCCCTGGATATTCCAGTAGGTAGCTACTGGGGACTGGGGAACAGAGCCAATCAAATTGGAATTTATGCCTTTTGGAATTGCCGAAGTTTATTGATGTGAGAGAATCTGTTGCTTGTTTGGCTGATTATATTGACAATCTCATTAAATGCCCATTAGATGATTTCTTAATGTTTCTTTTTTTTTTAAACTTTGATCTCTTTTCCACATTGTTTCTTTCTCTTCTTGATCACACTCCATTTTTTTTAATGGTGTTTAATGCCTGTTTTTACTAAGGCACCACAGGTGGTGAACACTGATGATACATGAGATGAAATGATATATTGGAAAGGATTTTTTAAAGAAGGAAATGTTCCAGGCCTAAGTGCAGGGTATCTCCACAGCATTTGCCATTTATGAAGACTGAGGCAGGATCATCATACTCCATCTCAGACCAAATCAAATCTTTGAAATTTATTATAAGGTACTAATGTTGTTTTTGAAGTCATTGATTTAGTTTGCATCAACCAATATCAAACACCATTTTATGTGGAATATTATAAAATATTGTATTATACAAAGAATCAGATTTTGTAAACACAAATGAATATTAACTAGAAATGCTAATTGAAACTTGTACAGTGAAGCCAATCATATAATTGAAATCATTATATGATTGAGTCGAATTAAACACTCTTATTGCTCCACTTACTTGTCTATAAATGTATGAAGTTAAATATAGAACTGGTTTTATGAAACCTCATTTGCATCAACTTCATTGAGTAAATGTTCTAGCTGAGGATGTGAATGTTCATGAAATTGGTTTCTACATTTACAGACAAGTAAGTGGAGCAATAAGAGTGTTTAGTTCAGTTCAATCATATAATGATTTCAACAAATGAATATATTAGAAGTAATAGTAGCTTGCAGCTTAAGGTCTTGTTTCACCATTCCATTCACCCTTATCTTCCACTATTGCATTTAACAAGGTAACAAGTTCAGTTTTCATGTGGAAAATAACATCAATCATTCTGCTTCTGTAGTTTCATCTAATAGCAGATGCTGATGGAATGCACTTTTTTTTATCTCTCTGTCTAGCACTTCAGTTTGTTTTGGGGACTTGAAAAAAATTCAGATATTCCAGAAAAAAATCTTACATTTATTTATTCAATTGACAATTGTTAAAAATGAAATTAAATCTGTTAACATAGCAATGCACAAGGGACCCTAAGACAAGTAGCTGCAGAGAGCGGATGTACATATGTCATACAATGCACAAAAATTGGCCATTCATGTTTTTCTCTGACTATAGATTCAGACCATTGTGCTCACAGCCATCTCCAGTCATATGTTTGAGCCACAAGTTTATTACCACATTTGAATTCTTCTACAAGATTGAACAAATGCTTTGACAGACTTTGACAGATTAAGTGCCATACAATCACTACTTATATGACACAATCCAGCTTACACTTCTTAGTGACATGATGCAATGGAAAACTGTTTACAGTTGGGCCTTGTTGGACACATCAGTGGTTTTCATCACAAAGTGATACAGAAATTGCTGTACTAACCTCTTTCCTTAGTTCATTAATTAAGATATGAAAAATGCACTCCATAATGTCATTTTGGATATCATTTGAAGTTTAGGAAAACACAATAGCAGTCTGAAGTTGATGCTCTAATTTGCCATCTATTTGCAGAACAGGTGTAGAAATTAAACAAAATTGCTTTGTTCTTGGAACCGTTGGATGCATGACTATCTCTAAAAGGCAGCTGTTTCTGGACCAAGGAGAATACAGCATTTATTAAATGACCCATTATACAGGGCTATTCAAAAGGAAGGAACAGATTTGAAACATTTAATTCTTCCAAACTACAAAAGACAGAAACACAATTCCAACGTTCTTGGAAAGAGAAATTTTCAATTTTCACATTTTTATGCATTCAATATGAGCACAATGTGTTACAAACAAATATCAAAAAGGTGGCTCATTTCTTGCATGCACGAATCAGCTGGTCTCTAGTTATGGAATTCACAGCTACAACTATTTGATGTCCCAGACTTTCAAGAGTATCAGACATAGGGGGATAAAAACATGATCTTTTACATAACTCCACAGATAAAAGTCACAAGGAGTGAGCTCTGGAGACCTGGGAGGCCACCAGTGATGAAGCTGATCTTGTGCTCCTCCTCTTCCAATCCACGTCCTGAAATGGTGTCATTCAGGTAACGTCAGACGTGCTTAAAGAAATGAGGTGGGGCACCATCTTGCATGAAGATGAAGTCATCTGAATCAAATTCAAGTTGAGGAAATAACCAGTTTTGAAGCATGTGTAGATAGGTTAGTCCTGCCACAGTGTTCTCCATGAAGAAGAAAGGTCCATAAACTTTGTTTACAGATATGGCACAGAAGACGTTAATCTTCGGTGAATCTCTTTCATATTCAATAACTGATACATAGGATTTTCACTTGCCCTAACATTATGCCGAGTAACTTTACTGGAAAGATGAAAAATGGATTCAACAGAAAAAATTAATCGTTCAGAAAAATTGTCTTCTCCCATATTATCTAGCATGCTAGTTCAAAGTTCGTACCTTTTGTTGTGGTCGTCAGGATACAATGCTTGCAAAAACTGCAGTTTGTATGGCTACAGGTGCAGATGGTGTTTCAGAACTTGCCCTACCGCCGGTTGAGGAAAGTTAAGTTCCTTGCTTGCTGGTGCTGTGGATTTTTTGGGCTCCTTTCGTAAACTGTACAAATATGCTTGATATTTTCATTCGATGTGCGTGGATGTCCTGTGCTTTTCCATTTGCAATTGCAACCATCTTCTACAAATTTTCGATGCCACTGGTAAATCTGCTTATGGTTGTTTATTAAACTGACTGCGAAAAGAACATTGAACTCCAATAATGAACTCTAGTTTTGCTAATTGCAGCACACAAAATGCTTATTCCTGCTGTGACACCATTTTACTACAATCAACATGGCAAGCAACAGTGCCAATGCAGCCATGATTGTAACTTCTATGTGGATGGCTCAAATTTTAAAATGTTGTCTGTCCAGGAATGTTGGAATTATGGTTCTACCTTTTGTAATTTGGAAGAAAGAAATGTTTGAAATCTGATCCTTCTTTTTGAATAGCCCTATATATCAGCTCCTTTTTATCCTTCATTGTATTTCTCTACAGATTGTTTAAATGTCTTGCTTAAGGAAATATCAATTCTTGTTTTTCCAAGTTTTCCAACTAGAAAAGAAATAACATGAAATATGTTGTTTTGAATATTCATAATGAACTCTTAGGTTACAAAAACTATCTGTGTTGATGATTCCACCTGTTGTCCATGCATTCTTGGACTTGAAAAAAAGCAAACAAAAGTACCTTTGATAATCCTGCATAACCACATAGCCATGAAAAATATTTGAAAATTTTAATTCATGGGATGATCTTTCTCTTAAAACTGTAACATTTTTCAATGAATTGACTTGAAACCCAAAGGCCATTTTAAAAGACTACAACACAGTTAAACTCACTCGAACCTTCAACAAATGCCATTCTTAACGAAAGGAACTAGCCTCCACTGGCAACAAAGCTACTCATTTGAGCCCATTGGAACTAACTTCTTGCATGTACTGTGGTAGTTACTAACGTTGAATTTACTGATGAATGCCACAGGCAGCAGCTGGTCTGATATGAGATCATGATGAAATTGTTGCCAGCCTCGGCTGTTCATCCAACTACTAAACAGCAATAACTATGAAGCTACGAATAAGCATGCCGATTGCTGATGAAGATGTAAAAGTAAATAATAAGTATGAAGTAATTTTCTTTATTTATTTATATCCATTTGTTGCCATTGACAATGACTTGAATGTCAAGCTCATGACAGTAAGTTTATGTTTGATTATTAAGCAAACATGCAAAAAATTTATAATCTGAGCAATTTCTTATTAAGAATATAAGCTTTAGAAAAGAAAAAAATGGGTGTTTCTTTTTATTTTATGAATAATAACTGAAATAAAACAAAACTTTGAGCCATAATGTTGCTATTGCAATGATAAATCAAAATAAATGCGCCATGTGTAGATAGTGATTTTGCTTATCTGAAATAGATCAGTTTTCTGGAATTTTTTGCTTAGTTCTAGGTAAATTGTTACTGTTATTCCACAATATAACTCCAGAATAGAGAATTTTTCAAGATAAAAAAAAAGTTTGTGGAATGTTAATTTTCTTCCAAACACAAATAAAATACACTATAGGGAAGTAAATACATGACATAATTATTGAACTTAATGAGAAACGGATAAACTAGTATTGTCATGCACTTATTGTTAATCTATAAAAATTATATTTTGGAACAACAGCAACTATTTCTTCTAGGTGAAAAATAATCTTCATTAATAATCACTTGAGTAAGCACATTGTTTTTTTTTTTTATCATCATATGATTCAGCTGCACTACACATTTCTTTTAATATTTTACATTAGCTAGAAATATTTCTTCAAATTGTAAATAAATTAAAAAAAAGTGCAAATAAAAGAGTATCTCCAGTTGTCTTTTCATCATGGATAAAGGCAATGGATATTTGGTGAAAATTGTTGTTACGTGATATATATTTAGCTATTAAAGTTTTCATCGAGATGAGCTGATTATTTTGGACTCTAAAGCCTTTAGATATACATATGATAAAGTCCAAATGCTACCCCTTTGCCTAATTCCATTTCCAGCATTTTTTGCACTACAAATCACTTAGCTTGGCACAATAGCTATTTCCAATTGTCACATATGAATTACTGGGTAAGCTTTGTTTTTGATGTATTGTTAGTATATTTATTGTTACAGTGTGTAATTTTTTAATAAAAGTATACACGGTTTATTCAGGTGCACTTAGTGTTTTATCACTCTGCTTTCTTTAATTTAGGCAACAGACTAGGCATGCATTGAAGTTATTAGAGCAGAATACATTTTTTTTTTTGTTGATACAAAATCTGTTCCTCATGGAAAATGTCATAGTAATAAAAATTTATTTTAAATAATTTGTATGCATTAGATATGGCATTAAAAGAAAGTAAAATTGGTTTACAATTTTAGAAACAGATAATTTTGTAGAACTTTGTAAAATTTGGTGATAAATATAGTTCCTTTATGTTTCACATTCATTTCTTTATTTTTTCATTACATTACTCTGGATTTATTTTGTTTTAAGAAACATTACTTGAAAAGAACATGTTTGAGACACTTTTTAAAAAATTTTAAGGGTGGGTTTTGTGTGTGTGTGTTTTTAATCTTCTTTATTTACTGCATGCTCCATTACTATAATAATTAGTAATACTACATGCATTGCTATCATTTCATTGTTACATGTTATCCTTAATACTATTTTTGAACACTGTTTCATTCTTATTCTAACCTAATCATATTTGAAGATTGCCTAAATTGATTATATTTGAATGCTTTTACATTATCATTCTCAGTCACCACATTTCCTATCCTATTAGTCAATTTGTGTTAATTTGAAAACTGTCAAAATTTATACTGTTTACAAAAGTTTTAAACTGTTTATTATATTTTAGAACAAGTTCACTATTGTCTATTGGCCATCGCCTAGTTACTTTTGCTACATCTTTCCAAAATATTTCTCGCTCTTTCTTCAAAATTTTGCAGTCCCACAAGATGTGTTCCACCGTTTGAATACCCTCCTGACATACACATAATGCATTCTCTGCTATTTTAAAGCGATGAAAATAGGCTCCAAATTTCCCGAGTCCTGAGAGGATCGCTGTAAGATTGGGGCTTAGAAGGATGTTGGTTTTTAGCCTTTTAGCTACAATTGGAAAAGGATTTTGTAATCGCTCCGTTTGTTGTCATTTGCCACTCTGTTTCCCATAGTTGCTGACTTTCTTCTCTTAACTCATTCCTCACTTCACATTTTGGGATGAGTTGATAATCCACTGGCAGGTCCTTGCTTTTCGCTGCTTCTTTAGCGAGTCGGTCTGCTATTTCATTTCCTTCATTGCCGATGTGTGCTTTAACCCAAGTAAAATGTATTTCCCAGTGTTCTTGTTGGAGTAATTTTAACTTCTTCCTTATTCTTTCACAGAGGTTACCATGTTTTGCGTGGTTGTTAATTAAATCTAATGTAATTCGACTATCTGTGTGGATTGCTGCTGTTCGTTTGTTGAAGGTTGCATTGTCTATATTTTCCAACTGTTCCAGGGCTCTCAAAATGGCAAACTGCTCATCTTAATTATTTGAGCATTTTTGGTGCAGCTTATACCGTAGTTGATGAACTGGTATATTATTAATATACATTATTATTCCTGCCCCCACACCTGCCTCGCTTTTGCTGCCATCAGTGTATATCTTCAGTGTATACTCTTTGTCATTTTGTTTCTCCACTATTTTAGGTATATCAGCAGGGTGAAGCCATTCCCCGTACAGTATTTCACTGTCTACCGCTTGTCCTCCATTTATTATTGGTCTTTTCTCGATTCCTCTTGTGAAGTTGTATAATTTGGCGATTTCTTTGAGTGCTATTGTTACTGGAATTATACCTGTAATAATACAGAGAGCTTCGTTTGATGTTGTCCTAAACACCTTGGCAATTTTTATGTTTATAATTCTTTGTACTCTTCTCAGTTTTATTGCATTGTAAGTCCGCTGTACAGCGTCTATCCAGACAGGTGCCCCGTAAGAAAGAAGGGGCAGAATAGCTCCATTGTATATTATTCTCAGCACATCAGATCGTAGCCCCCATTTTATTTTGCAGTTCTGGATAGAGAGTGTATGAGTTTGGTACATATCTCGGTTACATAGTCTATGTGCTGATTAAATTTCAGCCTATTGTCAAAAATCACTCCGAGGTATTTTATAGTTTTAACTTGTACTACTTTGCTGTTATTTAAGTAAATGTTTAACTGTTTGCTTGTGCTGGATTTCCTCCTTGATATGTATATAACCTGCAATTTTTGTTCATTGAATATTATTTTGTTGTTTGTAGCCCATTTTGAGATCTTTAACATTTCTATATTGGCGTAGTTTTCAATTTCTAGTTTGTTTCCTCCCCTAATCAAAACAACATTATCATCTGCAAAAGAAACCACCTTTGTGCAATGTTTGTAGCAAAGATTTAATAATGAATCATAGTGGATATTCCACAACCCAGGTCCACAACAAGATCCTTGCAGGTATCCTTTGCTCACGGTTCTTTCTATTCCTATACTGCCTGCTGATAGCATGCTTCTTCTCTCACTAAAATAACTCTTTGTTAATAGGTAAAGGTTCTTGGGACATAGAAAATCCTTCAGTGACTTAAGAATACTGGGCCACCAAGCCGCGCGGGTGTGTGTGTGAGAGAGAGAGAGAGTGTGTGAGTGAGTGACTGACTGACTGACTGACTGACTGACTGACTGACTGACTGACTGACTGACTGACTGAGTGAGAGAGAGAGACTATATCAGCTATTCTCACTGACCTTGTGGTCAGTAGGGCTATGGGACCTAGCCATAAGGACTGTTAATTGAGATTCCATAGCCTCTGATTTGCTATTCAGGATTTCCTTTTCTGTGTTATGAGATGACAGCATGAGGTTGCTGTGCTCAAATTTTAAGTTCACAATAGGAAGAAATGGAAATAAAAAAAAAAAAAAAAATAAAAAAAAAAATAATAATAATAATAATAATAATAACAATGAAATATTAAAATTGCACTTAAGTGTAATCTCCTAACATTGGAAAGTAACTTGAGTGTTAACTGAAATTATTTAGAAACTAGAACTCATTTTTTGTAAGAAAATCCAAGAGATTTAAATTTAAGCAGTTTTGCTTAAATTTAAAATGCTACTTGTAGTTCTTGTTATACATACATTTTAAAATTAAAGAATTTTGATTTATTTTGATGTCCTTTTGCCGAAGTTTTAAAATTCATAGTAACCTGTTACTGGATCTTCATGTCAAATAAGCCCCATCTAAGCCCCCACAGCAAAAACCAAGCAGAATATAAAATCATGTTATGAATAAAAAGAGTGCCTATGTATTACAATTAATATAATACTGACAACATAGCCAAATTTAGGATTCTGGTATTGTAGATTAAGCCTCCTTTTGCATGTTTTTGCAGTTGAAATATAAAATAGTTTGTCTTTTATTTGTAATGGCATTTGGCTGTTAAAATATTTAGTAATGACACTTTTGCCATGGTGGCACTATTTGGAATGGCTTGAAGTGAAACACAAGCCTTGTTCTACTAAACACAAGTGACAAATAGCAAACTGCTAGGTCTTATGCAGTGTTTTTTATTTATTTATTTAATTTACAAAACCATTGAAGTATAAGAAAATACCATACTTACTTGAATGCCTATTTTATTGAATAAGCAGTGCACCCCGTTTTAGCAATGACTAAGAAAAGGTAAATGGTACAGAGTAGTTGATTATTTGTAAAACCTATTATTTGTGTGCAAAGTAATTTTACAAGTTCATAGGTATTAAAATAGCAGATTCATCAAAATTTTCTGTAAATAAATTTATGTCCATGCATCTTGAAATAATAAAAATTTTTTTATTAGTGACAATATTTTATATATAAGAAACTTCTTATACAAGATCCTTAATCTGGTCATGTATCTTGTATTATAAGAAACTAATATTTTTCCTTATTGAGCATCCAGCAGACCTTGGCTGTTTTTAGATTAAGATAAAATCTATTGCAGAACTGCAAAGCTGACCCTTGGCTTGCTATAAAATCTGCTACAAGAGCTCTTTTGCAAAGTTTATTGCACATTCAAATAGCAAATGAGAAAAAACTTTCTTCTAGTTATATGAAAATTTGGCCCTCCATTTGGTTTTAGTGTGGGGATGCAAGCTCTTCTTTTTTCTCCAATCTCTAATGTAGCTCTTTCAGATATGAAATTAACATCCAGCTGCACAATTACCAACAATGCTGCTTTCAGATATACTTTTGGGGGTTGGATTTTTTTTTTTCAGAGTTTTTCAACACTCCCAGGAATTTGATAGATAATAAAATAGATTGTTTTTCTTTGTCCTTTATTGTTCCCAGTTCCTTGGTGATAAGAAAGTATATTGTTATTTATAGCATAACATAAGTAATGGTCATCAAGAAATCACTCTACATCTCTCATGCAATCAAAATTCCCCTAGGAACGGAAGTTCAGATGATAGCACTGGCAAGTGTATGGTATAATATTCCACTTGTTAAGAAATCTGTTAGTTTTGCAAATGCAATTAATGAAAGGTAATGTAGATAAATAAATAATGTGAAACTCACCTGTTTAAAAATGATGTTGAAAATGTTTACTATTTTCTTGAAGACACAAATTCACTCACTTTAATTTATTTTCTAAAAATGTAATTAAGATCTACCAAAATATCTGCCAGATTTTTTTTCTGTTAAGACATTTAGTCTACAATTCCTCACACCACCTTATACTGAACCTGTCTCTGAAATTTATTAATTAAATAAAGTGCAGTATCTAGGTTGATAGTTTTGAATTTAGAAACTTAGCAGTGAAATGTTGTTTGACATTCATAAGATAATTTCCTTGTTCAGCAAAATCATTTTCCCACTAGAAACACACATTCCTCTGTAGATTACATTTTAATTGCTGTTACACGCGCACGCATGCACACACCTCTCTCTCTCACTCCACTTATAAGTCACAACTAATAATAGCTACCCTTACTTAGCAGCTGGCACTTTACCTGCTGGAAACTTCCAGTCAGTGTGAAATGCAGAAAAGGTAGGTCACTACCAACTCTTTCTCAAGTGGTATCAGCAAGATGCAAAGAAAGTTTTTGATGACCATTAGCAGTATGTAGTGAGCCTCTGGCTGCTGACTAAACACAGTAATCTCTCTGGCTATATAACCTTAATGACCTAATAATGCATGTAGCTTTGTGCAACAAGTAAAAATGTTACACACAAATGACATAATGTTTACATTATATTTAAATGTGAATTTTTGCTAGACCATATATTTTGAAACATGTAGAAATGGAGCTTCACGCTTTAAAATTAGCATTTCATAATAATCACATGTTAATGATGTAACAGTGATAAGCTTCATGTCTAATCCATCCATATTCAAAACCAGCAAGCAATTGGTAGTTGTTTCTGAATTTTATCAGCAGCAATATGCAATCATAGTTAAGTGTGAATCTTTTGTTATGTAAGTGAACAATTTTGTATGTCCTGGCTTCCAATAAAAGAAAGATTGTTCAGGAAACTGCTAAGTTTATGAAAAAATATGTTCCAAAACTGACTGTATGAGTGCTCCAGAGAATAGTGTAAGTAAAATATTGGATAAAAATAACTCAAATCTTGACATGTGCGATAAGTCTAATGTGGTATCATAGTAACAGAAAGAACAGCAGAAAAGGGGAAAACTTATTATAACAAGCTTTGGAAGCAACAATAAAGTTGGTTAAATGAAAACAAAGCTTGGGGGGGGGGCAATTTTTGTAAATTTTGTGAAAGAAATGTGTGAAATTTGTCTGCTAAAGGGAATGTATGACAACATTGCATCTCTTTGCTTCTTTCCATGTATGTCATCAGGCCTTTAGAGCAATATTCTCATTGGCTTAGAACACTTCGAACACTTTCATATTAATAGTCACAGTAGCCAACTTAAATCAAATGTAAAACCTTTAACATCCCAACCCTAATGAGGGTTGCAGGAAAGAGAGGAGGGGGGAAAAGTCTTATTTTACAATTGCAAAACCATTAATGTTAGAAACATAATTCTTGGTATAAAATGTAGATTAACTTTTCAATTTTTAAATATCTTGTTTGCATTTTGTATCTTATTTAGAAGTTTAACATACTACAATATGATTATGGGATTAATTTTCCTTTCTTTAATCAAGCAACAAATATTTTTTAAAGCCCTGGTGGTGGTACCCACATTGAAATTGAAATGCTAAAACCAAAATGCAAGATACAAGGGGGCCTCCACCTATCCAGCCCAGGCCATTTTTAGGTGTAACCCCCCACCAATAGACATATTTATTACAATCATTTTTATAAATGATATCCTGACCTGCCTATATACCACAAAATTTCACTTGGATTTCTTCAGACTCCAGTCCCCAGTTCACCAACAGTTGCCTATTAACATATCCAGGGGACCAGGCTGCCATCCATCCAAAAGCACACTAATAAAAGAAAGTATTTTAGTAATTCTATCATTTATCTACAATTCTTGCAGCCTACTAATTCCCTTATTTCTAAATTTCCCAATAATAATAATAATAATAATAATAATAATAATAAATTTATTTATGTACCAACAGTTTCCATTATTACAGCTCACTCATTGAATTTCACTCCTGACTCTATTCCAAGCCTTAGACCTCTCTCTCTCAATACCTTCTAATACACTATTTCTCCAATATGTAATTCTCCAGATATAATTACTCATTTTACACTGCCATAATTCTACACGTGTATGACTCAGAATTCATTTACTTATTGACCATTCTTATCCATTTGTTTTTAACTCGATACAAATATTCTCCTAAATTTCTTACCAGGAGTTTAACTCCAAAAATTTCCTTTAGAGCTATCTCAGATCTTAATCAAATCCATTTTTCTTTTATCAACTGCTTCCTCTACTATTGTTCCTGGGCATTCAAGGAATGCTATTTTCAACGTCCCACAATATAGGGCTTATATTCTGTTCCAGGTTTCTTCTAATCACCTTTAAATTCCAAAGTCCTAATCTTGCAATCCTTTCCTCCCTTTCTTATTTGTCTGTCAATATAATCTTCATTAATTCATTCCTTTTTTCATTTCTGATATATCAAATAGCTTTTTTTCCCTTATACCAGCATACAAAATTTTTCTACATCCTGAATTTGGTTCTGATCATCTTCCAAAAACCACCTGTTACATTAACTACGCCTGATCAAATACTCCCCATACCATTCTGTATAAATTCATCACAATTTTCCAACCCAGCTACATTCTCCTAAGGCGGATTCTTGAAATTTAAGCATTCTTTCAGAATATCCCCTTGTGGCATCTGATACACTCTGTTACAATACTTGAATACTCTCTCCGTCAATCATCCTGTCCCACTTACCTTCCACATTTCTAACAAAGTGCCAACATTGGCAGCATTTGGTGAAATACCTAGCATTATTTTACAAAACATGTTAAGTAATTTATCAATTTCTTTCCAAATTTTCTCTCTCCACATGTTCATTTGGATTCCACTAATGCACTGTATACTCTCTCAACCAAACTACTTTCATATTTGGTGCAAAGTATAAACGTTTCCTTATAGATATCATTGCCAATCTACCTTCTTAAGTTAATGCAAATCTTTTTTTTCTCTCCTTTGATCCGAGTTGCAAAACTTAATTCCCAAATATGTAAACTCCCTTACAATCTGGATAGTGTTTCCTTCTATAAACCACTTTTCTTCCTTTCTAAGTTTTGTTCCCTTTCTTAAAAATCAAAATTTTTTATTTTTCTTGGTAAACTTTCAAATCCCATTCCTTACATTATGGAACTGCTTCTGCAATGGCATTCTTCAACCCAGTCACTGATAAGGATGCAACTATTAAATCATCCGCTTATAATAATCCAGGAATCTCTTGTTTATAACTGGCATATGTTTGTTGACTTTCTGTAACCCTAGTAAAATATAATTTATAAACAAATTAAACGGGACAGGGCTTAATTTGCACCCTTGTCTCAGGGCCCTATCCTGTGCAGTTTTCTTAGGCACCTTATTTTCTCCACATTTAATACAGAATTATTATCCCTTTATGTCCCTTTTAACAAACTAATCATCTCTTTTTTCCATTCCTCTATTGTAGAGTTTATACCATAGAGCTTCTTTGTTTATCCTGTCATACGTTTTCTCCAAACATTGCATACAGTCTACCATATTTCTTTAACAAGTATTTATTAATTAAAGTTTTAATTATCGTACATTATTGTCAATAGTTCTTCTTTTGAATCCACTTTGATGTGGGGATATTAGTACATTTCTTTCTACTCACTCATTAATTCTATTTGTTAATGTTCCCACAAAATCTTACCCACATTTGACGAAAGTGCAATATCCCTATAATTGCCTAGATTTTCCTGTACCCTTGCATGTGGTGCCCATAGAAAATGTGATGGCCGCTCCATATGAGTTAATGAGCTGTAACTCACTATTTATTTCACTCTGTAATTCTTTTTTTTTTTAATTGTGGTCCTATTAATAAAGCAGGGCAAATATTTTAATGCTCTCTTATAACTATATCACTGCGATCAAACTGCCACAGGTGGCTGATATCGTTAAGGTGCAGACTCATGAGCAGGAGGTCTGAGTTTGATTCCTACCATGACTATCCTCCTGACTGAGGTTTCTGCAGGTTTTCCTCAGAGTCCTCATAAATGACATGCTTTATATATATATATATTTAAAAAAAAAAACAATGTATCGTTTCATCTCAGGTATTGTCAGTGTCCACCTCCTGTGTGCCTCAGTAGTAAAAATGGGCATTAAACGCTATTAAAAAAAACTGATCAAACATGGTATTAGAAGAGCTGAAATATGCCTGGAACTCTCCGCACAAGTGAAATGAAGATCTGATGTCTTCAAGTACGCTCATACTTGCATGAACTGATGGACTAAGAAGCTCTTATGTGTCAGTGTTAGGCAACAAGGTTGCAGTTTGTGTGCATTTTAAGTTTTATGTTGTGCATGTTATAATATGGCAAACGCAGTTGAATGCCTGTTAAAGACTTAAAACTCTGGAGCCAAAAGTAGAAATAAAATAGATGGCTAGACTTACTCAAGATCTAAACTTAATGCAAAAAGCTATAAGTGCATATGTAAGAAAATTGAATAGAAATGTGTACAAAAACAGTGGTGTGTGAATGTGAAATTCATAAGGATATCTTCTGTTTTCCATTCATACATTTTGAATACAGTAGTGCTTGGAGTAAAGGGTGTATGACAGACCTTGCATAGCTTAACACATTTATTAAAAAACATGCAGGAAATAAAAAACATCTCAATAACGTCTTGGTTCTGAATGTGTTAGATACATGTGAATTTCATTTTTGGCAATGAATCAATATTACAGTTTATAATATCACCTATATAATAGATTGCTTTCTTTGTGTACCTCACATCTGATTTCTTGCATTAAATCCATTTTAAAACCTGGACAAATAGCATGAGAAATTAAAGTTTTTAAACATTATGCAGGACAGTCTTAGATGCACCATAGACCTATGGAGGAAGCCCAATGAATGATTTATTTAAATACATTTTTATATATACTGTAAACTATGCTTATTTGATAAAATGGTTTATCCCAAAATATATGATTATGTAGCAATATGCTACATTGGACTTAACAAATTCCCTATATAACATTTACATTTTATATATGTATTGTAAAATGTGGAAACTGCAATCCAGATTTTACACTAACAATCATGTTTCTAATGTTTATAGTTTTGGAGTTAGAGATCTCTAAATTGAACATCAATTTTTTATTACCATCATGATCATTTTGGGGCTACTGATATATTATGAAGGTATATTATTGAATTATACTTTTGTATGAATTAATTTTCATCAGATATTGCAGCCCATACTTTCAAAATTTGTGAAAAAGATAAGCTAAAATAAGTAGCAGTATGCCATGCCTTTCATACTAGGCTACAATTTGTTTTTAAATAATAAAGAGATATTCATTCAAAATAAAATTGTATGTGCAATGTAAATTATAACTCATTGTGCCTCAAATAAAGGGAAATATTTTGTACTCCGTAAATGCTTGGTAAGCCTGTTTACCATTATGTTTAGCATTTGCTAGTTTTCAATTTCTTTTAGTTGCAATAATGAGGTGCAGTTTTTTTCTGTTCTGTGTTCCTCTTCCATTGCTCACATACTTAGTATTCCAAGACATTAAGATTGATGAAATTCAACACCTTAAAACAATCTACCATTATTTGTTGTGCAGATTTTGTTTACATAAATAGCCTATTGCAGCTGCAATTATTCCATTGGAAAGTAATTAAAATGAATGCTTAATCTTGTTACTGCAGCTTTAATTGCACAAGTAAGTTCACATATTAAACTATGAAATGCAAATAAATGCTTTTGTTCTTTATGTTTAAACAGTTTTTTGTTAAGTTGAAAATGAATGGAAATGGATAGTAAATAGAAGTGAATGAACAGATTACCAGGTAACTTAGCTACAGTTTAATCAGAATTGCAATGTGTACTGTTTGGAAATTCATTCATGAATAATATGTCAAAGCTTCAAACTTGTATTGTAAATTGAAAATATTTACATTTTTTTACACATAATGATTAGAGAAAGCTTATGGAGCTTGTTTGGTTGAGGTGAATACTTAGAGCTAGGGGATGGATTTCAGTAATTTGTCATATGTTTTATTTTCTATTATTTCACATTTTAAACTAAATTTAAGCTTTCCTGTAACATGTATCAAACAAAACAGTCAATCTTGGGATTTCAGCTATGTCAGTTCCCTGATGATGGAGACAATGTTTGCATCTGAAAGCGTGGACTTCAACAAGGAATTAACCTAGCTGGAATCTCGAGAATGACTAAGTTTAAATAAATAGTTTTTCATATAAATGCATACTTAGCCATTTTAAGGTTTTAGAGCATAATTAGAACAAATTTCATTTTATATAAGTTTTTTTTGTTTTATGTTATATATGGATGCTCTTTAACATCTTTGGTCATCAGCATCAACCATTAAATTCACGGCATGAAACTGCTGATAAATTTTGCTTCTTCTTTCAGACTGGAGTTATTTTACATGCCGTAAATCTATGACACTTCCCTTCTAAAGGAAGCATTTTTACACCTAAAAAATCCATTGACCCTGGCCTGGACTTAACTGCGATCTTGGTTATGAAGTGTAATCCATAAGTTTCTGGCCAGACATAAAAGGGTGATGAGGTGTTGTTATGATCATACCATCTGATAATCATATTTTCAGGAACTATAAACACTGCATTTGTTGGCCTTGATGGTCTATGGGTAGCATGCTCTCCTCTGGACCAATGGTTTATATGTTCAAACCTGTCAAGGTCGATGGATTTTGAAGGATGTAAAAATCTTGAGCTCCAGTCCTCCTGAAGGAACTGTAAGCCATGGATTTGTGTTTTGGATTTACCGCACATTAAAGAACTCCATATCTAAAGAAAAAGGTCCCTGGACAAAGCTATTGACCACTTTATGTCCAAATAATACCTTAGTTCCCTGCTAGATGATGATGAAAACAATGGTCTTGCCACCTGCCACACTCTACTCTTACGAAAAATAAGAGTAAGTTCTTGTTGGTAATCAAAACCTTCCACATAGGAAGTATCCATATTTCAGAATGGAATGACTGGTACCATAGAAAAGAAATGCTGCATTCCCTCTTGAGCTGTTGCTTGGAGAAGCTCATTTAAGTCAGATATGTTTCATACATTGTGAGATTCATAATTGATACAGAGAAATGAATACATTTTTAAGTAAAGAAGGATTTTTACCCAGTAATATTAAACAATGTCTTGACAGTATGTATGGGGATGCATCTCCTTCATATACCACTGTGAAGGAGTGGTCAAAATTATTTTGTTAGGACATCGAGAGCCTAGAAGAGGCCCATATGATGGTAGGCTGGTGAATGTGTTGACACAAGAAAACATCTCCCTTGTTGAAGAAGTTCTGAAGGCAAAGGCTTTGCTGGAAACTTACGGACCACATCGTATAATGTCTTATTTGGATTTTTTTTTCCATGCATTTTATGAAGACCAAAATAGCTGTGTTTAATTTAGTGTTATTTTTTTTAATAATATCTATAAAAACTTACATTTTCATGGATAACTGTATAAAATTGACTTCTAGACTGTGGATCTTCAGGTAGAGGTAGAAGTAATTTGGCTTTGTGCAGGCAACCATTATTGCCCATAAAGTAGAAAGCCTCAGAGAAGAGCAAAGAATTTTTCCAGCAGCTGTAAAACTTTGAACTGTTCATTATCTCTTTTCCTTAAACCAAGATGGTGGTTAACAGCTTGTGCCCTCATCCTGAGTTCAAATTTAACTTTCCTAAAGTGAAGTGCTCAAAATGTGACAGGTTGTGAGGCTATGTTTGAAAGTTCTATGAAAAATATTTAATATGAACAGAACTATCTTAAGCCATAAACCATATGATATTAAAAGTTTCTAAGGAGAAGTATTTTACTGTACAGCAGTACTGCAACATATAAGAATTATTTAAATAGATTTAATTTTGCATTAATTACTTTTCTGTGAAATTCAGTTAACAGAAATAATTAAAAAATTAACATCCATAAATAAAAATGTTATGGGTATATTTGAAGCAACTTATGATCTTGAAATAAAACTTTTTACTATGTGGAGCATTTGCAATTTTTTACAGTAATATTTTTAATTTTATTTATAATATTTTATATGTTTTACGTCATCATAAAAATCTGTCCCCTACTTATAGCTAACTTGACATGTATTTATCATCTGTACTGAATAAAGTACACATATTATGTTGTAGAAAAAAAGTCTTCTCAAAATTTTTGCAAAACAATTGGAAAGACATTGAACCAATATCCAACTTAAAAACAGGAATTAACAAGGTTATTTACTTAGAACCTGCATAACATTATCTTTCTTTTTCAGTTTTTGTAGTAGGTAGCGTTTAATTATAGAGCAGCAAAATATTGTGTGTGATTTGTGTTGTACAAAGTGAGGACAACTAAGGAGATTGGCATTTGCAGGATAGATGGGGTAGAATGTGCTTCATCTAATTGAGAGTATAGTTTATCCTACACTAACGTATTCAACATGTTCATACTAACTTCACTTACATAACATTAGGACATTTTCAGAAGCACTCACTCTCATCATTAGATGTTGACTGACTACTGCTCTTTGAAATGGTGACTGAATACCAGGATGCTTCTATGACAGTGTCTGATAGCTCTAGTAGGAACTTGCCAAGTTCATCCTTAGGAGGTTAAATAAAAATTTATTAAGTTTTTCTTATTTTCTTAAGATGAAAAATCTTTTCTAGGTGAATAACTCCATTGGGTTATGAAGTTGTTTCAGCAGCTTAGCCTCTGATTTAATTTCATGATTTTTGGTTCAAAAGTGAAATGCTACTGCTGATTTATCAACCTTCTTAAAATGAATATTCTTAAAGTCTTCTTAAAATGAATATTCTTAAAGTCTTCTATTTTATGAATTTAAAAATTTCTCTTCATTTTTCTGATGTCAATATGCACATTTGATTTCATAATTTCTGATTTCTGTTTTGTTGATATGGTGTCTTTTAATGTGCAACCTAATATTGATATTATATTTGTTCTTTGGGGCTAACATTATTCCATGTTCATTGAATATCTTCTTAAATTTGTTGTAGTAATTTGGATGGTATGTGAAACTTTTGAATTTGCATCTTTCCTTGGTATTCTTCAGTGTGGAAACTTCTCTTATCGGTTTTTGTCTTTTAAATTTATTAATTATTTGTATTACTGTGTCTTTGTTGAAACTATGTCTTAATTAGTTTTTGAATTGCGGGAATTTTCACAGTGAAATATAGTATAACATAACAAATTATTATTGAGGAAATCACTCAAATTTCACTAATTTAGTTCCACTTACTTGGACATGTTTCAAAGGTGATTGCCTTCATCGTCAGCATGATCCCAATGTGGGGATCACACATATCACCACAGTGTGCCCTTTAATTTCCAAGACATATGTGGGTGACGTATTAGCAATAATATTGAAAAAACACTCAATAGATGCTCTGAAACTTCTTAATTTACAACATAAATTCAAATCTTTTACAGCTTGGCACATAGAATAATTAATATTCCACTTACAAAAATGAAGTACAAAATGGAATATCAACAAACAATTAAGACATAACATAACAAATTATTATTGAGGAAATCACTCAAATTTCACTAATTTAGTTCCACTTACTTGGACATGTTTCAAAGGCAATTGCCTTCGAAACATGTCCAAGTAAGTGGAACTAAATTAGTGAAATTTGAGTGATTTCCTCAATAATAATTTGTTATGTTATGTCTTAATTGTTTGTTGATATTCCATTTTGTACTTCATTTTTGTAAGTGGAATATTAATTATTGTATGTGCCAAGCTGTAAAAGATTTGAATTTATGTTGTAAATTAAGAAGTTTCAGAGCATCTATTGAGTGTTTTTTCAATATTATTGCTAATACGTCACCCACATATGTCTTGGAAATTAAAGGGCACACTGTGGTGATATGTATTTCAAAGGAGTTCATGAATAAATTTGCCAGAAACAGAGACGGGATTTCTGATTGCTAGGCTTGAAACTTGTTGATAATATTTTTGGTTGAAACTGAAGAAATTTTGTTGAATGCAAATATTAGTAAGTTTCAGTAAGTCTTCTATTTTTTCTGTTTGTAAATTTAAAGAGGTATTTGCAATAATATTGAAAAAACACTAAATAGATGAATTTTGATTTGATCAAAAGTAAAACATTAAAAATCACGTCAACACATTAAAATACTCTTGAAGTTAATTAAACTTCAAGAGTGTTTTAATGTGTTCATGTGATTTTTAGTGTTTTACTTTAAATCAAATCAAGATTCATGATAGTTTCACTGTGTGGATTCCGACATAACCCTTCAAACATACTCAATAGATGCTCTTAAACGTTTTAATTTATAACACAAATCTATACAGTTTACCATAGAAGAAGAGAAAAATGGTTGGTTCCCATTCCTAGATTTAAAAATTATAAGAACTGGAGATAGACTGAACTTTGGAATCCATAGAAAAGAGCCACACACAGAAAATTACATAAAAATAATAGTTATAATCCTACTCAACATAAATATGCAGTGTTTTACAGCTTGGCACACAGAATAATTAATATCCCAATTACAGAAACAGAGTACAAAATGGAATATCAACAGGCAATTAAGACAGCAATAACCAATGGTTTCAACAAAGACACAGTAATAAAAAAGTTATCAATAAATTTAAATGACAAAAATCGATAAAAGAGGTTTCCAAACTGAAGAACATGAAGGAAAGATATAAATTCAAAAGTTTCACATACCATCCAAATTACTACAACAAATTTAAGAAGATATTCAAAGATCATGGAATAACGTTAGCCCCAAAGAACAAACATATTATCAAGAATTTAGTTTGCATGTTAAAAGACACCATACCAACAGAACGAAATCAGGAATTTATGAAATCAAATGTGCGGATTGTGATCAGAGATACATTGGAAAAACAAAGAGAAATTTGGAAATTAGGAGAAAAGAACATTTTAAGAATATTCATTTTAAGCAAGTTGATAAATCAGCATAAGCAGCTCACTTTTGGACCAAAAATCATAAAATTATACCAGAAGCCAAGCTGCTAAAACAACTTCACAACTCAATGGAATCATCCCCTTGGGAAAAGTTTTTCATCTTAAAAAAATAAGAAAAATGTAATAAATTTTGATTTTCCTCCTATGGATGAACTTGCTGAGTTCGCCACCACAGGAGTAGCAGTAGTCAGTTATGCTGATGGGAGTGATTGTTTCTCAAACATGTCCTAGTGTTAGGTAAGTTAATGTGAACATGTTGAATACATAAGTGTAGGATATATTACCACTCCATTGTCTACAGCTTCATAAATACAATTTATTTCATGAGAATAGTTTATCTGAAACTGACTTGAAATTGAGCTGGTAAAGGGAAAGTACTGGATTATGGTAAAATAGAATAGCAATACTTACTGTTACCCTATTGATATATAGCCTGTGTTGCAATATGATTACTTTTTTTGTGTTTATGTACTTTTCATTAAAATTTCTGCATTTGTGATATTTTCTGCTTTCTTTCATGCAATGCAAAATTATTCCTTCATTCGTAATGAATGGTTCATGGAATTAATAATAGCTTCCTTAAACATGCACTACATTTTACATTAACATGTTTTCTATTTTATTAAAACAGATAGAAAAATAAATAAATTAAGTTCAAGCAAGACCAGATTTCAAATGGTTAAATTCTTGCTAGTAGAGAACAGCTGTTTCAGAATAAGTATACAGCATTCCAGATTTCTTTTAGATAACATTGCAGTTTTTAAACTTTTTAATATTCTTACAAAATATCAGTTGACCATTTTCCATCCTAATAATTCAGTAATGTGATTTTGCCAGGCATCCTTTTCTGTGTTTAACAGTCTGCATTTTTGCTTTTGCTGCTTCTTTTTTATGGTGGTGGTTTGGTGGTGGTGGTGGTATTTTATCCTTCAGTTATGGTTAATCTACCTGGTGGAAATTGGACAGGTTCTTAAAGCATTCTTTGCCACCATGCCATTGTTAATTGTACTTACTGGTTGCAAGAACTTGGCAATATTGATGTTGGTACACTGTCATATGCACCTTAGGATATATATATATATATGTTGCTGCACAGATGATTAGGAAAGCTATATTATGTCAGCATTCAAACTCATCAGTTTCACTTTCATGATCTGTGTAAATATAGCATTTATGATCCACATTATATACCAAAAAGGAATCACAGAAATCAGGAAATACTTAGAAAAACTAAGTAATTAAATTTTTTGAGAAGTTCTTTTGTTGCTCGTTAATGCAGGGCTTTAAAAGTAAGAATGGAATGGGTTTTGAGAATTCATTGTTAATATATCTACATTTTTAATGATGGGGAAATAAAAAATAATTTCTCCAGTAGGAAAGTTTACAATTTCATTTATGGTCTGCTCATTTTAATTATGTATTATTAAACCTTTCAAGTTTAAAAGTGGAATAGTGAGCATAGTTACTTGTAGGTATTGTAGAGCTGTAATTAATTATAACTTAGGTTTTGTTAAGCCTAATTGTAATATTGGAAATTAGAATGTTTATAAGAATTTCAGAGTCACTTAAGAATCACTGCCATTCTAGATCTTTAGTGGGACTAAAATGTTCTTAATAATTTTCATTGACTAGCACAAAGTGATACATGATAATTGATTCAGTGAAAGTTCAATATAATGTTCAGCACATTTTTAAATGTTTTAAATCCTAGTTGGCTCTTAAAGCAATTCTGCTTTGTATTATTTGCACTCTTTACTGCTGACAATTTGTTCATAGTCCCAAAGAAGGCTTTTATAATTAAGTATATGTGTCTTCCCAAGAACTATTACGAATATTTATTTGGTGGATGTGCTACATTTTAAGATCCAAAAAACAGTGCTCTTTTCCTCATGCTGGAATCACATATTGCATAGAAATTTCAAAAGATGAATAGTCCTCATAATTTGTGTATTTTTGCTTAAAAAATTATCTTACTAAACCACTATAGAATTTCCTTTTTGAAGATGATAAAGTTGCATGTGAGAGAATCGGGCAACTGGATAAATGGTTGAAATAATTTCTAATCGGTGACTTGTGTTCATTTTTGCGTTGCAGTGGCGATTGACCTGATAGTGCATCACATCCGGGATATTTTGCATGGAGCCATGAGTCACAAGTTCGGCTTAGGAGCTATCCGTCGTGCTAGCACTAGCTCTGACACACTTAGCAGATAGATGCTGCTGCTACGTTTTGTGATCTTTTCATAATATGGTTGAGAAATTCAATAGAAGGCATATGGGATAAGTCAATGATACAGCTGAGGTGCTGTAAGATTATCCTTATATGAGGTAGAAGGCTAAACAATGGTAATTTTCTTTTATATGATGTATGCAAGCCTGCCTTAAGTTTATATGAAAAAGCAGTGAAAAAGAAGTAGCACAGAACTACATTCTGGCATTATGAGATGACCAGGATTTTAACTTATTTATTTTCTATTTTGTAGGATTATACAGTGTTTTTGTTGCATAGGGATTTTTTTTCTGACTTAAATGTTATGAGTAAAATTTTCATGCAATTCATTCTACATTATTTGTGCATGGATAAAAGAAGTATTAACATTAAATCATGCTGTGTTCACTTATAATTAATGTCTACACAGAGCCTTCAGAAATATCCATGAAGTTAAATGCAGACATTTTGAAATATTTAAGCTCTTTGATAAAAGGGAAAATTCTAAATTTAAACCATAGAATATCACAAAAAGGAAAAAGTAGGATCATTTTAAATGCTAAGACTCATCACTTATTAAAGCATTTGTTGTATATTCATATATATATATGTTTTTTTTTTTTTTTTTTTTTTTTTTTGCACTTATAGTGGCACATTTTGTATAATATAAGCCAAACATTTTTAGAACAGTAACTAAAAGAATGTTATATATTTAAAATAGTAGCAAAAGTAATGTTCATATTAATCTATCAAAGTAGTCGTTAATTAAAAGCATATGAATTTTTCATTACGTAATATTTTTCTCATCATATTAGCATTTGCCTGGATTGGAGCAGAAAAGATTTCAGGGTTTTAGTTAATCAGCTCTTACAGTTTTACAGAAGTTGCAGTAAGTCATAACTTTCTCTGTTTTTATGCTTTTCTAGACTCTGTTATCTCATTCAGAAAAGACTGAAGTACAATTATTTTTGCTGTTAAAAAAAAATAGATGCTTAATAAATATTACATAGATAATAGTGTAAACATGCTTGTAAATATAAATTGATAATTATAGTTCAACTTAATAATTTTGTGTGTATTTGAACAGTTCTCAGAAAAATGTGAAAAAATGAAAATTAATTTTTTGAACTTTTCTTATTTTTAAACATAGTCTCTCTAAACATCAATGTGCTTGTCTAATGATGCCTGGTATAAAATTAAGTAATTTTTGTTTTTAACTGCTAGCTGTCTTTGATTTAATGTGTGTGTGTGTGTATTAATACGTCTATTACAAACCATTAGCTTTGATGCTATCGTTCATGATAAAGATAAAGATAATTTACTATACAAACTTAAAATTCACATTCCTTCAAGCTTGCAAAATATTGCTCACCAGCTGCTTTAAGATCTTCATCCATAAAACATCTTACCAGTCAGGAATTTTTTCAGGTTTGGGAAGAAACGGAAGTCTGGTGGAACTAAATCAGATGAATAAAATGTTTGGGGTAACAGTAATTAAGTTGATTCATGTTTGTCTTTGCAGTGACATGTGGGGAGACAAGTATTACCTTAATGAAAGATTATTTTCTTCTTGGTAAACCTGTAAACCTGCCTTTTTGTGCATTTTTGTTTTTTCATCAGTTGGTTCAGAAGGTTAGCATACATTAGTCCTCAGTAATGGTTGTACCAGTACTGTATGATTCAAACCTCATGATATTTCACAAGAGCCAATTATGTGCAAGAACATTGTAAGCAAATCTACTTTTAATTGATATCATTGTATGATTCAGTTGAACTACACACTCTTAAAGCTTCGCTTACTTTTCATAAATGTTCTCGAAACCGGTTCCATACATTTATGAAAAGTAAGTGAAGCTTTAAGAGTGTGTAGTTCAACTGAATGATACAATGATATCAATTAATATGATTGGCTTCACTGTGCAAGTTCCAATTTACATTTAATTAAAAATCTACTTTTGCTTCAGTAGCAAGCTATAATATTTGCATTAAATAATATTCCTGTGAACTGTTTACAAAAATGAAAACACACACAATAGGTAAAACATTGTTCTTTGCTGACTAATGCCATAGCATTTAGAAATTGAGCTTTTTGCAGTTTTCTTTACATGCATAACTTATTATAAGTTTAGCTTTTAAAGGAATTATAGACACTGAATATTATCTCCCTAATTTTACTACAATATCTACCGGAATAGTCACTGGTATCAGCTTTGATATATGAGATGGTTTTAAAATATCTTGCTAAAACAAGAAAATACAATTTCTTAAACACTGCTTAAAGGGCAACTAGTACATTGAATGCAATTATAAAACAGGCTGACATTCTTGTTTCAGCATGTACTCATAAGTTTGTTATGAAAGGGATTTTTGTTAAATTATGCTGATTGTTGTTGCTATGAAACTGTGCCCATAAAACATTATAAAGAATGGCATCATCGGAAACCATTTTCACATTCTTTTAGGAGGAGATAAACTAAAACTAAACAACATTTAACTATTAATCTGATGATATTAAAGAGTATACATAAAGCTAATTTATGTCAATTATATTTTTATAAAATTATTAATTAATAATATATACAGGTCCAATTATTAGTGGAACCCTTTAAAAGAAAATAGAAGAGATTAACAAGCCATAAAATGCAAACCATTTGGTGTATAAATGTTATATTTTTGCACATATTCAGAAAAAAGTTGCACTTTATCCCAACTACTTGCAAAGTCATTATCATTAAATATATGTCCAAACACTCATGGTGTTTTAATTTTTAGTTTTACTACCCACAAGATATAGTGTCTATGTGAGACAATGCAGCATTGCTGTCATTCACTAATGTCATCTGTCAAACATGAAGAGGTTTGAATCACTCATTAGAAAGATCAGGTTTCCTTTGGCATCCCAGGAAACTAAAACATTTTGTAGCTCATTTCTTAGATTTGGCTTTCTTTGGCAGAGAAGAATGAGGATGTTTTCATTGTTTTGAGGACACTTTATTTTCTGGTTTATAGTAGTGCACCCATGCATTATCACGTGTAATGAATCATTGCATAAATCACGTGTTCAAACCTGGTTAGGATCGATGGATTTTTTCGGGCGTAAAAATCTTAGTATGACTTCCTTCGAAAGGGAAGTAAAGCTGTGGGTCCTGTGTCGTACATTTACAGCATGAAAAAGAACCTCAAGCCTGAAAGAAGAGGCCTCGAGCAAAATTTGTCGGCCATTTCACGCCTGGAATTGAATGGGCCACTGATGAACTGAGATGTTAAAGAGCTTCCTTAAATAAAACAAATTAAAAAAAAATTTCATAAATCTGTTGCATTACTCTGAAAGAATGCTAAACTTTACGTAGAAATTTATTTTCTGATTTGTTTTTGATTATATATCAGCAATTATAGCACCAATTTTGTAGATAACTTTTTCATGCTCAGCTCTTAATATCAAAATGTGATTTATATGTTCATCTGCCTACAGTTTTAGTGATTTTATTCTACTTTAATGAGGAATCTTCCACTACCATGTCATGCACACTTTTTCAATCATTTTGTGTGCTGTGACCTCTACTATGAAGGCCATCTTGCAACCTCTTATCTTGATGAACTCCCTTATCCATTTTGAAAGTGTCTAAAATAATGTAACAGAATTCCCAAAATTTTTTCTCATACAGTATAAATTTGGATGACACTAGCAACACTTGGTAAAGCTGAATTCAAAGAAGAGTGAATTTGTTTTTTGTCCACTATGTTTCCAGTGAATTTCTCTCTCTCTGTCTCTCTCTCTCACACACACACAGTGCTTATCTATCATTAGAACTGATCAGCAGAGCAGTTAACAAAGATAGTTTAGTAAACAAGGCACTATAATGGAGTGAACCTCAACATATTCAGGCTTCAAAAGTTGGACCCCTCCTCCCCAAATCTACATTTTGTCTGTGCATACTACAACTCCCTGTTAAACAGATTATTATACCACAGATAAAACTAGAGAAGATAGAATTTGATAATGCCACAAGCTTGGAACTATTAATCTTTGGCCATTCCAAGAACTTCTCAAATCATACTTATACATTCACCTTTTAGTGTTATCTGAAGTAATCTGTTACCATATGAGTAGTAATTACATGCCTTGTATAATGGTTCTCATAAAATTAAAGTGCAAACTTTTATAATTTATTACTTCCTTTTAAATGTAGGCCAAATAATTTTTATGAAATAATGAAGTATGAAAATGTAGTGATCTTTAAAGGCATCTTACACAGAAAATAAACAACCTAATGAAGAATATACCCTATTTGTAACATTAAAATTTGAATTTTGCTGAAATATATGCGATGAATCCATTTCCATATAGGTAATTATATTTATGAATCAGAAGTCTTCTTCATCTCATTCTTATGAACTTTATTAGTCTTGCACCCAAAATTGAATTAGGATCAATATTGCAATGTTTCAGATAGTTTGCTTTTATATCTACTTAAGAATTAATTTCCATTGTAATTAATCTCTGGAAATCATTTAAAATGTTTTGAAATTAATTATCGTGGAAATGTGCTTTTAAGGTAATCCATAGTTAGAAAGGAAGAATCAGACTTGAAAATTTCATGTATGGATAGGATTCTAACCATGGATCTTCAGCCTTCTGCATTGGTGCTCTAACCAACTGAGCTATCATGTCCTCCTCCAAATATGAAATCATGAACCTTTTTCATCGATTCTATACACCCTGAAGACCTTCCTGCAATTTTCTGTACTATGAGAGATTTATTCCTTAAGAGGCGACTTGTAATGCTACGAGTGCTTTTGACCCAGACTTATAGTTTAATCACCAATTATAAAGGGGTTAATTTATATATGGAAATAGTTCTTTCACACTAGAGGTGTGTGTAGGACATTAGGATCTTTGTTTGGAGGAGAAGATGAAAGCTCATTTGGTAGAGCATCAGCATGGAAGGCTGTAGATCAGTGGTTTTAATCTGCCATGATCTGAATTTTTCAAATCTTATTCTTCCTTTCCAACTACTCCCCTTCATAAAGTTAGTGTCAACAAATTATTTCTATGTATAATTCATTATTGTCTTGGCAATTTGGAATATGATTTTTCTCTGTTAAAACTGCATTCAAGAGTGTCCTCCTTGGTAACATAGCCAAAAATATATCCTGTTTTATTATCTCCCAAAAAAAAGTTATGAGAATTCTTCATGGTTGTTTTTACCATGCATTGATCTTTTGTAAGTTTAGAGCTCATGCATTAGGATAACTGTTACCACAAACCAATGACAGTATTGAAGGTGAGTCTCTCAATCTCTTGGCAACAGCTTCTGCATTGAAAATATTTTATGGGACAATTTCAAAGCTATAAGAGTGCTTTCTACTCTAATGTTGATAAAATTGTTTTCTGTCTCCATTTTGGACTGATTACTTTGTTGATGTGTTCATCACATTTTCAATCATTTTAAAGTTATCATAAGACATTTGGTACAGATGAGCCAGAAAGCCTTAAGCATGGTTGCAGAGCTTTTGGTCTTGATGCTCAGTTGGATTCATTGTGTACATTATGGCTTCTCATATTGTTCTGGGTATCTTTAATCATCTGATAAGAATGCATGTGTGTGTGCACATGCATGTTTGTATATAAAAATATGCCAAATAATTGTATATTTCTCATTAGGTTGTGTTAATTTCTGAAGGCTCTAAATCATTCTTAAACTTTGTTTATAAAAATTCATATGGTATGGACCTTGCCTCATTGTTCAAAATTGTAAAGTAAAAGGGGATAAATTACTGGCCCCCCCCCCAAAAAAAAATAAATGAATAATAAAATGAAAATAAAAACATGGGCAGCTTTTTGATGGTTTGTATGTCCCCCCCCCCCCCCCTTCCTTTATGAGTTGCAAGGTTCCTTTCCATATGTTTGTAACAAGTGTAGAGCATTTAACGTTATAAGGCATTGCATTAACTTTTTTGAGAGCAATGGTTCTTCAACTCTTAATGCAGATAAGCAGTACAGCACCACAGCTTTTATCATTGGTCACTATCATCATTAATGTAAAGTTTGTAATATTGATGTTTGCAGCATATAAGTGCCAATATTTTTACTACCTACCTCCTTTGTCAGTAAACATTTTAATAAGTAAATTTTGCACAAAGATTTTATCAATTCTCAATCATATAATGAATAGTTTGTTGGTAACAAGAGATGCATGTTTGTGTACATGAATCTCATATCACAATAATGACTTTATGGCTCTTAGCACATGACCTTGGTTTAGAGGCTTTAGTTGCATCAAGGTTTTTGCTAATCAGTGATATGGTTTAGTGTTGCAGTAAACATTTTTACTTGGAATAGGTTTATGAAAAAGAAAGAGTGGAAGCTGTGTACTTATGAACAGAAATCTTGATTATCTGGTGCATTTTCTTGAAATGAAAACAACTTGCACTTTGCATAAATTATCAAAATTGTTTTCTGAAATTTATAGTAAGTTATGAATAATATGCAATACACAATTAAGTTTTCAAATAGAATGTTTTTCTCTGAATTGCTTACTGTTGCTAGAAATGTAGCAAGTTTTCAATTATCATACCAATTTGTAGCAGATGTGGGCTTTGTGATTGTTTTTATAAATTCTCAAAAAAATAGAATTAAAAAAAGAAAACTACTCACCAGTAATTTATGATGAATGGATAGATAAACAGAGTTTCCTCTCTTTTAGATCTAACAGAAATAACGTAGGAATTACAGTAGAAAAGACACTGCATTATCCACCAAACCACTGACTCGTGTAGATGTGGTGCAACTCAAAACTTCAATATCATACTGAGAATGCATGTCCAAAGCATAAAGTAAGCCAGGTAATGCCTTGAAAAGCTAAATTTACATACAGTAGACTCTCAATTTTCTGTAGCAATGAAAGATAAATTAGCTTTTTAGTGCATTAGGTTGGCTGTTATTTCTAAATAGAGATTTAAAAATACTTTAGTAAAATTACAGGTAAAATAAACCACACAGCATTAAAACATAGTGTGCACAGTATATTGAAGCAGGAATGGTCAGCATAATACTTCTTAGTAATATGCACCACTTAACATGAAATGAAATGAATAATTGCACTATGCAATAGCTGTCTTTCACTTGCTTTCAGTTCTGTCTTCCATGCATAGTATTTCAAATGAAAAATTCTTTTGCGATAATTAATGATTGATACATTGCAAAATGCTGATCACTGCTGCTTTAAATACTATTGGCTTGTAGAGTAATGCAAACACTTCAGAGTGTATTGAACTGATATAGTAAAAGCTTGTCTTCAAAAAACCGTAAAATTTGTATACATAAGCATAAACAAGATTTTAATACATCAGTTAGGATGTGTATGGAGTGCAAATGAAACAAATAATGGAGTGTCCTCAGTGTTAACAAAGTTGACACAATATTTTATACATAATATTTTGTATTGAGAATGTCATGTACTTGTGAATCCTTTGAGAAAAATAGCCAAAGGGCATAAATGGTGTCAGTTTTCTGCTATTGCATTCCATACCCATCAATAATGAAGTAAAGTTAAATTGTAAATATAAACACATTTTTAATGCATATACTTACTTGTTTGGTATGTAAAAACTCTTTGAGTTAAATGTATGAATAGAAAGAAAATCATGGTACTGAAGTTGACGTGCTAGAGTGTATGAGCAAAATTTGAGTTTATTCCAAATGAACATACATTTTAATGATACAGGTGTTTGTTATTATATTAATGAAATAATAAGCATGTTTGTTTCCCCTCCGCCATAGTGCATTTAAATCTATCACACAAAGCACTGCTTATAATGTCAATAAGGCAGAGTGCTGTTTTAAAAATAATAGAAGCATTTATTTTTTTAAGAACAGTATTAATTATTTTGTAAAGTAGCAGATTTCATTACTTTATTATAAAACGGTATTGATACAGGAGGCACAATGAAAAGAGGAATAGCATTTAAGAACAAAAGAGAGCAAAATGTGAAATTTTTATATTGCCTTAAAGTTATTTATGTTAGTTGTAGTTTGAAGCACACTTCTTTTTAATTAGAGATCAAGTATTCTTGTAGATGTAATGGCTATTACTGGAACTTTAAAGGATGTGTTGAGAAGTGCTCTATGTCAAGCCAGAGTGCAATCACTATCCTTTGTGCGACAATGTATGTTTCAGTAAAATAAAATCACTTTGCTGAAATTGATATTTAAGATTCTTTATGATTGAAATATAATTGTGGCACTCTGTCAAATTCTACATTTTGCAATCAAATAAGAATAAACATTAAAGGTGCAAAACCCTATTTATAATTATTACTTTTTCAAGCAAAATAAGCATAAACTTTTTTAGGACTTTTATTTTTCTCCTCAACATATGATGCATTAAATTTTAATTTATATATTTTAAGTTACTAATACAATTGTCATACAGTTCTAATTCATCTCATGGGTTAGGATTTTTCTATGTATTTAGTTTATATCAAATTACTCTTTTGCTGTGTGCAAGAAAACCACAATCCATAGAAACTTTCAAACATGTAATTAAATAACTATCTGTAAAAGTCTTCAGAAAATAAGCAATAGGAGTAGTATAAAATCAACAGTTTAAGGAGATTTTTCACTGAAATCTATGCAAAATGCGCCAGTAGAATGAAAGGTAAGCTTCTAAGAATGTTATTTGTTTCTAGATGGGAAATACTTTATTAATGAAATGCCAACAAGATAATTCTTATAATATACTCTTTAGTAACATTTGTTCCTATTCAAAAAATGGCATTACAGAACTAACAGTGAACAAATTTTGTGAAGCCATCATGGAGTACGGAGTTGTGATAATGAAAAAATGTTTTTTTTATGGGGATAAAATGATAATTTGAGGATGGGGTTGTTGGTGGTTTTTTTTTTGGGGGGGGGGGTGTGTGGAAGAAAGTGTTTCATATCTAATAATATGGTACCTCCTGCTATTTGCCATTAATTGGAGTTGAGAAAACAGGCAAAACACCTCATTCAAGAAGGACCGTCCTGGTGGATTTGAACTGCAGATTGTCTTTGCATTAATGACCCATATAAGAATGAGAATAAAAGTGAAGCTTTTCCTTTCAATATTGTGACATGAGATTTTTTAAAATAACATTTAATGCTCATTTTTACTGCTGACGGCAATGGACACTGATGATAAAGGAGATGAAATGATAAATTGGGAAAGGTATTTTTTATTATTTGGAAAGGAAGTATTCCAGGCCTAAATTTAGGGTACCTTCATAGTATTTCCAATAATGAGGACCAAGAAAATTTAGGCAGAAGGGATGATCCTGATGTGACCAGACCTTCAGTTCACAATTCCTTGCCATAATGATTTTGGTCTTCCATGTCTTTGTGACATGAGATGAAACAAGGGTAACATCATTATGAATGAGTTGGAACTTCAACACAAAGCCTTACCCTAGAAAAAAAAATCATATCACAGACTTCACCTGAAAACTAATGCCAACAGCTTTAGGACACAGATGGTGGAGTCCACTTTGTTTTCTTTAAACACGAGATGCCAAAATGTGTAATTTTCATATTCCAAACTTTAAAAAAGGCATTAACACTGGAATACCTAAGCTCTTTTGTCACTGTAAACACCTAAGATGCATCTCCCAGACTCGCTGTATTTATATGGAAATTCTGAAATAGTGGAGCACTGGTAGCTTCAAAAATCTGTTCCTATAAGAAATATATATTTAAATTATTTATGTACTTAAACATAAAGCACATTTAATATATGGGTAATTTTACATTGCTAATCATTGTAACTTATTGGAAACATCTTTAACACAAAAACTCTAGAAAAAGTCATATTTTTGCCAAACATGTTATATTTGTTTTTTCATCTCTTCATAACCATAAAAGCTTAGGAAAAATCATATTGTCAGACATACTTATAGTTTACAAATGACTGCAAATTGTATAAAAATACCTATTTTTGTTTTGCACATATCTTTACTTTTAATGTCAAACATACGGATAACTTTGCAATAAGGGTGTCCTGCTTCAGAATCCTAACCACTTTTTCATTGTAAGCAGTTTTTGCATTTTACATGGTTGCTGAATGTTCACAATGGACCATTTTTATAATCACACAAATAGGATTGCTCCTTCTTTAGAGCACCAGATGTTTGAGACATATGATGTGAACCTTTTCTTGTACTAATAGCATTGAACTGTTGACTCGTAAAGTTCTAATTTTGGCATTAATCTTATGTGAGGCTATATAACATTTTCAGCCAATTCAACAAAGAATATATGGCATCTACACATTTTCCTTAGTTATATTCCTGAAAATATTTTTATGCTGCAATTGCACGTGTCAATTGAATTCATAAATAATGCTAGGCTATCTTCTTTTCTTCATTTTGCAAAAGTAGGTATGAATCGTCTGGTCCAAGGAATCTACTTTGGTTTTATTGTAATACTCACCATTCTCACGCTTATTTGCATTTTCAACATTGACAATTGATGCATGATGCATTGTAGAAAGTAGCACCACAACATTTTCTCTCTTGCATACATAGAACACAGGCACATATTTAAAAATTAGTTTTCAGGAGAGTCCAAAATAAATCTCATTTGCATGTATGTATTTCTTTCTTACTACCACTGTTTTAAAAATGAATTTATAAACACATGGACTGGCTTAGAAAAATGCAAAAATACTCAATTTTACTCCAAACATATTGTCAAAATACATGCTTACTGCACAACATTTACTAATATTTTCCTAGACATGCAAGAAAAATGTATTAGTAACACTAAAAGAAAGTTTTAATATGAGAACTCACCATAAAAGCCTGGAAATTTATTGAAGTGAAGTGTTGTCCATGAGGGTCTGTTAAAAGTTCAAAATATTTATACAAAACTTGTACTGTTCTACTTATTAAATTGATGTGGCTGCTTCTTCTGCCCATATTTAACACCTCATCAAGATTAATATCCTGAATCTAATGTACAAACATTAAAGCAAGATTGCTTAAACTTTCTTCATTGGTTCTATTTTTCAGCTAAGTCTTGAGCCATTTCATTGTTGAAAATGATCTTTGGGCTGTTGAGACAGGAAGGGTGGCTAAAATTTTAAGACGACAGTGAATTTTGGGGTATAATTCTGCAGGACATGCAGCTAAAGAATTTAGGGCATCATTTGGTCTTATTTTTCTCTAAGTGGTTTTCATTTTTGACACCACATCCGGTATTTTGCCTCTATTTCAGCATCATTGAACTGTACGTAAACATAAAAGAAAGAATACAAAGAAAGCTTATTTAATTTATCAGCTGCAATTTCTTTGACATTTCTGGGCAACAAATTATCAAAAGCGGACAATACATCTTTGTTCTGTTAAAAATGGCTTTGAGATTTGAAATAAATTCATCAGTGCATGGAATGAAGATGCATCTTCTGAAGTACCCTTCTGCAGTATGTGCTGAGTGATTGTCCCTCTTCGTCTGCATTTCTGGTAGTCTTTGAATTTGGATTCCAGAATTGAAAAGGGCTTTCGTTGTGTTGGAACACTGCTCAAAGATTTTGTTAAATTCTTCACCAGCATTCTTTCTTAAGGCCCCCAGCTGCCATACAACATCACTGGCATATTCCAAAACTGAGCTAAGATCGTGCTCAGGATTTTGCAAATAAGTTGAAAGATGGACTGTGAAAGACAGCATTTTCTCTCATGTCAACAATGAGATGACAAACACACTCTTTTCTAAAGCTGCCAGTAATTATGCTGTAGTCTTGGAAATAGATTTTTCGCTTACTAAAAGAGACTGAAGGCTTTCAATAATTGGTTCTAGAAGCTGAACAAAAACAATAACGGAATCATGCCTGTCTATAACTCTTGTGTTGCAAAGCCCATCAGTTTGGACTTCTTACTGGAAGGCAACAGCCTTAACACTGTTCTTTAGAGCGATGCCAGGAAAAGGGTGATTCCGAAATAAAACGCATACTTCACTCATAGTACCTAACTACTTGTGCACATGAGTTGTAATAGGGCAGGGGACAACTAAATTCAGTCTGTGACTAGCACAATTAGCAATAAAGCTTTTGGGTATAACTCTTTCACCTTAGTTTGAACTCCATTGAATTTTCCAGCCATAGATGAAGTACCATCATACCCTTGCCCCACCAGGTTGCTCTTAGATCTAAGCTGACTCACTCTTCTATGAGACTGTCTTAGCAATGTTGTTACCAGTCAAGTCATATATAGGCACGAAACCCAAGGAGTCTTCTCTAAAAAAATAGCAGGACTTAACATATCATAAACAAAGCCAGAGTTGCTCTGTTCCTGAAATATCTGAAGTTCAATTTGCAATGATAGTAAAATTTTTCGTTTCATTTACATGACTGGTAAGTTTTCATCGTATTTCTCCATATATACCCAGAACTGCATTTTGAATTATAGGGCTTATGTAAGTTGCATTTTTTTTCTTTTGCATTAGCCACCTGCCTTTCTAGAATTTTGTCACCAGCATCATGATGAAAATGTAAGAGAGCCTGAAATTTTCTACACTTCTTTTCAGGCTTTGACAATGTTAAGGGACCACTATATGCATCCCCTCTCAAAGTAGTTCCTGTTGTCTACAAAATATTATTGTTTTAATTACTGGAAGAAGAGCTTCTCTGTTTTTTTTAATTTCTTTTCACCCCTAGTTATTGATCTGAGATGCAACTGCTTCTTGACCATTCTGTATTGCCAAAAACTTCTCAGCTGATAGGACAAAGACTTTATGATAACCAGTTGCCTTATGATTGTTACAGCTTCTACAGCATTCTTACATTTACAGAATGGCTTTGTCACCAAGCATCCCAAGTTGTGATGAACACCTTGACCTATGCCTTGCTTACAAAGAGAACGCAATAATGGCAGTAAGCATCATCTTGCACTTTTAAATATGTTAGCCACCCTCACCTATCCAGCCACTTATTATGAAATGCAAGTCTCTTAGACACATGTAAACATACAGGAAACACAAATTATTTATCAGGCTTCATATTGGTTGTCAGTATATCATACCTAACATCTCTAGAAATGTTAATGCAGTTTGTTTCTTGTACCAACAGGCCATGTCACTAATGATACTAATCTGTGGAAATGCTCAATTCCTTATTACCCGTACTAACATGACACATTTCGGCATCAGCTTTGACCTTATCATCATCAGAATTAACTCCATTCAAAGTGCTAGTCTTCTACATTTTACTCATAGGTTTATAAAAACTATTGATTTTGGTGTTCATATCTCCAAAACCTTTTTTTAAATTTGTCACAGCATAAAAACAAATTCATAACACTAGAAATATTTGCTTACAGGCGTATTTTTAAAATTTAAACAATAAGACACACAAAACAAATTGACCACTCCACCCTTCAGCAGGTAGTTGCCTGATAAGGTGAATGACCTAGCTCTAGCTCCTACTTCCTTTTCGTTTAAAGATTTGAGTTTTGAATGACAGTGATGCATGTATAGTCGGGAGCAAAAGACAGTTTCATTTGATTTTTAGAGTGTTTAAGTAATAACTTGCTCTTATATGTTTATTATTTTTATTCCATTATTTTGAGAAATAAAGTATTAAGAGTGTTAATTTTTGTTTCTTAGGTGAACCATATTGTACAGTTTTCACCCCTTGATTAAATTTAGGCCTTGACATCATTTGACTATGTTCATCATTTATCATGTTAGTATGAATGAGTGAGAGTATATCATCATTCTGTAGTTAGCACATGAGGGGGAGGGATTAATTTGGACAAAAAAATGCATAATTTAGAGACTTCACCATTATATTATCTTGACCATAAAAATATAATTCAATTTATATTTTAATGCTTTCTTTAAAAATCTGCAGCACTTGACAATGAACATTATACACGAGCCCTCATGCATTAATAAATCAGTCTAGACTTTTCAAAATATGTATTAAATATTATAGAAAAGAATGGTTTTTATTAAGTTATATCTAAATGAGGTAGGACGTTGGTAATATGCACAATATGTAGTGTTACTTACTGTATTGTATTATTATTGTATTGCTATGGCATGTACCATAACAAAACAATAGTGCTGCTCATGGATTATTAATGTCAACTGACTGTACCTCACCTGCCACAAGTGACTATGGGCTTATGTAATGTTTGGAAATAAGGAGTGCAAGAAAGTGAAGAGAGGCGCATGCAGAACCAGAGTGGTGTCTCACTTTTATTGCTCTTTTGTTCTGCACAGTCTTTGAAACTGCATGACATCATGACTGTATTGAGATGCTAAGATGAGAAGCTTGAATAAACTTTTTCACTATTTTTCAAACTATATATGTAAATTCCAATACATTGAGGGGGGGGGGGGGGTGGAATCTGAACCCTCTGGATCTGCCCCTTAAATATGTCCTTGATAGAACACTAGATAGTGAAACGAAAGTCTGAACTTTTTTCTTCTCTGTCTCTTTTTAGTAGGAACTCTTTCGGAATGTGCTTTTATATTATTATTAATTCAAGTATTAAGTAGTTACAATCTTGCACAACTTGGTCAGCCCTGGCTCTCTCCCAGGCCATGAAGATCTGACATGATAACAATAATTAACACCTTAAAATAGTACATCCACAATATAATACTGTACTCCCGATTATTATCCATTTCAAACAACTCCATGCCATAAATCTAAATCAATAAAACCAAAGACCATTTACCAATAATCCACACCCATTTACTTTTAACTGTACAAATATTCCTGTAAATTTCACAATTGAGATTTACCCCAAAAGTTTTTCTTTACTGCTATCTCAGATCTTATATGACCCCATTTTGCTTTGATCAACTGACTCCTTCACTTTCTTGTGTCTGGACATTCAAATAGAATGTGAATGGTATCTTCATTACTTCTACACATTGGACAAACACTCTGCTCCAGATTTCTTCTAATTCCCTCTAGTTTCCATATTCCTAATCTAAACCATGCTAACCCTTCCCTCTCTTTCTTATTACATTTGTCAATATAACCCTCATTCATACAATTCTCAAAATAGCCACAAGGAACTTTTCTCTCTTATATCTGCATACACAATTTTTCTGTCTATATCCTCAAATCGTGTGCTTTTGTGTCTTGGAATAATTTGGAGAGTTTATTCCAAACAAAAACCATTTTTTCCCTAAGGACATGCTTCTTGTACTTGGCAATGTTACAGTATCATCTTAACTGAGATTGTAGAGCATTAAATTTCATTTATATTATTTCTTCTCTAGTTCCATGGTCCTCTTTATTATTATTACCATCATTAGGCATGTAGACTGGATTGAATTGACTAAAATAATAAATTTCACCTGAATCACTCCAGTAACTCAACATTTCTTATTTAGTCAGGTTTCTCATCTATATGTTGAAGCCTCCTATACCCAAGATCGCGGGTTCAAACCCGGCCAGGACCGATGGATTTTTTTGGGCGTAAAAATCCTAAGTATGACTTCCTTTGGAAGGGAAGTAAAGCCGTGGATATCGTGCCGTACATTTATGGCACGAAAAAGAACCTCGAGCCTGAAAGAGAGGCCTCTGAGAAAAATTTGACGGTGTTTCATGCCCTGAGTTGAATGGGGCGCTGATGACCTGAGATGTTAAAGAGTGTCCATAAATAAATCAATCAAAAAAAAATATATTGAAGGACCAACAAAAACAGCATACAATAGCATCTGAGCCAGGGTTTTCTAAACAATAGAACCCAATAACAACAGTGCAGCCTACAAAAGTTATACATATAAATTTTCATATTAGTTTATCATATTCATCTTGGGTCTCAGTGTAACAAAAATATGTTTTAAGTTTTAAATGCACAGTTTAGTGTGATAAATTAAAATGATACCATTATCATAATCTGATAGAACAACTCATTTTAGAAATATAGACAGATGGAAAGATCAAAAGTTATACATTTTAATGTAAAACATTAAAAAATGTATTGCAGCGAGTCTGGGAGACTCATGTTAGATATTCCAGGGTTAAGGAGGATTTAAAGAGTAAAGGGAAACATTTTCCTACAGCAGGCCATTGCCAAGTCACACATTTCATGTGCCACCACATTAGGGCACCCTTTATTCAGTCCAGGCTTGGTAATTCTCATATTTTCATGAAACTTAGCCTTTGTGGACTTCAATATATATCCCATAAAGAAATTAAGATGGCTGTCAGGAAATGTTGCAAAAACAGAGAGTAGGTTTCAGTAATATCCTCACAAAATTTATGCACTGTTGGCAGAGGCTTATTTAGTTATCTGATGTCTATGTTGAGCAGTACAAGTAATAAAAGGCAGATTGAAAGCATAATTTTGCAGTCATTAAAATTTTCCCGTCCAGTCAAAATAATAATCATGGAGGCATTACTTTTAATTTAATTGTATATACTAACGTCTTACGGTGTTGCTATTATTCCCATATTCAGTAAAATATTTGCATTTATTGTCTTTGTTTCTGATATTTTTTGTTGAAGGGAAAGTCTAAATATCACTGTACCTTATTTTCTCCCAGAAGAACATCCTTTAATTTATTATGATAAATAAATATAGAAGAATGTTGACATTTTATTTTAGTCTAGTATGAGCACTATACTAACTAATTGATGTTATTGGATTTCAAGTTTCTCTCCAAAAATCTCAATATAAAAGCATTTCTCCACCATCAGTTTACATTATAATAGTATATAAATACTAGTAATTATTACCAGAAACAGAATTATTTAGAGCACCCTTAAAAATATTAAAGAAAATGTGCATATACATAAGTATACACTATTTATAGATAAACTTATAGAGAAAAATGCAGGTAGTAACAAAAACAGAAATTTCAGGTATAAAAAACTAAAATACCAAAAACTTGGCACATGAAAATGTGATATTTCATGTTCTTTGTCAGAGGAGATGAAATTGATTCATGTGATGTGCTGATTTAGTACAAATAATGTTCATTGACTTGGAGAGGAAGTATGCTGTAGTAATAATAATAATAATAATATTATTATTATTATTATTATTATTATTATTATTTACCTTTTGATAATTATAATATACTTTGTCAGAAGATAAAAGGATAAATAGGCATAAAGTCTATGAATGAAGAATAATAGCTTATGTATAGTGATACATTTTAACTTTGTTTTACTTAACTTTTTTTTTATTTTATATTACTCTTATTTTCTACTTCAAACTGTTGTATGCTGTAGAAGGTATGTTTAATTAACCATTTGTATACTCTATCTTTGAATAGCTGAATATTTTCAGCACTTATTTCTAAAGGAAATCAATTGAAAAGTTTTATTCCTGTTATTTTGTAATATCCAGAGGCCTTCTGCAGTCTGTGATATGTCATATCCACTCTGGTCCTGTTCCTTGTAAATGTGCAAATTCTCTTTAATATGTACCAAAACATCATAAATATATAAATTACAACTTCTAGAGTTACAAATAGTGGTTTGCAATGTTCAGTTTTCTTAGAGGTTAATATTGATAACTCTATTTCTGAATTTTTAACACCTCTACTATCCTTGGACTACTACTCCATAACACTAAACCATACCTAAAAATGCTTTGAAAGAATGAAAAGTAAGCCAAACAAACAAAATCTCTAGGAACAGCCTTTTTAGGTTTGTTAGTAGGAATAAAGTGCGACATAAAAATCTATGTGAGGTTAATTTGCTACATATAAAATCAATGTGAGGATTCTAGGATAGATGTTTATTAATTATCAGTCAAAAAGTTTCACACCATCTCAGAGAACATCTATATTTTATAAGCTGAAAATGATATTTTATGATTTGTTTGATTTATATATATATTAAAAAAAAAAAACATTGCTTTTAAACCAAATCAGAGCTCATTGCTGGTTTCATTTACACATTGTGAGAGCAATTTGAAGTCTTTATTTACATTAAGGAAGGATGTGTTATCTGCATAAACAACAGTATGGCAGGTATAACACTTTGATACGTCATTTATCATTATCAGAAAAAGTAATGGCCCAGCACCCTGTGGGACACCACTTTTCACATTGACAATGTGAGAATGCTTCTGTCCATATGATACTATTTCTTTGCAATTCTTTAGTAAGATTGAAATATATTTCAACCTTGTTCCTTTATCCCATAGAATTCTAGTGTCTTGCACAAAATATGCTGTTGCAGTCGAAAGCTTTTACTTACATCAAAAGAGTTCCCTGTGCCCAAATACCTTCCTTAAAAAGATGATAAAATTTTTCTATAAATGCTACAACTTCCAATATGGTTGATTTTCCTCTGTAATATCCAAATTAATTATTAAAATATGAATTATGTTTTTAAAAACTATTGTAATTGATTCTTTAGTAGACATTCAATAATTTTTTAAATTTTAAGAAAACCTTGTACTAAAGGTTTATTAGGTATATTTGTGTAGGATTCCAACTAGTAAGTGTGTGTATACTTTATAAAAGAAAATTGCTTTTGTGCATCTCTGCTCGCTGCTTTCTGGGGCTTAGATGGGTTAGTCACTAGTGGATGTTTAAACTCCATCTCATTTTGGGCTATGAGTAACATCTAGTTTTTATTTTCTTATTTATCTAGTGAGTCGATTTGATAATCTTATGCTCCACTTACTGTTGAATTATGCAAAACTAGTTTCGCAGGCTTTTGCCTGCATCCCCAGAGGTGAGTCGACTGTCGGCTTCGTTGTTGGTTGGCCTGGACTTAGTGTAGCTCTCGTGGACATTTTATGAACTTCTGGATTAATTTGTCTTCTGTTGGGATCTCAAACTTCATAACCTTATTCTCATATTTTTTTATATAAATGTTTTCCCGTATTCACAGCTTAACGGGTCGATTTACGAATTTCATTAATTTCACTCCCATTTCTATATCAGGTTTCTCTCTCCAAAAGTGATGTGCAACCACTGATTTCTCTATCTGATTATACCTTATGTTTCTTCAGTGTTCCTTCAGCCTGATTCCAATGCTTTTTTTTTTTTTTTGTTTTTCCAATATATACTTTGTTACATTCTGAACAGTTGATTTTGTATATACCTGGCTGCTTCTCCTCCAGTATATCATACTATCATATCATACAAACAGCAAAATTCAATGGGTATGACAAAGAAATTATAGATAAGAAAATCAAGAAATTCAAACAAAAGAAGAGGTTAAAGCAGGTTACAACATTGACAGCAATAAAAGAATCTACCATCCACTTGAAATTCACTTATCATCCTAGGGCCACCAAAAAATTCCCAAAAATGCTCAGAGAATTTGGGATTACTTTGTCCCCAGTGAACAAGTTTAGCCTAAAAAAATGTGCTCAATTCTGGTGATAATGATAGAATACCGGAGGAGAAGAAGCCAAAATCAACAGTTCAGAATATAACAAAGTATATATTGGAAAAACAAAAAGAAGCATTGGAATCAGGCTAAGGAACACTGGAGAAACATAAGGTACAATCAGATAGAGAAATCAGCAGTTGCCAATCACTTTTGGAGAGATAAACCTGATGTAGAAATGAGAGTGAAATTATTGAAATTCGTAGATCGACCGTTGAGCTGAGAATATGGGAAAAAATTTATATAAAAAATATGAGGATAAGGTTATGAACTTTGAGATCCCAACAGAAGACAAATTAATCCAGAAGTTCATAAAATGTCCACGAGAACTACACCAAGTCCAGCCAACCAACAACGAAGCAGACAGTCGACTCGCCTCTGGGGATGCAGGCAAAAGCCTGCGAAACTAGTTTTGCATAATTCAACAGTAAGTGGAGCATAAGATTATCAAATCGACTCACTAGATAATTAAGAACATAATAGTCGCTTCATTGTATTGGTTCTGACACGAAATTAAATGTTATATCTAGTTTTTACTTATAAAAGATGGAGTTCATATATTTAAATTTGTAGGAGTTTGGAAGCAGTAAAGTAATAAAGTGAAATTGAGTGAAGAATTTAAAATTGCATAATTGTTCATTGTATTTTGTAGATGCCTGATGCTTTTTATAAATGAAATGCAAAACTCCTAGTGTTTAAAATATTGAGTTCTAAAGCCTAAATTATAATATAATGTTACTGTATTAAAAGTAAACCTCTTTAAGAAAAGTGTTTGTTTAATTTGAAGCTCAAAAAAAAATTAAAATTCTCAATGGGCTTCATAAATACCAACAAGAACAATAATATCCCTGGACAATGGCTAGTTCAGTTGATCTGGTAGTGATCTAACAAATGGAAAACAAAAAGTTTCTGCTGTGGCAGTTTCTCAGCCTAATTCCTAAGACATTTGTTGCGTATACTACTGTGGAAAAGGAGGGAACAAAGAATTGTCAAGTTGCTGATCATAAGCAAGTTCTAGGAGTGAGATCTTTCTGGTGTGCTGTTTGATGCTTAAAGAAATGTGATCTAGTTAGGTATGTTTATCACAGTAAGGAAAGTACAAGAGTTGAACCATAAATACTTCAAGTACCTATACCTTGACATTGACATCAGAGTTGCAAGATGTATGAACATAATTGCCCCTCTGAGCTATTTGAGATCTTATGACTATCATTATATATAATGTATCTTTATTGTACTGGGACAGTTTTCCATGGGGGTTTTTATATTTATCATAGGGCCCAAAAAAATATTAATAAAATACTTAAATGTTTCATAATCTAAAGCATCTGGAAAAGTGTTCTATAAAACAACGTAAATATGTCATTAAATTAATTTAAAATTGCTTTTAAAATTCTATTGTCTTAATTTCAGGATGTGACAGCATAGCACAGTTCTTACTTCTTTAAAGTTGGAACTAAAATTAAAAATGAATGAATGAATTAATTAATGTACTTACAATCATCTTTACATATTTTTGTGCTGTTATCTGGACACAACTGAAGCTTACTTGAAATATGTTAAATCAGTTGTAATAAGTTCTTCTTCAATGGAAGAAGTGTCGAATGATTCACCAGTTAACGCTTGAGAAATGCATCACAAAGTTTTTGTTTTTGAGTACTCTTATTTTCATCAATACCCTTTTTCCAATTTCTACTACTTTTTTCAAATGAGATGCAATTTTTTTAAACTAAAGCTAGAGAACTTTCGAGTCTTGCATCTTTCCTCTGTGAATTTGTGATTTCATTGTTAAGGAACTGAAATTTGCTTTTATAAAGGCCAGATGTCCCTCAGTATCACGGTTTGAAAATCGTGTCTTAGCAGCTGCATTTGCACTAGCATCATCGAAATTCAGTTTCCAATAGCAGGTTTCACCTCCTGGAAATGATTTCAATAATAAATTGCTGAATCTATCTATGCACACCACCAAGTGGTAATAGGTTCTGATGGGAGTGGAACACCAGAAGCCATAGACTTGAGGTGCACATTATGAGAAGGAGCCATGACAAAAGTTTTCTTCATCTTTAACACAAGTGCATCCATTTGACAATTTTCTCGAACTTCCTCAGCCAAATTGTGCATAGCATGTACTAAACAAGTAATGTGTACCATTTTTGCATAAAAAGCCTGTATTGACTTTTCTGCTTTGTCAATTATCGTGCTAAAATATTAGATAATGTCAGCCATGTAACAATTTTCTATCTTGTTAATAGTATTGTCATAACATTGTGACAGGTAGTTCTTCTGAAGAGTGAATTAATCTGGAATAGAACATTTGAAATTCAGTTCCAAAAAGCTCTTAAATTTACCTTTGTGCAATGTCCAAAATGAGGTGTTTTCAGAAATTAAGAGCTTCACAAACATCTCCGTCAGAATGTCACAATTTTTTTAATCCTGTTTTATTTGTTGTTGCTTTGACTATATTGATCTTATCACAGCATTTGTAGTCTGTAGGGTCAAGGAAATTAATTAATGATAGCACAAATGAGCTTGGAGTCCTTGGTGCCTTAAAGCTATCTAGTATTCACCCTTTCAGTGTAAGGAAAAACTTTGAAAAAACCTTACTGTAAATCGAAATCAGGACCTCCTGATTTTAGCAGCAATTGCTACTATTAGACAACAGAGATGATCTTTGACAATTTTCCGATCTTGGATACATTTTGTTATAGTAAAGATTGCTTGGTTTACATGCATATTGACTGTCTCTATATGCTTATTGTTGTAAAAAAAAAAAAAAAAAAAATCTCCAAATTCAGATACAATCTGTCTCATAGGTCGTGATTTAGAGGCTTTATTTTAGGCATGGCTGAATGAAACAACCAGTATTGAAAATCAAACTTTCATGTGTTAAGATCTTTCATTAACTAAAAGTGTGACAATGAAAATAAATAAATAAAATAAATAAAAAAAACATGCCAAAAGAGCTAAAGAAATCAACTTTCAGCATGTACCTGTACATTGTCAAGTGGTATGTTACTTGTTCCTATAGCCAAGATCGCGGGTTCGAACCCGGCCAGGACCGATGGATTTTTTCGGGCGTAAAAATCGTAAGTATGGCTTCCTTCGGAAGGGAAGTAAAGCCGTGGGTCCCGTGTCGTACATTTATGGCACGAAAAAGAACCTCAAGCCTGAAAGAGAGGCCTCTGAGCAAAATTTGTCGGCCGTTTCACGCCCTGAGTTGAATGGGACGCTGATGACCTGAGCTGTTAAAGAGCGTCCATAAATAAATCAATCAAAAAAAAAATTGTTCCTATAGGTGGAAAGTGATAGAAGTATTCTTGTTTTCATTGTTATTGACATCAAAATGACAAATGATAAATTTCAACTGACTAAAAATAAGTGAGTGAAATGTAATTAATTAAAATTATTATTAGTATAATAATTGCAAAAATTTACCAGAAAAGTATTCAAAATGGAGGGAAAATTATTGAAAAAGGATATAAAATGTGAAAAAGATCACTTAAAACTTCATTTAAAAAATGGGGGAAAGGTGGGGGGGAAAAAAAAAAAAAAAAAAAAGCAAAATAAAATTCACAAACTTTTAGTACTTAAAGCAATGCATTCTACGTAAGGAAAAAAAATTGACATTTCACCAAAATTCTGAAATGGTCTATGAACATTGTATTTCAACAAGTGTGTTGCATTAATTCTGTTTACAAAATAAACAGTAAAAGTTCCAGTGGTTGAATCCACCTGGATATGTTTCTTCCTTCACTCTCATACTTTCCAACTCGCATTACAGACCATACAATTAACATACAATGAATCCTCATACAGCACATCAGAACACTGACAATGAGAACATGACATATCATCTCCATGTATCTTTCTTAATTTCTTTAATTTGTGATGATATTTTTATGAATTTTCTGTTCCCATTCATACTGGTTTCTAACATTTGTTTTGCATAAATCCATAGAAAAAAATCTTCTCCAATATACAAAATAATAATTTTGTTTTTATCATTAGCAAAAGGCATATTTTATTCCCTCTCCTTTTTTGTCATCCCATAAATACATAAGAAAAATCTCCAATTATATAGCTTTGCGTTTATCATCACAATATAATTATAGAGAATAAGCAGTTTGGAATCTCTCTCTCTCTCTTTCTCTCTCTGGATTTCATCACCTATGTGCAGTGTGCTGTGAATTCATACTTGTATGAAAGGTGATTGCATTTATAGTCCATCAATATATCAAGAAAATTGAAAAAGAAAGGAATTTGAAGCCTACAAATGATAAAATGCAACTGTACAAAAAATATGTAACACTAGTTTCATTATTAATGTAAACAAATGTTTTTAATTTTGCTGGAATGAAATGAACTCGTGTATATAGAGAAACTGTATGTTTTTGAAGAATCTCTATTTAATTTAACATTTTTTAAATCTTTTAAGACATATTTGACATCTTTCAGGAAATTTAATAAACAGCTTTATTTCCAAATAATATGCTCTGTTCTGGAAGTGAAAAAGATTAAAAATTGGTATATGGAGATATAAATTGTATTTTGAGAAGGAGAACAAAGTTTAAAAAGAACCAATATTTACCTGCAAAACTGAATGGATTTAATTATTTCCGGCTTGGGTGATCTAGCATGAATTTTCTTATGGCTCTTTTTGGTTTTTCAAAAACTTGCTATGCTACCAGATTTACCTCAGAATATGGATCCATAACTGACAATGAAGAAATTAATGATAAACAACTTCCACTAAGATATCCATTTACAAAACAAACCCCAAATCATGGATAATAGTGTGTGGTGAATTTAGCCTTGTCCCACTAGGTAGCTCTGAATATTTTTTTTTATATTTATTTATTTATTTTGATGTACTAAGTAATTATACGATGATCCACAAAATTTAACACCAAAACCAAAATATAACAATAACAATAATATTGGTAAATTCGGTGCTTCAGAAGACACCATATTAAAAATATTACTATCTTAGATCCTTTAAAATTTCCTTACAAATTCCCTTTTAAATTAAACCACTGCTACATTAACACCAAACAAAATTTCATCCAAGGGGTCTTCACCCATCTGACCCATTGTGAATATGTCACAGTAGTAAAAATGGGCATTAAACACTATTAAAAAAATTAATATGAGTGAGTACTGCCTAGAAGGAAACTTAAAGCCAGCCATATATATATATATATATATTCAATGAGAGCTTTCCATTTTAAACATTTAAGAACGGGTATTCTTAAGAATTTAATAAGTAGTTTCAGCAATGAGAGTTTTTATTATGTTTCCAGATCAACAAACATATCTAAGCTTTTGGTTATAAGGAAGATCACTAGAAGATATGCCCATAGTCTCATGGCCTTTCCAGAGAACCCAGAAATTACATCTCCATTCATTTCTTTTTGTTAATGCAGAGATTGATTTTATTATTTCAGTTCTATTAATACTTGTTTAAAATAAATGTCATAATCCACTATGCATTATTGAATCACAGCCATGGTTGGTTTGTGTTGACTTCTGTTGTGATGATGATTACTAATGTCATTTTTGTAGCTAATTTTCCAAAGCATGTAAACATTCACATTTTTTAAATTGATAACCACTCATTTGCACAATGTAACTAAGATAAAAGCTGATGGAGGCTTAAGATGTTGAGTAAGTTTCATTACTGCAATGAAATGTGTCTCTCATTAAAAAGAGTAACAAGTGAATGACTATTAGTAAATGGAATTGACATAATGAGGTCAGAAATGTCAAAAGAGGAAAATCCAAAAAAGTATTGCTCAAATATGAGGCATCAACCATCTCCACCTTTTGCATGAAAGGGGTATAATAAAAGACTGGGAACTTTTTCTAAAATCTACAGCAGAAGAGTGTGTTCAGTTCAAGATAAGACTGAAATACTAAAGCTCAAATGCACATAGGACTTTATGAACCATTTCATTCTTTGCTGGAAAGTCCTCCAAAACACCTTTATCCCTCAGGTTATTTATGTTCCAGTAAATTCTAACACAGTAAAGGATATGAACTTATTCTCTTAAAGCTATTAAGAATGAAGTAGTAAAATAATATTGAATATAGAGTTGGTTTGGTGACATACTTCACTTGGTTTTTTTTTAATTGGACATGTTCTATTAAGCAAAGGATGTTTGCTTTGTTTTCCTATTTGGAGTGAGAAAGTGTGCTGCCACTTTATCTTCATAAAGTGGCAGCACACCATTGGTTAGAGCCATTTTTCAGGTTACAGAAAGACTTTAAAGAAATGCAAACAAAAATGGTCAAGTACATTGTGTGATAAAATAACTTTTTCTTCAGTACTAGAAATATTTAGAAAATTACAATATAGAGAGAATGTTAATGAGCAATACCAAAACATTTTTACTGTAAATAGAGGTGTCTTAGATAAGAATTTTGAGATAGGGAGCCTAGAGTCACACATGTAAAATGTCAAAGTTCTGAGCTATTGAAGTAATTGCAATGTGGTGCTCAGAAATTAGCTAAATAGCATTAACAATTATATTACAAGGGCTTCACATTTCTTTAATAATAAAAATAAACCTGATTATTAAATAACCAATGAACACCATTTTCACAAATTAATGTTAAAATACTCTGCAAAATTCCAAGATAAACACATTTGCATGCCACTGCATTGGTGTTAATAGGAATTCAGTTGTTAGAAAGAAACATAGTCGCAATTCCACTTTTTTCCCTAATGTTGTGAGATATGTGTCCCCTGCAACAGTTTGTTTGTTTTATAACCAAAAGATATGACAAAATAACTCAATAAATAAATTACAAATTGAAGAAATGGTTACAATTTTTCTGAGCTGGCCTACATGCACCTGATTTGTGGGGAAGCAAGAGATTGTGCTATAAGAGCTGCTGATCTACAGAGTAAGAGTTCCTAATAAAAACCATCCCCATTATACATTTCAGTCTGTTGATAAGCATTTGTGTGAGGTGCAAGTCAAAGTCAGTGATATGATACACTTTTGAAACTTTAAACATTAACTTTTAATTGTATAAAATATAGTGAACTTTTGTAACAGTGATGTCAAATATTATCCCGAAACTAGTCTTCCATTCTATTGAATTTTAGTGATGTGTATGTTACAATTTCAACTCAATTTGTTTAAAATGTTAATTAACTTTTAACTTTGACCATGGAGTTTCTATTTCATATTACTTATCTAAGATCCCTAAATATATGGTGCAAAATTTTCAGTATTCATTTTTTGTAGTAAAATAATTTGATATGTTCATGTGAAGTTATTTGTATAAAAAAACACATTAATTTGCTCATGGCAGTTGGCATAGTAATACTATTTATTATACCTCACTTGTTTAAAAACCAGAACTTGTTTCAAGAACACTTGCTATCATTATCAGCTGAAGACTCTGTCTTACTCTAGCGACAGTAGAATGAATTTACTTTCTCAAAGAAAATGTATTGTCAATTAAAATCTGCAAACAAAGTGACACTCTTCCCTTTTTATTTCTCAAACATTTATCCACAATAGTGTGGATTATCATTATATTATCTAGTGCTCTTGTTCCTTTTCTAAAACCTGCCTGAAACTCTGAGAGTTTATCTTCCTTCTCCACCCATTCATGCAGTCTTCCTGCCAATATACCAGTATATAATCTCTTCTGAGTCGGATGTTTAAAATGCTATTTATGGTTTCACATAAATGAGATTTACTGAGAACATATGTTTCATGGAGTGTTTTAAACATCTGACTCAAAAGAGAGTATTAATGGGTGTTTCACTGTGTTTGATTCCAAATTGAATTATTATTAAATGGATTATCATTATATTATCTAGTGCTCTTGTTCCTTTTCTAAAACCTACCTGAAACTCTGCGAGTTTATCTTCCTTCTCCCCCATTCATGCAGTCTTCCTGCCAATATACCAGTATATAATCTCTTCTGAGTCGGATGTTTAAAACGCTGTTTATGGTTTCACATAAATGAGATTTACTGAGAACATATGTTTCATGGAGTGTTTTAAACATCTGACTCAAAAGAGAGTATTAATGGGTGTTTCACTGTGTTTGATTTCAAATTGAATTATTATTAAAAAAAATTCCAGTGTATATTTTTCCCAATATGGATAACAAGCTATTTCCTGTATAATTGTTTGAGGTATTAATATCACCTTTTAATTTATACAATGGTACAATCATACTAACTTTCCAACTTTCAGGTATTACCTTCACTTCCTTTATTTTATTTAGTATCTCTGTTAACAATCTAATACCTCCCTTTATTTCTGTAAATGCTTTCCAGAGCTCCACTGGAATTTCATCCACTCCTGGAGCCTTATTCCTTCTAGCTGTTTTAATCTAGTCTCCTACCTCTTTCATATTAAAATTTTTATCCAGACACACTATCCTATTTTACAGTATAACTCCATTCTAAGTCATAAGTTACACCCCCAGCTCCTATCAAATTTATAAAGTAAATAGTCCATTCTTTGGCTTTATTTTATTTCCATCCCTTTTCTTTCTCTGAATCACCTTTATTATTGCCCGTATATATTTACTATCTTTAGCTGCTAATGCTTCCTTAATTTTCTCACTCATTTTCCATTGCTACTCTTCCTTTTTCTATTGTATTAAACATTTATAACCCTTTATTATGTTTAAATATATTTGCCTATCTACATCTTGTTCTGACCTTCTCTACCTACTTAAGTTCTTTGACACTTTATGCTTAGCTAATGTACATTCTTGATCATACCATCCATAACCTTTCCTTTTTTTTCTCTCTGATATAACTCCATCTTTTTCCCTGTTCACAATTACCATGGATTCCAACCTTGATAATGCCTCCTCTATTCTACCTGCTCTCAATGCTACCATAATTCCATATTTATAGTACTCCTATTGTTGATAAAAATTAGCCCAGAAGTGCTCTTCATACTCAACTCTCTATTTGTAACATCTTATATATTCCATTTCTATTTCCTCTATCTCCCTACTTCCTTCCCCTAAACTCAACTTCATTATTAATGGAAAATGTCCATTACCTACTACCATATCTAACACCTTAAATCCTAACAGTACCTAGTCTATTACTTCACTATATAAAATTTAATCTATTGCACTCTGCCCATTTACATTTATAAAAGTAAAAGTAAATTCTCCTTCTTGATCCCCTCCCCATCATTACACATTACACACATTAGTAAACCATTCACTTCACGGAACTCAATCAATTTACTGTCTTCTATATTATACACCTTATCCTGACTCTTGCTTACCTTCTCATCAGTTTGCATCTATGCACTTTCATTTTCTAGACACACAGACCTTACATCACTTACTCCCACTTTTGCATTACAGTCCCCCACTATTATAAACTCCAATTTCTCTATTTATTGACTTAATTAGATATATAGAGTTTCCATTATCAAATTCTGAAACATCAGGTGGGTTATACACTATTGCTACACATATGCATAATTTAATACTCTTCACTTCACATTGCCTGCCCTTCTTCTAACTTCTATATTTCAGTTACTCTAATTCCACTATCTTTTTTTTTTACAAATATCTATACCACCTGAAACCCTTCCTCTCTTACCCCTTGTACACCTATATAATCAAAACCTTCCACCACTATTTTCTCATTCTTGTCCAACCAAGTTTCCACTAATGCAATCATATCATCGTTCTTTAACAAATCGAACACTTCCCCATTTCTCATTTTTGATCTTAGCCCCTCCACATTTCACAGCACCACCCTCCAGTCTAATTGCTATCTTGAATCATACCTTACACTTCTAAATTTTTCTAGCTTCGCTCTGTGTCTCATTCTCCTTTCCCATGTAACCTCCTGCTCCTTCTCTGCTATTTCCATGATGCTTCCTTCTGGGGTTGACACCACCTTTAACTCCAAAGCATTAACACTGCTGCATACTCCTCTCTTTAATGATGATGATGATGATGATGATGATGATGATGTTGCCCATTGTATTCCACATGATGTGCAGTCTTTCTCCTCTTATTTCCTCTGTTCAGCCTATGTACCCTACTCTCCCGCACTGTCTAGTCCAGCATTTTTACTTCGATAATTCAATGATGAAATCTCAGAAATTAATAATAAAGAGATTTTGTTTTTCATAATAAATTTTTTTTCCCAAGTTGACAACTCTGCCATGTTTTTGATTGTTTTTAAATACTTAGGCTTCTTTATAAAGTCATTAATTTTGGTTAAGAAATGTGCCAAAACTGCCAATTTTTCAATTTGTATTTAATATTTCTGAAATTTTCTTTTATGTGAATTTCAAAATTTGTCTTTCCTATATATATTTTTATTGCAATTCTCACAATTGTATGGGCCTATTTATAATTAAATAATTGTATATTAATGTGGTCACCCATCCAAGTACCAACCATGCCCAATACTGCTTAACTTCAGTGATCAGACAAGAACCAGTGTATTCAGCATGGGATGGCCTTTCAACCCACCACTTTATACAGCATTCGTCGATTACAGCAAGGCATTTGATTTGGTAGATTACACGAGCATATTACAAGCACCAAAAAAACAGGGAATCACACCAAAATACATCAGAATCATGAACAACCTAAACAGCCAAAGTAAAGCAAAAGTGAGAATGGAAAGAGTGGGACAAGCTTTCAATTTAAATAGGGGAGAAGACAAAGCGACTCATTCTTCCCATAACTCTTCACCTGCATTCTGGAAGAAGTCTTCAGACAGCTACAATGGGACAGCAAATATGGCATCAGTATAAATGGTACCAGATTAACCAACCTAAGATTTGCAGATGATGTGTCATTTTCTAGAACATCAGACGACTTATAACAAATGCTTGTAGAACTAAACAAGTACAGCAATTCCATCGACCTGATGATGAATTACACTAAAACTAAAATAATGACCAATGCGCCAAAAAGGACAAGAGAAATAAATGGCAGAGAGATTCAGTATATGGATGAGTACATATATCTATACCAGACTGTCTCTTGGACCATAAAATGGATAAAGAACTTAAGAGGAGAGTAGCACAAGCTTGGAAAGTCTTCTGGTCTCTAAATTTCATATTGCAAGATGCATCTCTGAACAAGAAACTGAGACTGAAGGCACTGAACTGGGTGTCTTCCCGGTGCTGACATATGGATGTCAAACCTGGTCTCTTACCAACAGGCAGTAGCAAAGCATAGCAATATATCAAAGGAAAATGGAGAGGAAGATCCTATGTATAAGACTGAGAGACAAGATTTCCAACACTAAACTGCAGGAAATCAGAGAATCATAAAGCATAATGGACAGAGCTGCAGTGATAGAATGGAAATGGGGCAGGCACGTGGCAAGGCAACAGCAGGACAGATGGATGCAGATAATCACATGTGGAATCCCTATGCAGAACAGAGGACTCCAGAATGACTGAGAAGATGGTCAGACACATTTAAGGAGCATCTCCGAGTTCATTGGTCAAGCATTGCCTGCAATAGAATGAGTGGAGTGAGAAGTGGCAAGGACTCAAAAAGGGCAAGAAACTATAAAACATTATAAACATTTTTTCCTAATTCACGCGGCATAGCTCACCACGTGAGTCCAAAATGAGCTTTTCCCTCTAGCAGGAGGCCCAAACCCTTTATGAGACATAATGGACTCTTTCATTTCATTTCATTTCATATTAGTATGGACATTAGAAACCCTAAAATTCAACCTAATGGGAATAGGAAAACAAATCCTAGGGCCTAAAGTGATGGTGCTGCATAAATTATTTTGGATCCGTAAATTGTGGCAAGTCATCTGAAGATTTTCATTTCTGTAGGTACAGCAATAATTATAGTTGCTCCTGTGAAGCAGGCTTGAGTATCTACATCTATTTGTACTGTTAATATATGGTGGGTCCATGCTACTATGCCGCTTGTCTGATCAGGCACATTTCCAGAATTATTTTGTAAAATAATTATAATCTAATTAAAATGTAAAATAGAACCTTGTACAGTGAAGCCAATCATACAGTAACATCAATTAATTATAATCTATTTAGAAACCCTAAAATTGAACCTAGTGGGGTTGTTTGATCATGCACATTTCCAGAATTATTTTGTAAAATAATTATAATCTATCCTTTGTTAGATCATTTTAGGCAATTCTATGGTTCCAACTTGAGATAGTAACTCACACTTCCATTTAGCATGCAAAAAATAATTTCATTTTACGGGCATTGACAAAACTGACTAGTGCATAAATAGTTCCTGATCATAGCTCCTTGTATACTGCATTATTTGGCATGCTGGTTGAACCTCAGGCTAAACTGTTAGAAATTATAGTGACCAACCTCTGTAACACACTAATTGAATTAAGGGAGATCTATGAAATTTTTTAATAGCCAGAAGAAAACCTTTGCAGAAAAATAAAAACATAATTGCACCAAAGTATGAACTCTCTATTAATATATACCTAATAGAAGATATTCTTATTGCACCAGTTGTCAGATTGAATTTTTGTACATTTTTAAGAATATATCACATGTCTATTGCAATTACTTTATCTGTTTCTGTTAATTTCATTTAATGCAGAACAATTAACTTGTGGCAGATTTCCTTCTCCAGCACAAACTTACGAGGAAAGCAATCCAATTCACACTTCAAGTTAATAAGGAAAAGCTCACTTAAATGTAAATTGGAACTTACACAGTGAAGCCAATCATATTAATGGATATCATTGTATGATTCAGTTGAACTACACACTCTTAAAGCTTCACTTACTTTTCATAAATGTATGGAACTGGTTTCCAGAACATTTTGTTCCCATCTTCAGCCATGCTAAAGAAACCAGTTCCATACATTTATGAAAAGTAAGTGAAGCTTTAAGAGTGTGTAGTTCAACTGAATCATACAATGATATCCATTAAGGAAAAGCTCATTTATATTCAGCTGCTAGAGACCAAATGGCCAGTGATCTTGGCAAGAATTAAAAAAAAAAATCCTTAGAAATATTATTTCATAGTGAAAGTAGAGGGTTCAACTAAGCATTACCAAAAGGACTTAGCAGTGAAAGTGGACTTGTTTTTGCCCCAGTTTCAAATGACTATTTACACTGATATGATATAGAGTCATTCAAGTATTAATCATTTGCTCAGCCTTTTCAAAATCAGAAATGCATCATAGGTTGCACCAGAACACCATTCATTTAGAAAATGTTTCCTCAACAATATATAAATAAAATCACTTAACACTTACCCATAGAAGCAAAAGAAATTACTTCTTATTATGAAAGATGATGAATGCAATTTTTAGGAGTTTTCCATGGGGTGATCAATGTCATCTGATATTCTCTTGTTGAGACGCTTTGGCTATTCTTTGTTTCTTATCCTGAACTCTTCGTGTTTCCTGAAAAATGTTTATTCAGTTATATCATTTGCTGTCTTAGAACTTCAACTGGGAGAAACTTTATTCAAACTATGCTCAAACTAGGTGAGTTTACTGGCATTATGCATGTGTCACAGGTAATACTTGTTGTGCAATAGATTCATGATCTTCAAAATTATGAACCTCCAGCCCACAGTTTTGTGCTTAGTCATAGCTGATGAGACCTTACTTGCTAATAACTCATGGAGCATGCCTCTGTTGTCCTTGGAAGCAGAAGCCATTCAAATGGTCAATGCTTTTATGGCTCAACCAGTATATACAAGAGAGATAGAGATAGAATATGTGGTTCTATCAAAATAATTTGGAAAAATAATAGTGCTATTTTAGAATAATGATTCATATAACGTTGTTATATGCACATAAGAGATGTAATGTAAACATAGAAAAAACCTCCAAACGTCCTCCAAATCCTTCGGACTGAAAGGCGAAAAGAAAGGGACAACAAAAGGCAAGTTTTTTGTCCTAATGTTCACAAAGACATTTAACTTAACTACAGGATCATTGTTAACACAGTAAACACTAAGTGGTGTGCAGATCGCACATGGAGAACCACCAGAGTCAAAACACAACTTTTTTTTCATTATACAGTGGAAGTGATGTAGTGGAAATGTTACCATGCACAAATGCACACAAGCATGATCACGAACACTGCAAACAGTTATAAAGGCACTGAAAGTGCATGGGACTAATAATGCTCATTTGTGATTTATTTGGTGGCTAATAAAGGAGCCGTTGGTTGTTTCAGTGAAAAGGTGCAGGTTGCCTTGTTGTAGATGGTTTGTTTCTGGCTGCCAGATATTGCAACACCCAAATGGAATCATGTTCTCCAATCTGCAGGTCCAGGTGGAACAAATTAATTAATTGGGCTTCCATTATACTTCTGTCCATAATTTGGGTGCACTTTTTTCTTGCCCTACTTGCCAACCTCCTACATCTTCCTGGCTGAAAACAACATTATTTCTGGTAATTGAAGAAATTTCATTTTTACTAGCATTTAAAAATGTAAAGGACAATTTGCAAAATGTCCACAAATGTTACAGAACAGATAATTACCTTACACACAATAAAACGTCTGCTTGCTCTCGGGGGAGGGGTGGACCATAAAGTCTGGAGACCAGAAGAAGAAAGATGGGACTGAAATGTTTATCTGCACATGATGAGTGTATGTGAGACATCCATGCTGCCACATGAATGAGAGCCTTTCAGACTCAGACCTTGCTTGCCAGCTGCGTTTCTAGTGGGCAAGTATCAGACAACACTGTTTACTTTTGTCATCAATAACATACATGAACATTGTGAGGTGGTAGAAAATGTTTATGTAGCACATTCCTCATGCTTGCCTTCTTTTCATAGTCAGCATTACATACACACATACATGACATTTCCCATTTCAATTTCCTGTTATACAAACATATATTCTCTTTTGACTCCTACAAATCCTCAATCATCATGGGAAATATAAAACAAATGAGTGGGGTGCCTATTCTTAAAGATTACCCAAATTAATATATCACATAATTTTCTTTAGTTCTCATATCACTTTTTTCACTTGATTGGTCAGAATATAATTTTACCTCTCTTTTTACCAAGCTTAAGCTTGAATATGTTCACTAGGGTAATTTTATTTTTTATATTCTACCAAGTATAAGGCCAGAACTCACCAACTCTGCCTATTTTTTTTAAGTAGTCTCCCCAACTCTCAATGCAAAGTTGTATGCTCCAGAATCAATCATAGAAGCAGCCATGCCATACTTCTTTAGAGACATCACCAACCTCCTCTTCATAGAATGCAAACAGCTTCTTACTGATGACACCTGGTTTTGCCTAGACAGAAACAGGAAAAACTCAAGTAGCCAGATGTGAATTATACCAGTCCCACTCTGAATTTTTGTAGAAATTCCATTGTTTTCAAAATAATGTGCATAGAGACATTGTCATGGTGAAGCAACAATCCTTGCAATCCAGACATCAGTCATCTTTCTGTTAGTGTTCTGAAGCCCCTTTGGAGGCAAACTGTGGTATATAGTTGGAAGTTATTATTTTGTTTCTGGATTGGAATGGTTGAATATGGCCACTTGCTGAGAAGAAACTCTAAATCCTCTTCCAGCTTACGCTTCAACTTTGCTTAACCTTTACTGAAAAGAACCAGCTTGCAAACTGCTTCTTTGATTCTGAGTCATATTGATAATTTCAGCTTTCATCACTTAAAAACATGTATGGAGCTACCATTGCTGAATTTTTTTTCTATTAGGCCATGGAAAAATCCACCATCAACAAAATTCCTGATATGAAGAGATTTGTGCAGATTTCTGGCACCTGCAACAAATAAATGTTTGGAGATTCCTCATCTCCATGTAAGTCACTTGCAGGTCACTCTTCACTATGGCTTCTACAAGAGCAATATTGTGACTACTGCTGCTAGATACTACATATGTTGTCTTGCGAAACTGTTATTTCTGATTTGAACTGTGCAAGCCAGTTACAGATTTTGAAGGAGCACAGTTTGGAAAGACTCTGTAATTTATCCAGGCATTCTTGCTGGCTTAGGCTGCACTTATAATTGTAAAAAACAATAGTTCTCAAGTCACCTGCATCTCAGAACATAGACAGCAAGCACAATTAACTTCTTGATGCAGGTGCAACAGTAGGTGTTGTGCACTTACTTCCACTTTCATTATTAGACATGCTCTTTCCAGTGATGCCAGCAGGTGATATACCTCTCATAATTTTTTCTAATCGCAAATATTAAATAAAGAAGAGATTAGAGGCTCATGTTATAGTTGGGTTTTGTATGTGTATGTGCATGCTTATGTGAATTTGCACTTCTCATTAAAAAAAAAAAGAAACTTTTAAAAAGGAACTTTAATACTAATTGTTTCTGATAATGAAATTATTGCAAACTACCATTATAGCATTTTTACATCTGCCACATTATTGCTATTACCTTCATAAGGTTTCAATTTTTGGACAAACTTAACAAAGTTAATATCACATTGTTTCCATTGTATAAATTCTGTACTCTTATCATTCATTGGCTTAGCTTTAAAAATTAAGCATTATCTGTTTACATTTATGTTTTATTTTTTTGTTTACCTGAAACTGTATATGTTCCAAAACTATGTTTATTACTGTGCTTAGAAGTAACCATTCAAAAAAGAAAGTTCAAAAATGTATGCCATAAACCTAAGAAATATAGAAATCCACAACCTAAACTCAATTACATGGTAAACCTATCTAAAGAAAGTTTCAAGAAGAAAAGGTAGCATTGCTAAATAAAGGCCTTAAAACATGTGTACAATAGTCGAATAAAATAGAAGATTATTTGGTAGATTTACAAGTGGAATTGAAGGGATAAACCGTAAAGAAAAAAAGATAGAAATAGATTTGAAAAAGTTTTAAAAGAGATAAACAAGAAGAAAAAATAGAAAACAAGAAATACAATAAATGATAAAGGTGTATTTATACAAAAACTTATAAAGGAAGCAGAATAGTGATATTAGATGAAAAAAAATACACTACTAGGATGCAAGAGTTGTTAAAAAAAACAAAGAATTTGCACATGTCCAGTCAGACCCATTAAATGAATATATTATTCAGTCAATGAGGCTGTGAAAACATGCATGATTATCTCATAAGTACCATTATACAAAATAAAACAGGATAACCCAATGATAGTAAAAATATATGGTTAACCAAAAATTCAGAAGATGGGTGGATAATGGTATGTGACCCATCATTAACAATATCAACACACAACCATACTATTTAGTAAAATGGCTAGCAAATAGATGCAGAACACTACAAAATTTTAAAGTCAGAGTATAAACAATTTATTTCAGTTAATAGAAAAAATCAAAGATATAAAATTACAACCTTTTGACATAGAATCTCTGTTTCCAAGCAAATCTAAAGCTAAACTTCTAATTTATCTCTGTAATTGGCTAAGAACAAGCAAAATTAATAAAACATACATATAGAAATACTGAAATTTGCATAAACCAATCCTGTTTATCATTCAAGGGCAAATTCTATAAACAAGAATCAAAATTTACTAAAGGCAGCCCCTTATCTCCATTTCTAGCTAACATCTTAATAAGCAGATTTGAAATGCACATTAACACAGCATTCCCCATATTTAAATTTGTGCAGATATATTTACAATATATTTGCCACAGTTAACAAAAAACAATTGAACGTACAAGACAAAAGCTTAATGTTCATACAGGAAACAAGCCGATAATATGCTACCGTTCTTGGACATTAAAAAATAAAACATCAAGGCAAGATGGACAGAAAGAACATGCATGCAGATAATCACTCAAAGCTGATGAATTTAACCCAAAAACACTTAAACATGCAGTGATCAACAGCTTAACACACAGACGCTTTAACTAACCTATTAACAAGAAAGAGTATTCTGAAGATTAGAAGCAAATAGAAAGAACAGTGATTAAAAATGAATTGAGCAAAGAACTGATTCGTAAAAAAGTACAGAAGCTCAAGAGGCAAAAACTTAAACCACAACACTTTCAGTAGAAAAAGTTAACATTTTTAAAATTCATGTATCGTCCATGGGCTACTCACAAATTTGAAATATAATAACAGATTGGAACCAATAAACAGATTTAATGATAAAAATCTTCTGAATGGCAATATTAATGAAAATATTCCACTGGAGAAAAAAGAAGGTATTTACCAAATAAAATTTACAGTGTGCAAAAAAATAAAATTGGAAAAACAAAGACAAACATAGACACACAGGTAAAAGAACCCTTCAGGGACATAAAATACAAACAAATGAAGAAATCAGCAGTGGGATCTCATTTCTAGACAGAAAACCATGACATAGTGAAAAAAGCAAAATTATGAAAGTCAGCACTGAGAACCACAGTAGGAAAAAAGTACATTTATAAATACTAAGCCAGATTAATGAACTTTGACTCTTCTGGGGATGAAAACATAAACATAATCTTTCCCAATTTATTATTTCATCTCACATATCATCAGTGTCCACTGCCTATGATGCCTTAATAGTAAAAATAGGCATTTAAAAAGAGAGAGACAACCAGTGGGATGGCAGACAGCACACCAACATAACTGCAGCTTCTATCACAACACTAGAGGCCAGAATTTAGGGAAATCTGCACCAAAAGCTGGCTTGCAAATGAAGTTATAATCTTTAACAGCTGTCTGAGCTCTCTGGAAGGATGTTAAACTTAAAAGCTATAAGAAAAGTAGGGTGCCATATGTTCAGAAACTAGAGAAAGGGTATAAAATGCAAGCATTTGAGTTACAAGTGTGCCGGTATGCTGGAAAGACTCATACAGGAATTATTTCTGACATGAAAATGCTTATTGAAGGAGAAAATTTCAACTTTCTAGGCTTCATTTAAAACAAAAAACACCTCCTGATCTTAACCCATTTCACTGTTAATTATGATCAGAACTATAACTGTGTCTTACAGATATTCCAACAACACCAAACCCTTACCAATGTGGGTGCTAAGTTTTTTTAAATGCCCATTTTCACTGTGAGGCATCACAGGTAATGGATATGGGATAAAAAAAGAAGCTAGGATTTTATTTTATTTATTTTTTTTTTTTAAAGGAAAGAGGCATTCCAGGCCTAAATTTAGGGTACCTCTCCCGCATTTGCTATTTTTGAGGAGTGGAAAACCTGGAATAAACCTCAGGTAAGAGGGTTCTGGTAGGAATTAAACCCCAAACCTCCTGCTTACAAGTCTGCCTTAATGACCTCAGCCACCCATGGCAGTGCTGAGATTGTTAAGGCATGCACTCATGAATGGAAGATTTGCACCTTAAATCCCATCAGGACCATTCTGACCACCACGGCTGGCTGAGGTCATTAAGGCATGGACTTGTGAGTGGGAGATTTGGGGTTCAAATCCTGCCAGGACCGTCCTGCAACATCCTCCCAATTGAGGGTTTTTCCAGGTTTTCTTCACTCCTCATAAATGGCAATTGCCGGGAAGGTACCCTAAACTTAGGCCTGGAACGTTTCCTTCCTTAAAAAAAATCCTTTCGCAATATTCATTCCATCTCATGTATCATCTGTGTCCATCGCCTGTGGTGCCTCTGTAGCAGAAATGGACATTAAACACCGTTCATTCATTTTAAAGTTAATCATTTGCAAAATTTTTATAGTGAAAGTAACTCTTCACTGTTGAGTAGTAGGGAGTTGCTAGATTGCCCATGTTGAGTTGAAGGAAACCCACGAGTTTTAAAACCCCTAGCAATGATTGATGTAGTGATCACTCAGTCTTCGTAAGGAAGAGTGGAAGAGGGAAACTAATGTCAATTAATCTGAACTGCAATGTAGAAATTTGATATGCTCAAGGCCTTAAACAAAGCTTTTAGGTGCTCATGAAGAACCACAGAGTAGATTTGCTTTATGATATTGTATCTGCCAACATCAATAACTGAATAACAAGAATAGGAAACTCTGAAGTGTAAGAGAAAGTACTTTAAGATATAGCAGGTTTCTTTAGTTTGTGATATTCACTCAATGTGCTAGTAATTGTACTACATTTGGTTTAAATAGTTCCTTTCCTGTGTATCAAATATGATTAAGCAAAATACATTTGTTCCTCTCTTACTTAATACAGCAATGTTAGCATTATTTTTCTCAACTGACATTTGCCGCATTTATGAAGTATATCAAAGAATTTTGCATTAGCAAGCTATATTAATTCTTTTTAATTCTGAAAATGCTTGTAACAAGGGAAGAGGCTCCTAAATGTATCTAGACTCAATTAACTATTCAGTTTTATTTTTATGTGATTTAGAAACAGTAGTATTTAAGAAATAGGTATTTTCTAAGCAAACCCTTACTACAGTACTGCCAATTCTTCAGTGTACATAGGCTTAATTTTTTTTTTTTATTATTTCAGTTTTAAATATTAAACTTTTCATTAAGAACTATGTATGCTCGTTGACAAAGGCACATAGCAAAATAATGATAGGTCTGCTGTGCAGCTCATTGTTATTAGAAGGCATATCTGTATAGGTTATTGTTTGAGATAGTAATTTGGTTTGCAGTTGGACTCCTAAAGATATTACACTAATGTCATTAAAGCTAATAAGGATATCAGGAGAATATTGGAAGGTGAGGTGTGTGGAAGAAGAAAGAAGAATGTTGCTTGTTAAATTGTTTAATGTGATAAAAGAAGGTGGGAAGATCCCACAGAACTTGAAATGGGGAATAATTGTGCCAATTTACAAGGGAAAAGGAGATATAATATTTTCATAATAAAAATAATCATAGATAAATATCTAGCTAACAAAAAGGAAAGGTATATATATTTTTTGTAGATCTAGAAAAAGCATTTGATAAAATCAACTGGGAGGCACTCTGGACTATGCTGAGGGAAAAGGAAGTAAATAAGAAGTTTATAGAGTTAATATAGAGGTTATGTAGAGAGTATGTTGTGTTAGATATGTAGAAAATAAAATAATGGAGTGGATATCTACATATCTACCCCATAACAATATGGGATAAGACAAGGTTGCAAACTAAGCCCAATTTTATTCATTTTTTTATAGATAACATGGAAATGGGAAAGGAGAGTATACATTGTCCTATAATTAATAAAGATATCCCGGTATTTTTGTTTGCAAATGATTTAGTAACAGTAGCATAATAAGCAGAGGGTTAAAAAGAGATGAGAAATGGTGACTGAAGGGTAATGAAATGGAACTATTTTGAGTTAGGCTAAATAATAATGGAAAATAAATGAGCAGGGAAGGAATGTATTAGGAATGGGAAAATTAACTGTTAAATATTATAAAAACCTGTTTAAAGAAGATTCCAAATATGAGTGTGTCTTGAGAGAATTAATTTAGCAATGGTTGAATAAAAAATTATATATGGGGTATAGAGAAAGGGTGGGAGTATATCGACCATATTCACAGAGCATTTTTAAAATGATGTTGGGATTACTGAGGGCAACTCAAATGGGGTGGCATTGGTGGAATTAGGAAGAGTTGGCAGGAAAGGTATGGTAGTTATACATATTTTTAAATATCTATTTAAGATAGCATCAAGAGAAGAAGACATAGTGAAAAGACTGTTTATAGATGCAAGAAAAGGCTAAAAGGGAAAGAAGTTGGTTAACTGAATTAAAGAGAAAGAGGTTGGAATAGGTGAAGTGGAGGAACAGCAGTGAATGAATAGTTAAGGTCAATGGAATAAAGTGAAGCAAAGGATAGATGATAATAATAGAAGGCGAGAAATTTGGAGTAGTTTACAAGATAACCTTGAAACATTATAGGAAATTTAAGAAAGAATGGGGACAGAAAAAATATGTAGATATTTGTAATAAAAGGGAAAGGGAGGAATTTGCTCAGGGTAGAGCAGGGATATTAAAGTTATGTGGATTAAAAGAGAAAAGGAAGAGTGTCCACTATGGGGTAAAATAGAGAAGGATTTTCATTGTATAGTTGAATGTTCACAAACTAAAGCATAGAAAGGAGGTGTATGGATTAAGTAATGGGACAATTTACAGGTAAAAATTGCGATACTAAAATTTTTTGGAACTGGTAAAAAGGAGTTTTTGAGAAAATTTGGTGATTATATAGGGAAGGTAAGAGAGAAATGATGGAAAAGAATGATTAAAGTTAAGGAAGAATGTATATATGCAAATAGGAAAGGAACCAGGGAGGGTGGGATCTAATACATGTACAACCAGGGTGTTGAGCATGTAGGATCCCAGAAATGTGCACCCTGGGAACAATGGTAAAATGTAAAAGTATTTATTAAACTTTTTGTAATGACAGAGTGAAATAAATATTCTATTCTTTTCTAATAAGGAACTTATAATAAAAAACTTTTTAGCTGCAGGAGCATTAGAAAAGATATACTAAATTACATGCATATTGGAAGAAACATTCAAAAGGGATATTGGTACCAAGATTACTGATCTGAAACTTAATGCAGTGCAGAGTCTGTTTGTGATGCTTACAGTTGGTGAGACCAGGATAGAATTTTCTTGACTTGTCTATACATATTAAGCTAATATTGTATTCTGAAATTCATACAAGATTCCTGACTGTGAAAGACCACAAAAAGAACAAAAATCAGTATTAATCTACATATAATGAACTGTAAAAGAATGAATGTATACAATTGGGCTTTATAATTAATATCACTTTTACAACAGTTAGGTACATCGCTTCTTTTTGTTGGCATATTATTGATAACTATATTATTAAAATAATGTCAGTCATTTGTTCCTTGTAATGAACAAAGGGTAGAGAGTTTCAAAGAAATATCTTTATTCTCTTTAACATTGCTAGAGTGGTTAACACTTTGTGCATTCACCACACTTTAAAGCTTATTGTATATGAAATAAAGTTTAATTAATGTTACATATAAATTTTAAACCTATTTGAGCATAAAAAGATTAACATTTACTGTCTTTTCATGGTTTACAGACATATGAATTCCAACATACCAAAATTATATGAAATCAATAGATCAGCAAAGCTCAGACTTAGTCACTGTGGCTCAGATGCTAGCCTGTCAGCTTGTCAACTGGGATGTTAGTTTGATCACCCTTTAAGTTTTTTTTTTCCATTGTTTACACATATACCAGATAACTAGAAGTTAAGAACTCTGGACTCATTTGCATTCTTCCATTCACTGTCTAAAGACGTTTAGCAGTTGGTAGATCATTAAAGTTTCAAAAATACTCACCCCAAATCTATTTGCATTTTCGTTTAATTGAATGTGGTGTGGACAAATTACGCTGCCAAGATATTATATGCAGCTAACAAAACATAGTGCAAGAGTGAGTGAGTTAAAACAGAAGCCATTTAATTCTTGCTGTGTCAATCACATGCACCACTTGCCTGGCTGAACTGCATGAGTGATTCTAGACTTTTTTTTTAATGGGATATTGATGAGAGCCTGCCATACCTGAATGCCTGTAAAAATGGCTCAGTCATTTGTAGTAACTAATAAGGTATTGCCATCATCATATAGGTCTGAAGAAATTGAAAAGTGGACCGAGATGTTTAAAAAAATAAGAAATAGGAAGTGATAACTTTACTAATGATACAAGACTGAAATGTGCTTAAGTGAATTATTTTGTAAGAATAATATTAACATTATGAAGAAAAATTTTAACATAATTAAGAAGTGATGAGGCTGCTTTAACAAGTTTATCTTTATCATACACACATAAGCATATGCATGCACATGTGCACGTACACACACATATGCAGCAGCAGTTATTCATTTCAATATTCTGTGATTTATGCACATATATCTGGGATATTTTAAGTTGTAAATGCTTATTACTAGCCATGCAGGAGTAAGCTTGGAGTACTAGCAACATTTTTGATTAGGAATCTAAAGGTGGTTTACAACAAACAGATTAATTGAGTCAAATGTTTTCTTTCTGAATTTTGAAATTTGAAACTCCAACAAAGCAAATCAAAATGTGACATAAGAGAAGAAAATTGACAACCCTATTTAAACTAGGACATGTTTTGGCCTAGCTTTATTTAAGGTCGTTAATTGTTTCCACTTGAGAGGCACATTGTAGAACAAAATCCTATCTTCATCACAGCACTAATTTCTATTGATGTACAACTTTTTCTTTTTTCTGTCTTTTTGGTTACACTATGTTCTGTCACACTGACAATTTCTAAAAAAAATGCAAAAAAAAGCACACACACAGTTGCTACCAACCCTAGTTTCCAGTATGTCTTAAAATATTTCTTAATAGTTGCAGTGAAGAGATATTTCTGTTTTGTCTGTTTGGTGGAAAATCACCATAAGGCTGCAGGTTCTTCATGCATTGTACTTAACATTCAACAGTATTTAACAGAATGAGAAATTCTATCTTGAAATATTTTTATTTATAAATCAATAAATACTTATAGATATTTTACATTTATTTAGAGGAATATCTATTAAGAAATGAGATTTGCAGCGTACAGATTCGTAACCATTTCTGAAAAAAGTCCTTTTTGGTAATTCAAATTTGCAATCATTGGTAACATTTTTTGCACATAAATATTAGTTTAGTTCTTTTGCTAGTCTGAGATGTTGATTCTTATGACTTATGTAACTCATTGAATTGCAGAAACATTCTTAAGAGGATCATAATTTCTAGTTGCAAGATATATAAATGCCAGAGACTTGGTTTTAAATTGATTTTTCTGCATTAGTAATTTGTCATTTCCAGCTAAATACTATGTAATATATAATATATTCTTAATTAGACAGTGAGTCAATTTAATACTCTTATGCTCCACTTACCATTTAATTATACAGAACATCTTTCACAGGCCTTCGCCTGCATCATCAGCTGTGTGTCGACTGCCGGATTCGTTGTTGGTTGAATGGACTTGGTGTAGCTTTTGTGGACATTTTATGAACTTTTGGATTAATTTGTTTTCTGTTGGGATCTGGAAGTTCATTACCTTGTCTTCATATTTTTTATAAAAAATTTTTCCGATGTTCCCAGCTCCAAGGATCTATCTATGAATTTCAATAATTTGACTTCCATTTCCATATCATGTTTATCTCTCCAAAAGTGATGTGCAACCGCTGGTTTATCTATCTGATTGTACCTGAAGTTTCTCCAGTGTTCCTTTAGCCTAATTTCAATCCTTTTTGTTTTACCAATTTACTTTGTTACATTCCAAACAATTGATTTGATATATTCCTGGCTTCTTCTCATCAAGTATTCTATCATTATCACCGGAGTTGAGAAGATTATTTGGGCTGAATTTGTTCACTGGGGACAAACTAATCCCAAACTCTCAGTTTATTTTCTGGAATGTTTTGGTGGCCAAGGATGATAAGTGAATTTCTTTTGAATGGTAGTTTCTTTTTTAGTAGGCAGTGTTGTAACCTGTTTTAATCTCTTCTCTTGTTTGAATTTCTTCATTTTCTTGTCTACAATTTCATGTAGAAATTAAAAGAAACTACTATTCACAAGAAATTTACTTATTATCCTAAATAATCTGCTCATCACCGGGATAATGATAGAATGCCTGATGAGAAGAAGCCAGGAATATATCAAATCAATTGTTTGGAATGCAACAAAGTATATATTGGTAAAACAAAAAGAAGCATTGGAATTAGGCTAGGAACACTGGAGAAACTTCAGGTACAATCAGATAGATAAATCGGCAGTTGCACATCACTTTTGGAGAAATAAACATGATATAGAAATGGAAATTAAATTATTGAAATTCATAGATAGATCCTTGGAGCTGGGAACGTGGGAAAACAATTTTATAAAACAATATGAAGATAAGGTTATGAACTTTGAGATCCCAACAGAAAACAAATTAATGCAAAAGTTCATAAAATGTCCACGAGAGCTACACCAAGTCCATTCAACCAACAATGAATCCAGCAATTGACACACAGCTGATGTTGCAGGCAAACGCTTGCGAAACATGTTCTGTATAATTCAGTGGTAAGTGGAGTGTAAGAGTATTAAATCAACTCAATGTCTAATTAAGAAAATATTAATTGCTTCACTGTATTAGTTCTGACATGAAATTTATTTTGAATTTAATAATATGTATACTTTTCCAAAAAAAATAAATGAAAGCTACTCCTGTTCTTTCTATAAGCCTTATTTACCTAAAGTAATATTGATTGGCCTACTTGAGTTAAGGATTTTTTTTATTTATTTATTTATTTTTTTTATTATTATTAGTGTTTAACACCCGTTTTTAGTACTGAGGCACCACAGACGGTGGACACTGATGATATATGAGATGAAATGATATATTGGATATTGGAAAAGGATTTTTTTTTCTTTTTAAGGAAGGAAGTGTTTAGGGTACCCCCCCCCCCCCCGGCATTTGCCATTAATGAGGATGCTCACGTCCGCGCTTTAAAGACCTCGGCCACCAGTGGCAGTTAAAGATCATTCGTTAGCACTTGTTTCATCTTGAATTACTATATATGTTGTGATTTTGTTATTTTAAAAATATTTTAATTATTATGTCTCTTAAATTTGTCAAATCATCACCACAGCCACTGCCACCACCACCATCGCTTTTTTCTTCTGCCTCTCTAATCCTTCCAAGCCTTTGCAGATAATAGGAATTAGTAATTAAACCAGACCTTGACAAGATTTCATGAGAAGGTGGCCTGCAAATAAAATAAAGGCTACAAACATACCAAAAAGCATCATATACATATATATGCAAAGCAGAACTTCAGATTTACTTTTTTATAACAACCCATCACTTTTTCAAATAGTGTACATACTAGAGATGGTGACTGGTCAAATAATGACAAATTAATTTTAGTTTAAATGTCTGTGCATGCAAAGTAACATATAGCTTGCACTTTTTCATGGAACTGAAATTTGTTTACTCATCTAATTGTTTCATCTGTTTATAAAGTGAGACTTATTTTTAAATCATAGCAGGAAAGTAAGGAAATCCTTATATTCCCTCAACACTTTCTTGAGAGGAAGGAATCAAAAGAAATACAGCTAACTAAAAACATTTTGTTGATTTTTTGCAATGCTTAAACTTCAAATTACAACTATTAAATGTGCAGGAAATAAAGTTATGGTGGGAATAAGTTGTTGCCGAGCATTAGACTTAGACTGGTAGGTTAAATTTTTCCTATTGTTAGCTAGTATTTTGAGAAGCATAGTCAAATATGAACACCCGAAGATTATTTTTTGTTTTGTTTCATTTTTTAATAGTGTTTAATGTCCATTTTTACTACTGAGGCACCACAGGTGGTGGACATTGATGATGCATGAAATGAAATGATAATTTGGGAAAGAAGCGTTCCAGGCCTAAGTTTAAGGTACCTCCCTGGCATTTGTCATTTATGAGGACTGAGGAAAACATGGAAAAAACCTCAGTCAGGGAGGACTGTCCTGGTGGGAATTAAACTGCAGACCTTCCGCTCATAAGTCTGCGCCTTAACGACCTTGGCCACCTGTGGCAGTCACCCTGTAGATGATTATATAAGCTTGTAGTCTGTATAAATTGAAATTGGGGAACAGTAACTGCAATGAAAGGAAAGTATGCCAAGCCTTCAGTGCTTATGCTGTAAATAAAAAGATGATGCAAAGGCTTGTAAAATTTCAGGAAAGCAATGAAACCCTCAAGAATGAAGCATGGATAGATTGACTTACAATAGATAATGGGATTCTCTTAGCAACTATTGAAACAAACAACAATTATACTTGTGAGGATATGACACAGTAATTCAACATCAGTGCAGAAACCATATGACTACATCTCCATCAGCTAGGGAAAAAAGATAAACTTGGTCACTAGGCTCTACATAGGTTGACAATGGCCCAGAAGGAGCTTGAGCTATACCTGTTTTGCATTGTTGTCACATCAGCAGAATAATCACTTTCTTGATTGGTTACTGACAGGCGATTTGAGATGGATGCTCTATGATCCTCCTATATGTCATCCTCATTAGTAACCTATCCCCCCCAAAACAACCAAAACCACCACTGCACCAAAAGAAGATTATGCTCTGTGTTTGGTGTTGTGCATCATAAACTGCTGCAGTCAGCCAGACAGTCATTGCCATGGGGTCTTTGACATGAAGAAAAGTTGCCATAAAAAGCTAAAAATTAAGGGGTCTGCAGTCATAATTTGCAAAGGTGTTATTCTTTTGCATGATAATTACAAAAAGCTCACACAGCTAAGGTGGCTCATGAAACCATTACCTATTTTGGTTGGGAAACTCTAGTGCACTCACCACATTATCTAGATATTGCACAAAATATTATCATCTTTTCCTTTTTTAGGATAATCACCTTCAAGAAGAGTAATTCCAAACCTTTGTTGATCTGGAAACTGCATTAAATGGATTTTTTGCTTGCTCTAATGAGTTTTATCATAATGAAATTTATAGTCTTCCATCATATTGGCAGCTTAATAGTGATGGTGAACATATTTAATACTGAAGATATTTTATTCAGAATATGATGCATTAAAATGTCAATAGAACTTATTTACTCACCGTATAAATATTATATACATTTCAAAAACTATCACAATAACTTTCCAGAATTGAGAGAATCTCTCTCATCTTTAATGACTTGCAGACCAAGTAGGATTTCTTTGGGTAATAGCCAATTGTTTAGTGTGCTGTTTACTCTATGCGTTATGCAAAGATGTAAAGTAAAGCTGTTAGGAAGGGATTTAGGTTTCAGCAAAAAATGTTAAAATATGTAATATTTTGGCACTATATTGCATGCACACAATTTACAAGGGAACATGATACATACTTAATCCTTCATATTTGTTGATATACATGGGTATTGGTGCATTGCTGCTGTATCAGTACTGAATAATTCATTTTTCATTTATGTCCTTCAGTGCATAAAATATAAAAGAAGCTCTTTAGGCTGTAGCACCAATTGCATATAAGCACCACTATGCATGTATGAATAGATAGGTTTTACACACCAGATTCTCTTCGGCAAAAATAGAACAACATTCCACAATACACAGCTATGGTTGCACACAAAACATGAATGCAGTATTACACAAGATTTGCTGTAACTTTCAATCATTTGATATGTAAGTTTCAACATTGTTATCTTCATTTTATAATATTGCAAAATTTAATTCACATTTATAGCTGATCTTTCTTGTTAGTGTATACCAATTCTTCTTGATGAGACTAATATTATAATATTATTGTTATTGAAACAAAGATATCCATGTATATTATGTTTAACACTGTGGAGTTATTTATAAAGCACAATATAATATTGTAGCAAAAGTTCATTGTGCTACACAGCAATTTTGTTAGAACTATGTAATTAAATATTAGAATAAATGGAGTTTGTGAATCATATACAGTATTACCATAAAAGTAAAGTCATTGAACTGCTGAATGGAAATTCATTATAATTTCTTCATCCATGCCAAATTTCCTTTTCCTCCTTCCAAAGTATCAGTACATTGCACTGCAAGTTATATTATATTTCATTGTACTTTTTGCTCATATCTCAAACCAACATATGTTTCCTCATGGAATAACAGCCTTAAATATCTCTTAAGGAGACAGAACAGAAAATTACAGATAATAAAAGAGAAATGTTCTGCAGTTAAAAGAATATCAGGGCAGAGATTATTCTAAAATGTTGAACATTCAGTTTTATTCAGCCCTACGTAACTATCTTTTTTCTAATACTTGCATGTGCATAGTACCTTATTGTTTTGCTTGCATCTGATGCACTGTTCAAGTTTAGCCACTGTGTCAACTTGGATATAACATGCTGTGCAATTAGCAAACATCCATGTAAATGAAAGTGCATGATCACATACAGTGCATAGGGTATAAAAATTGGTAAAATGTTCCTTAGAGTAGCACTAAAGAAATTTGTTTTTAAACATATTAACTGAGGAAGTACATAAGATGTTCAGGCAGCATCTATTTCAGAGATTAGGCCTAAGATCTCTTCCAGATCCTTTATGGATAAGGTAAACCATACTAGACACAATTACATGTCAGAACCCCATGGCTGTGTAATCATTATTACCAGTAGCTGTAGATAAAACAATTGCACTCAACCTGCCTAGAGTATGCCAATTTTTTCGGTAATTTGGCTACATATTTTTCATAAAAAACAATGCTGTTAGAACACACAAAATATTAGTAATAAAATACAATTAAGGATTTTTTATAATGCAAAATGAATCGTTAAAATGTGTGTGTGTGCGTGCATGTGCTTAATCCATGATACATATAAAACAATGACCGAACATATAAAAACAATGCAGAACAACATCTGCATTTCATATGGTTTGAGTTAGCTATGTAATAAAAAAATTTTGCAGGTTTTTTTTTTTTTTTTTATACAATCAATATAAATCTTGCAGAATGAATGGGATTTTTCCTGATGAAACTTTCTGCTCAGTCTTCACAGGGAAATTATTTTGAAAATTTTCACCATGTTATCACATTTGTCTTGAAATGTTTTGTTACAACTCTGAGAACAAAATTTGAAAAAGGAGAACCCCATTCAGATACAGCTAGCAAGGGGTCGTCAATTACTTTTTTTCCATATTCAGAGAAGAAAATGACATACTGAAATGTGACTCAATGTTGTCCATGGAATTCTATACTTTTTTTAATGTGTAGCTAATTAAAAATGTTTTATTTTGTATTTCCAAAATTGCTTTAAGTGTTTAGTTTTCATCATGCAGAAAAGCAATTACATACATTGTATATTTTAATTAGATCACTAATAAAGGGCTGCAAGTACACCAAAGAATTATATAATTTCATTAAATGTTTGTCTCTGTGACTCCATACTATTTCCACATGACCAGTTCTTTATTAATTGCAACAATATCCATAAAAATGCTGGAAAAGAGAACTTGCTAGTAGTGCTGAACTTCAACAACTTTTAGTGCTGGCTATATTTGATTTAAATAGGTTGTGATTCTTATATTATCAAAACAGGGAAAAATTAAAATATCTTTGTTGCTTCCAGATATTGTTTTGCATAATATATCATTGTTTCAGTGGCCATTGATCTTATTGTGCAACATATTCGTGACTTCCTGAACAACCGAGTGAAGCTGGATGAAATTTCAGTGCCACCTTCCCCAACACCGTCTCCATCACCAGTTCATGCAAGGAGGCTGAACCCAATTGATGCACACTTAACACGGCCACATTAGTAAACCAGTTGGTAAACAGTTTCACAATAGGTGAAATTTTCTCATTGATGTCATGTTATTCATTATAAAAAAAAGTATAAATAGAGTTTCTAGAAATATTTTAATCTGAACAAGTCATATTTTAAGTGCAAGAAGTGCCATTTTTTGTTATTGATATTTACACATATACTTTTTAGTAAACTGTTAATTTTATAGCATGGCTATGAAAAGATCATGAACATGCTATTTTAAATAAAGATTGCAGAGTTATAAAGAGTTTAAATGTTTTAAGGAAGGAGATAAATTATAAACTTTTCACTAAATAACACATTTTTTGTGATATTGCCATTTAATATTCAAATGGGGGTATCAAGAAGGTAAGCCATAGATTTTAACATTGGCTCAAATAAATAGCAAGTATATATTCATATGCAGGAGTTTTAGTAAAAAGTGTCTACTAGTTATATTTGGTAAACTTTGATATGAAGAATTTTATTTTGTAATTTGAAAAAAGAATATTGAAAAAGTAATGCAATAGCACAATAACCCTTATAGGCTGACATGCTGGAGGTCGCTTCAAGGCCTTAAACCCCCATTATCTTATCTCTTGAAAAAGTGCATAGTTCTTATTACCCCTTATACTTAATATTTCGAGGGGGATATTTCTATTAGTAAAGGTACAACAAATAAACTTCACATGGAAATTGGCATTCATCTTTACTACTGACTTTTGCCTTAGTGAGTAGGGAAGTTTAATTTCCAATTGATATATCCCTTTTTAAAAAATATTCCAAAGAGAGGTAAAGCTCTCTTATTAAGCCTAATAATGCATTATTTTATACCATATTACCTTGAAATGATTTCAGAAAATACAGAAATATTTATAACTGAGATGACAGACTTTGAGCAAATGTTAAAAATTCATTGTTGCTCACCTGTAATTAGTTATATACTATTTATAACCTGAAATATGATAATGTTCTGTTAAATACATCATATCTGTAACTTTTCTTTGGAAACACAAAAAACTGGGGAAGTTTGTATATTTTGAGAGCTGCAGCTACTATGCTATTCTCAGTAGTATATATGAATTCAGCTTAGGAGTGTAAAATTATACATTTGTTACTTTACACTGTTTTAAATAATTGCTTTGCATCTAAACACAGAAACATCTATGTTAGTTTATGATGTGGTTCTTCAAAGCTAGCTTTACAGCAGTGGCATTGCTTCAGCCTTGCAGGAAGACAAAGAGTTAGTTCTTGTCTCTTATAATCTTTATAAGAAATGATTTGCAACTGATTCTGTTCATTTATTAGCTTATTTTGAACATGTTTAATTCTATACAAATAATGTAGTATTTAGAGCTTCCCCGTCCAACTTATGTAAAGAATAACATATTAAGATTTATGTTATTGTCATTTAAAAGTTTAAGTTTACTTCAGCATTCTTTGGATGTAATTATTTTAGAATATGACTCAAAATTCTAAAGGCATGTATTGCAAAAATAATTTAATATTGTCCCTGCAATTTATGAATAAAGTTGAAATAAAAATATATTGGTAAGTAACAAAAAAAAGAGGATGGTTTATGCACAAAACAGTTTATTTAAAAAATAGAATGACTTTGCAATACAGCAAGCAAATTCCAATTTGAGTTTTATTATAAATATCTAAAACTCCTTCATTTAGAGTTTTGTATAGGATTTTTAATTTTTTGTTTATATTTGCGGGATCTGTCAGAATTATTTCTTTTAAAAATCTGATGCTACTTTTGCCTTAATCTCTTATAAATGATTTGTTGAAACTGAAAAACAGATTATTCAAGGTAATGTTTCTGTACCTTCTAGTGTTGTGCTTGGCAAACATCCTGAATTTTTACTAGTTGTGTGGTGGAAGTTCTAAATTTTACTGAACTTGGAAAAATGAAATTTAAACAATAATTAATTCACATAATTTATGTTTATAGATTTCAGTACATTGGGCTAGTCTAATAAAAACATTTTAATAAATGTTCTAGAATTCCATTATGATGCTATATATAAATAGTTATATATCAGAAGTAGCCTTTAGCTATTACTGAATTCATGTACATTTATTAAAGATGGGTTTTAAGCTTTAAAAATGTAAACTAAACATTTGATAATGATATTATAGTACTATTTCAAGTTACAAGTTTTAAGAATAAAAAGGAATATTGTAAACATTTCTTAGTTTTCTTTATGTAAAAAAAAGAAGTATATATGATAAATATAATATTTTTATGAATAATAAAACACAAGTTAAATACAAAACATTAAGATTCATTAAAGTAAAGGATGCATTATAATGCTGCAGGTTAAATAAGACAAGAAGTGCTAGCAAATTTATGACTATTAAGCAGTAAAATATCTTCTCATTATTAAGGTATCATCAAGTTTTTGGAATAGTTATAATGTAGGGAGATTTTGTGAATAAATTGATGTGATTTTCGTGAAAGCCTCAGTATTTATATTATAGATGTTTTCTCAAAATACATATATAATTTATAAGTAGTGCTTCCATGCTTGAATCCAATGATTGTGTTTGTTGTGTAATCAGTGAACATATATTCAATGTATCATATGCATTTTGCATGTGATCATTGTCTGTGTATACGTGTTCTAGCAGAAATCACCAATTCCAAAAGTAGCTCTTTTGAGATATTAACATATTATATTAAGGAAAGGGGGCTTTACAGTACAGTATTTAGAACTTATAAAGTGACACTCCTGTTTGTTTCTATAACACAGATACTTATATTCTCATTAAGTCCAGAACTTACATTTCTTAATGAAGCAGAAGTCACTAAATGAATTTAATTTCTTCTCTCTCTGTACGTGTGCGTGCATGTCTCTCTCTCTCTCTCTCAACCAACTAATATTCAAGAGTAAGTTAAAGTTTGTCAACAAAGCATAATGTATTTTTACATTAATCTTAAACTTAGTATTCTATATATATCTATATATATGAGGGTAATTCAGAAAGTAAGTTCTGTAGTTTTAAGTAATGTTGCTTTATTTTTGGAACTTTTATTATATACAAGTAAAAAGTACATCATTCAATTATTTTTCAAAATAATTTTTAATGAATGAAAATAAAATACATAAAATTCAGGTATTTATTGTACTACTTCACAAGTTTTGAAATCCACTCTGCCACTCGTGATTGTAGACATTCTGTGACATTCTCCTTGGGCTCCTCATCTGTTTTATTAGTGTCTTACAGTAGACATTACGAGTATTTGTTTATTGTTGTGCCTCATTACATGAACTCCATCTCAATACATTTTGCTTGTCCCAAAAAATTGTTGCCAGGAGCTTCTTGGTTAAATCATCATGAATGTTAGTGCATCTATCTTGGAATTGATGACACCAATGTCGAACAATACCCATACACTGCAGTAATATCATGATGAATTACAGTTGCTATTTGTTTCTTTGCCCACAAAAACTATATCACTGCACATAACTCACACTTGAAGGGAGCTTCTATTGCTGCACACATTTTACAAGCAAGTCTTGGTGAAAGAAACAGTCCAATGCAACTTCACATTGACACTGCCAGAAGCATACTAAATCGAACTACACAGTGAATCAAGAACAGCGCTGCTACAGTCTCTCCACTCGTGAATGGCAAGTCCAGAACTTACTTTCCGAATTTCTCCCATATTATTTCTCAAAAACACTTTTTTGGACTTAGTGATTTCCGCAGGATAGTGACAATGTGCTTGGTTGGTTTCTAATGGCTGATGATTTGCTTCATTTATCTTCTGCCATCCCAATTCAGTTCAACCCTGTTGTATTGTTATTGTTATTCTAATTATTATTATTATTATTATTATTATTATTATTATTATTATTATTATTATTATGCATTCCATTAAAAATTGTATGTGTATACATATAATAATAATAATAATAATAATAATAATAATAATAATAATAATAATATAGTGATATATACAGGATGAGGCATTTACAGAATAGTGGCTATTTTAGTCCAAAAGGAAGAGGAAAATCAAAAAATGCTTCAGACAAAATTTGAAGTGCTCTTAGGGGACATAGGATAGTGACCAAAATTTGTCCTTCAAATGACAATTTCTATGTAATTTCAAGGTCATACATTTCAATTTTCATATATCAGCTAGGGGTGATAGATGATGAGATATTGGACAAATAAGACAGCAAATGTTTTTCACTCACTTTCACTTTACTAGCATCAATTTACGTGCAGTACAGTACAGTATAGTTATAACCATAATTGAAACAATGTCATGTTCACATTACAAACAAAATACGATTCAGTAAATGCTCGAAAGTATGTCCATTAACTTCGATGCATTTCCGAAAGTGTGCTTCAAAAGATCAATGAACACATATCAACATTTCTTTGCTGTTCTTGCACAGACATTCCTAATTTGCTGATGTAGTTAACCAGGTGTTGGTACTTCTTCATAAACTTTATCTTTAATGTAGCCCATAAGAAAAAGTCAGCAGAAGTGAGGGGAACAGGCAGGCCAATGGACAAGTCCTCTATGTCCTATCCATCATCCAGGATAAATCAAGAAATTAATATTATTGAACTACAGCTGAATAACGAAATGGACAACTATTGTGTTGATACCATATTGCAGCCCAATCCACAAGGGGCACGACTTCAAACAACACTAGAAGTTCTTGGATCAAAAAATTTCCGTATTTCTGCCCATTAAGTTTACCTTCAATGAATATGGTTCAATTTTATGGAATCCTAAAATACCACACCAAATGTTCACACTCCATTGCTGCTGATGCTCTATTTCCCGTAACCACTTTGGATTTTCCACTGCCCAATAATGCAATGCATGTTATATCAGTTCACTTGAGCATGATTGGTGAATGTCGCCTTATCAGAAAATAAAATGTTAGAAAAAGTTTTGAATTTGTAGAACTCATTGGCAAAATTCAACACGCTTCTGAAAATCATCCTCATGAAGGACTTGGTGTATGGTGGTGATATGGATGGTATTTATGATGCTGAAGTATTTGAAGAACACTGCTTTGAGAGATACCCGAATCATGTTCCAGTTGACGAGAACTTGCGTTTGCAGCTAATATGCCAACTTCCGAATTTTCCCAGTAGCACTTCTCATTCATTGGTGTTTTCTTGATACAACATCTCCAGTTTCGGAGAATAAGTTTGCAAGTGGTTGAAAATTTCTAACAGATGGCTGCCTCCTTTCAGGATATTGATCTCCATATAAGTAGCAAGCTGCTCTAGCATTCTTATGAGTTTCACCATAAATGTAAACCAAATTGACCCTCTCATTGATCGTATATCGAAGATCCATAATTGAAAATGAAGGGGAACTGACTATGAATAATGTCCTTTTAGGTTGAATTGGCAATGATGAGCACTCATTTGTGTACCAATGTCAACAATAAGCATCTGCATATGAAAAATGGGTTTCCTTCATAGCAACAACATAACAGAAGAGAGATAAGTGAAAGTAAGTGAATAAATTTTGCTGTCTTATTTGTCCAATATATCACCATCTATCACCCATAGCTGATAGATGTACTAGAACTTTCATACTGAAAATTGAATGCTCTTTCCGTTCATGTGGAAAAAAAATATACCATTCCATTTGGGGGGGGGGGGGAAATACCTTGAAATGATCTTGATAATGGCATTTCAAGGACAAGTTAGGACTGTTATCTTATGACCCCCTAAGGGCACTTCAAATTTTGTCTGAAGCATTTTTTGATTTCCCCTTTTGTTTCAGAATAAAATGGTCGTGACACTATAAATGCCTCACTTGTATATATCATTAGAGAAACAAAAATTAAGAAAACACTGAAAACAGTTGCATAAATAGTACAATATTTTGAACCACTATGTTCTTTAATGGCAGAAAAAACTGAAGCAGTTACATACATCATACACACACAGTGCATGCACATGCAATATTTTGAACCATTTGTTCTTCAAAGGCAGAAAAAAACATTGAAATAGTCACACAAATAGTAGACATCATAACACGCCACACCTGCCAACCATTCTGGATTGTTCATAATTATTGTTGATATCTCCCCCCCCTATTATGGCATTATGGTCAAAGGAAAAGCAAAATTGTAATATATATGTTTTTTTTTCTCCCCTGGAAATAAAAAGAAAAATTGCCAACCCTTCTTCCTTCTATGGACACCAACTGAAAGCTATGCAGGGGCTGAATTTGCCAGTTTTGTTTAATACAGTCACTAGTATTAAAACAACGCAATGGAGCATAGATGGTGGCATTACTGTTTGTGTGTTGTGTTTATCTATTAGATGCATAATTGACTGTAATTAGAGTACTTTAATTATAAGTGACTGGTTTTCTAAAATTAAGCATACCAGTTCTCAGATTGCATTCACTAATAACAAAATAGCAGTGTTACAAAAATATCAAGTACACAAAGGAATGGCTGTGCTTAGTTCCTTCATGTATTAGTGAAAACCAAAGTTCCGTAATGTGTGCTTGTAGGATTTTCTGTGATACTTGTGGTCATGATGACTGTAGAAGACACATTTATTGTAAGAATGTAAAAGTTATGGCCAAGTGAAACAGAGAACATTATTAAAGAGGAGCTAAACCACAAAAGTAGGTATAACATCAGTAATGAATGAAATTCAGGAGTTATTTTTTATTTACCCTGAACACTTCATCTGCAATATAATCTAAAATTGTAGTAATTTGTTACACCCATTCCTAAATATTAAATTTATATTTGACTTAATGCAGTTTTCTGAGGTTAGGCATATTGCGGGGTGGTTTTTTTCTGTGGAATGCAATCCAATTGTGAATACTGAATTCTTATTTATTGAAGAACTGATACAAAAAGAGCATTTTTTATAAAGCTACTTTTAGATCTGACATTGCTGGAAAGAAAAGTAAGGTTGCATGCTGTGAGATTACTGTAGGGATTAGATTTTAAAAACTAAGAAGCAAGACACTTTAAAAATTTTTAAAACATATAATCAGACTTACTGACCCTTTAAACAATATTTCCAGCTGCACCACTGCTAAGACAAGTATGCTATCTCTCTTGGATCCTGTTAACTGTATTTTGCAGATGCATGTCTCCGAGTCAAAATCTTATGATTTTTTTAAAAGAAATAAAACAAATTCCCATATTTTGTAGCCACTGATGATGTTTTACAGTGTGTCAATGTCCATGTGACTTCACTCTTTTGTCCAAATTGCACTCACAGGAAGAATGTGCACTCTACAGCAGTGTTTGTTCCAAAATATAAAAGGAAAATTCCAAAATCACACAAAAAAATCCAACAGCATATTTTGATTTACCTTCCTTCAATCATATGCTACTTAATAATTAAGATTTGATTTGAGAAATGCAGATGGCTGGTGGTATGATTGCCCTGATTAGGAGGCAGACTCATTGTTACCAATAAGTAATTTAAAATGCAGGAACTTTATTTAAATATATTATATTTTCTAAGGCTATGTACATTATAAATATTTTATTAAAATATCTTATATTAACACATATTTCCATTTGTTATATTTTTATAGTTATTAAATTCTATATTAAATCCTGTTCATGGACTCACATGACTAAATAGATGCAATATAATGCAACAGTAATAAAAATTACTAAAAAATGGCCTGGGTTTCAAGTCGGTTCATAAACAAAATAAAGAAAAACAACTTTAACAATCTAGTTGGGACACTGGATAAAAGTTTGAAAAACTGTACTGCCCTGGTAAAATCAGGATGCCTGGGATTGCCAGATTACTTGGAAGGTTGGCAGATATATGTGTATATACAGAATGTTTCAGAAATAGTTTTATAAACTTTGGTAGCAGGTTCCTGACACCAAAACAAGGAGGGGGGGGGGAAAAAAAGAGAAAAAAAAAGTCATATAAACTTATGTCCAGAAATCCTTAGTTTTTTAATTATTAATGAAAGTTTATCAAAACAAGAAAAAAATATCTATATAAGCCTATGTCCAGAAATAGTAGTTTTATGAGTTGTTATTGAAAGTTTACCAAAACAAGAAAATAAAAGTCTATAGAAATATATATCCGAAAATCCTTAGTTTTTGAGTTATTAATGAAAGTTTATGCCTGAGTTAAAATTATTAGTTCTGTCATGTCTTTAATAGGGTTATTACAAATCACATAGATAGCTAACAGTGCTATTGATGCATTTCGCAAATATTTTATTATATAAGTATGTAATACTAATGTATTGCATCAGCAGACTTGTATAGATAACATCATTCGATTACTTAACATAATGAATTTTATTTTCCATTACAAACTTAAGTTGTTGTTATATTGCATCTTAAAATGTGTTGAAGTAAACTTTCATTAATAACTCAAAAACTAAGGATTTCCAGACATATGTTTATATGGACTTTTATTTTCTTGTTTTGTAACCTTTTAACAATAACCTATAAAACTAATCATTTCTGGACATATGTTTATATGGATTTTTTTTTCTTGTTTTGGTAAACTTTCATTAATAACTCAAAAACTAGGGATTTTTGAACATGTTTATATCGAGGTTTTCTCTTGTTAGGGTGTAAGGAACCTGCAATTTAAAGTTTGTAAAAGTATTTCTGAAACACTCTGCATATACATGTGCATGCACACACAAATATGTATAACAAGAAACTGAAAGTTGCTTTATTTTTTTAGACATATACCTGGTATCACTTAACTTTATCAAATGCTACCTTTTGATTTCTGTGTTATTATTTACTCATAGCTCTTTTAAAGTACAAAGGTATTTATAGAATTACCTTTTTGTGAAATAAATGGTTCATCATATGAAATCATGGCTCTATTGTGCTATAGACCAATACTTTCTATTCATCATCAAACATTGCTCAAAGTGCTTTGGTTGCAAATAATTTGAAAAATAATATGTAGGTTGTTAAAGTGAAAATCAATTCTTCTGTTTAAAATATACATTTTTCTTATTTTAATCATTTTGTCTTATTAACTCTACATCTATATTTACTTTCATCCCAGTGCATTTGGATTGACCAGGTTAAGTAGCTTCTTAAAACCTTGTATGCTATCATTTAACTTATCTGTGTGTGCATATTCTAATGCCAACTCACTTGCCTTATCAGGGCTTTGGAGTTCTGACATGGGCCGCAGATGACAGTAACACAGTTCTTTTGTAACACATACACCGATAAATTGGTGGACTACATTATCTGAAATTCTATATCTGCCACAATCATACTTATGGCTGCTGAGATCGAACCCAGGTCGCTGGTGAGAGGCAAGCAGTCAAGCCACTTATGCCACTGTCCATGTACCTTATCTACTCAAAAGTAGTGTTTTCACTTAAAACAGTTGGTCCTTAGATATTAACCATTCTCATTTGTATTTCAGTAACTTTACCCTTTGAATATTCAGAAACATAATTACAGCTTTCATTTCATATTTGGTATACAGTCAGCAGCTACACATGTTTTGACAAATGATTGACACCAAATAGTTAAAAGGAATGAATAACAGTATAGCTCATCACAAAATGAACACTTTATTGCAGCACAATATATAAAGGTAATTTCATAAATAATGCGCATATATATATATTTTTTTTTTTGTAGTATCTCTTCACAATCCTTCAAAATAATTTCCCTGCTTCTCAATGGCTGAGCTCCCATTTGGGAAACTGTGCTTTTTAATTCAAAGCATTATTTCTGTTCTTTTGTTGAATGGCTTGGATAGTGGTGGCAGAAAGCCCTTCCAGAAAAGAAAAAGTACATTCACACATTGATTTTTTCCACTTTAGTAATAAGTAGAAGTTTAGGTGGACTCATATCTGAACTGTAGAATAGATGAGGTAACACTTTCCATGCATATTTGCGTAGCTTTTTGGCCACAACATTCCTGATTTGCAGGTGAGCATTGTAATGAAACTGCCCATGGTGCCTCAGTAATAAAAACAGGCATTAAACACCATTCAAACAAAACAAAACAAAAAATGTAATGAAGGATCAGTGACCTAACCTCAAGCACTAAGTTAGGTTTATGTACAGCTTTTGCACACTAATACACTATTGTGACACTTGTTTCACATGGGACGCTTTATGATTCCTTGGTGATCACAAGCAAAAATCACCATTTGCTTGACCTTTGATTGCACTCCCATAAGTTTTTGGTTGTAGGGAAGAGTAACTTCTCCATTTGAACAATTTCTACTATGGCTCAAAGTCTCTAATCCAAGTTTCATCATTAGTGGCAATTCAACACAAGAATGCTGGACCTTCAATGTCAAATCTTTTTCAGCAAGTTTACATTATCCTTGTGTTTCTGCTTCTGTGCAGCTGTCAAGAAGTAAGGCACCCATCATACAAAATTTTTTCTAGTAAAAATACAGGATATTGGCATTGGTGAAATTCCTATGGCTTTTGAAAATTCCTCATGTCACATGACAATCTTCTTGAACAAACTTCATTCACCTATGTTCTTAATTACCTAGTGAATCGATTTAATAATCTTATGCTCCACTTACTGTTGAATTATGCAAAACTAGTTTCGCAGGCTTTTGCCTGCATCCTCAGTTGCAAGTCGACTGTTGGCTTCGTTGTTGGTTGGCTGGAGGATTTGGTGTAGCTCTCGTGGACATTTTATGAACTTCTGGATTAATTTATCTTCTGTTGGAATCTCAAAGTTCATAACCTTATACTCATATTTTTTTATATAAATTTTTTCCCATACTCCCAGCTCAATGGGTCGATTTACGAATTTCAATAATTTCACTCCCATTTCTATATCATGTTTATCTCTCCAAAAATGATGTGCAACTGCTGATTTCTCTACCTGATTGTACCTTATGTTTCTCCAGTGCTCCTTTAGTCTGATTCCAATACTTCTTTTTGTTTTCCTAATATATACTTTGTTACATTCTGAACAGTTGATTTTGTGTATTCCTGGCTTACTTTCCTCCAGTATTCTATCAATATCACCAGAAATGAGCAGATTTTTAGGCTAAACTGGTTCACTGGTGACAAAGTAATCCCAAACACTCTGAGTATTTTTTGGAATTTTTTGGTGGCCAAAGGATGATAAGTGAATTTCATGTGGATGGTGGATTCTTTTATTGCTGTCAATGTTGTAACCTGCTTTAACCTCTTCTTTTGTTTGAATTTCTTGATTTTCTTATCTACAATTTCTTGGTCATATCCATTGAATTTTGCTGTTTGTATAATATGGTGATATTCTTTGTTGTATTCAAACTCATTCATAGGTATGTTGATGAGTCTATGTACTAAGCTATTGAGTACTGCATGTTTGTGTGCTGTGGGATTGCATCCACTTGCCTTTATGTAATTCTCAGTCTGTGTGTCCTTTCTGTATATTCCAAATTGTTGCCTGTTCTTATAATCTTTAAGTCGAGAAAGGGAATCATGTTGTTTGTTCTGTTTCGGATGTGAATTTAATTTCTTTATCTTGTGGGTTTAGCAATTTCAAAGAATCATCAAAGAGTTTCTTGTTGACCACTGCAAAGATATCATCCACATATCTGTGCCATACATTGAAAATGTATGGAAATGATTTGGTGATGTGCCTTTCCTAACTTCTCATATATAAATCAGCCAGAAAAGGCGATAATGGATTCCTCATAGCTAAACCTGCTTCTTGTTTGTAAAATTCACTATTGTACTTGAAGAAATTATGACTAATACATACTTCGATTAGTTGGATGTATTCCTCAATCTCCTTGTTGCTCAGTTTCACTGACTTTAACTATTTTTGAAGAGATGCTGGAAGTTTGCATTTTGGTATGCTGGGAAAAAGCAACTTTACATCGAAAGACACTAAAAGATCATCCTTTTGGAGAGACAAACCTTTGATTTTCTCCACCAGCTTCTTCACTTAAGCTATCAAATTTTGGAAATTTTGGAAATCTTTGGAGGAGCCATCTAGCTAGTTGGTAGGAAGGTGTGTTTCTATAATTGATAATGGGTCTCATGGGATTTCCTGGTTTGTGTATTTTTGGTAGACCGTGTTTTCTTGATAATGAGGTGTTGTCTGCTTTTAATTTTGTTTTCTCCTTGGATGGTATGATTGTGCATTTATTGACAGATTTGTTTATGATCTGTATGCATCCCTTTAGAGGATCTGCTTTTATTTTCATGTATTCATTCCCCCTGAGAAGTTCCTCCATCTTTGATTTATACTCTGCTTTGTCCATCACTAGGTAATTAAGAACATACTAGTCGCTTCACTGTATTGGTTCCAACACGAAATTAAATGTTATATTCATTCACCTGTTGATATCTTGCCCTTCCTTGGTCTTGGGTCACAGTCTATGGCTCTATGCTGACACAACAAACATGAAAACTATTACCTAAATCAGAAGCTGTACTACGGTACACTATGAACTCACCACAAACTTCACTCAAAGCACTTGCATTTCTGTGAGGTTTTTACCATACAAGTAAAGTTTTGATGTTTATATACAAACTTAGATCTTCAACAGTCACAATAACCCAATATACCTGCAGGCTCCATTTCTAGCTCTTGTTATCTATACATAAGTATGTTATGGAAAATGAACACATAAGTCTTTCTCAAGCCTCTTCAATGGAAACTGATGCACTTTTCATTAGTTTTGCCAACTGTGCATTATTTATGAAATGACCCTTCTATTAAAGCTACTGAACTGAGAGTGACATTGCTAAGGCATAGATAGATTCATGAATGGAAGGTTTGTCTTTCATTTTCCATTCCTCATTAATAACAAATATTCCAAAGGTACCCTAATCTTATGCCCAGATGCTTCTTCCAAAATTCTTTTCCTATTTTATTATTTCACCTAATGTCTCATTAGTGTCCATCACCTGTATGCCACAGCAGTAAAACTGGGAGTTACGCATTATTAAAATAACATCTATTTCATTAACCCTTTAATAAATTATAAATATTGAGATTGTACTTTCTTTTGCACTTGGCACTTCTATGAAAGGATTTCACATTGTCTAATATAGCACTTACTGACAATTTTAAAACAAAATGAATGATCAGTTTTGTTCTTTTCATTTAAATACCACAAATCAAATTTTTGTTGATGGAATTTCATGTTTCAGAGGGATTTTCCATAGAGCGTATATTACTGAATCATTGCATGTTTTAATATAGATTTGAATAGTTTGGGATTTTCACAGTGAAATATAGTATCATATAACAAATTATTTATGAGGAAATCCCTCAAATGTCACTAGTTTTGTTGTGGAATCGTGCTGATGATGAAGGAAATTTGCCTTTGAAACATGTCCAAGTAAGTAGAACAAAACTAGTGAAATTTGAATGATTTCCCCATAAATAATTTATTATATGATTGCATGTCTTGCCTCATTAATGGGTATTAACTAGTTAACATTTTTAAAAATTATTTATGATACCTACTATGTTTTATTCACTGGTTCATGAGATGTTTTAAGGCATAGAGCTATGATGTCTAGTTTTTTCTCCCCATAAGGGCACACCATGATGCTGCTTCTATATTGGCTATGTAACTTTTAAGTTGTAAGCATGCCTTCAACAATTATTTTCAAAACTTTTTGTAATGTATGTAGATAAATTCTTTTGTTGTTTTGTGTGAAGTTTGTGATCGTTAAGGTTCTTACATTTTGGAAGGAAGGAGTGAAATCATTAACAATATGCCTTAGCTTTTAAGGGGAGAAGTTCAGGTTAAATAGAATAATACTGCACAAGGTAACATCTTTAAACAGGAACAATGTTTATGAGCAAACTGTCTCTGATGAAGGAAAATAAAAAAATAATGCAATACAGCATATTTTATGTTCTATTTATGCACGCCATTTATATTTGCATGGAATTTGTGACTTGGCTAACATCATATGAAAACAGTTTTGTTATATAGTTCAATTTTTATTCACCAGTTTAGTTTTGACTTGTGAGCTCAACAAACATTAATTGAGCAAGTTGGTTTAGTGGTAATGCTTGAGGTTTACATTCAGGTCATCTCAGGTTTAAATCCTGTGGGTATCAGCAATACTGACCATTGTTTTTTCATGGTATTTCCTTACTCCCAAGGCAAATACTGGGGTGAGTAATTTTCCTGTCCCTTATTTCCTCTATTTCATTGATCTTTGCAGGACCAGGTGTGGTGGTTGGTAGGGTGCAGCATGCAGTGATGGTGTTTGCTCACAGAAAGGGTTTTTGCCCTGTCATCTGGTGTGGAAATGGCTCTTCCAAGAGGCTCAGATTCCTTGGAGGAAAGGGTATTTATTCTGTAAATATTAGGAACCCTGCCTGCATCTGTGCTTGCCAGTGCTGAACCCTGGCTGTATCCTTTTCCTGGAGGTTTAGTAGGATACCCAGAGCTCTCATTATGCTTCCAGGTCTGAAAGTTTTTTGTTTCACTCATCAGTTCATCATTCTCTCTCGCACCCACTGTTCACCTTTTGATTCATTACTCACTTTCATTTCACATTTTACTCTCTGATTTAACCCCCCCCTTTTGTCAGTCCTGATGGTCTAGTGTTAACCACATTATCTCATAAACTCAAGATTGCAGATTAAAACCCGGTCAGGGTCAATGGATTTTTTCGAGTGTAAAAATCATAAGTATGAGTTCCTTCGGAAAGGAAGTAAAGCCGTGGATCCTGTGTCTAAGATTTACACCATGAAAAAGAACCTCAAGCCTGAAAGAAAAGACCCCTGAGCAAAATTTACCAGCCATTTCACACTCTGAATTGAATGAGATGCTGATGACCTGAGATGTTTGAAAACATCCGCAAATAAAACAAATCAACTACCACTCTCTCATTCAGTTGCTACTCATGCACACAGACTCGCTAGTCAATCACCCACTTATGCACTCTAAGTTTTCTAAATGATGATTAGGTTGGTTGATAGTGACTATTTGGAATGTTATTAATAATTTTCTCCCCCTTCCCAATAATAAATTTCCATTAGCATTACCAAGTTTTCTAAACACTTAATAAGTGTTCTTTGTTTGGAAACATGTTTCTATCCCTGCACATTTTTTGTTTGAAAAGTTTCATTCTAAAAAGAAGTTGTGTAAGACATTTCCACTTATTAATCAAAGTTTTACTTTACCAATTTTTTAGTTTTGTCATGCAACTTTTACATCTCTTCAGCTTTTTGTTGAACCTCCTGGTGTTAGTTTTTTTAAGCGGTGAAGTTTATAAGGAAGTTCTAATTGGAAATTAGGTTTCAGTTTGATGTAGAAACCTTTTTTTGTCATTTTATTAGCTTTCTTGTTTTGTTTCTTAGAATCGACTGTAATCGACTCTCTCATGCCTGGTATAATGGTTATATATACTTTTCTTTTTCATGTATAATTTGAGTTGACATATTATAGTCAGTTATATTTTTAAGCTTCAATAATAAGAATTTAATATGAATGGCTTTGCAGTTAAGAATAAAATCCTGATAGATAAAATATGCTTTAACTTTTACTATTAACCAAAGATAAACTTGCTAAACAAAGCACTACTGCTTGTAAATACCTCCCTGCATAATTAGCACCAAAATAATTTATGATACTAAATGCCAAAATTTGTGTATCAGTTTAGTTTCCTTGTTAGAAAGGGTATCAAGTTTTGGAAAAAGAATCTTATTTGTATTATGAGGGCTGAGGAGCAATTTCAGTGTAATTTGCCAAGTTCAGAAATAATTTGATTGCCCCATTGCATTAGCTACACTATTTGACCTAAATAACTAAAGATTTTCACTAAATTGCATTAGTTAAAAATTATTTCAACATTGCTACAAAAGCATTTATTTCAGCATTTGGAAGAGAACCTTCTTAGTATTACAGCCAGAAACTTATTTGCATAAGCTGCACATTATATCATTATTATTCAATAAGGCATGGTATTCATAAGATGCGATGTAGGATCACTTATTAATCTTGCTTAATTTCTTTTATTGTTTTAAGAACATTTGCACTAATATTTCATTTATTACCAGGAATTGCTTGTTTGGCTGAGATGCTGATTGAAATTGGGAAGCATAATTTGCAGTAAATGAAACAAATTTTTGTAAAGAACAAATAGCGATCAGTGTAATTATTTCAATTGGATGATTAAATGAAAGAGCAATGAAAGATAATTTAAGATTAATAAAACATTAAAAATTTCTGTATTCTTAAATCCCTTTGTTAGCCAAGTCCAACATTAGTGATATTTTTTATAGAAAGCAAAGAATATCTTGTACTAAAAGATTCCTTGTAAGATGTGTCAGAATAATCCATATATATAAACTTCATTATCTTTAAATTTATTCAGCCAATTCTATATGAACAAAGTAATTGCTATATATATTATGCAGTTTTCTGCAAGTTGATGTATTATGCTTGAATAAAATTGTTGTATATTATTGGAAATATACATATTCTATTAGTTAAAGATATTATACTAGAAGCGTTCATTTTTCCCTACAGCAGCAGCATTAAAAAAATACCATTTACTCCAAAGGCCTTTCCTTTACTTCAAACTGACATTATACCTTTTTGTAATATTATATGCCAAAGATGAAATATAATTAATTCATGGAGAGTGATACAAAATGTATAAAATGCAAATTATCTTTTTGATAAGTATGAGGCTGTTTATATTTGTTTTCATAAAATTTCCATACATATTCAGACATTATGCCGTTATTAAAGCATTTTTTGTGAAGTTAATTAATTGGTTTTGAACAGCAATCTATAAACATTAAAAACAAAATTTTGTCCATGCTATTAACAGCTTTCTTTTGTACAGGAACAGACTTTATTTACAGATTAGCTCTTGTTTATTCCATATATTTAATAAGGTTTTAGAGCATTTCGTAACATTTTATTAATTTTATAGTTCAGTTGCACTTTCAAAACTTCTTAAATTTAATTTCATGTCAGAACTAATTCAATGAAGCAATTAAAATATTCATAATTAGCTAGCGAGTCAATTTAATATTATTATACTCCACTTACCATTGAATTATATATAACATGTTTCACAGGCTTTTGCCCACATCATCAGCTGTGAGTTGACTGCCGGATGTGTTGTTGGCTGGATGGACTTAGTAGCTGTCATGAACATTTTATGAACTTTTGGATTAATTTGTCTTCTGTTGGGATCTCAAAGTTCATAACCTTATCTTCATATTTTTTTATAATTTTTTTCCCCATATTTCCAGCTCCAAGGATTTATCTATAAATTTCAATAATTTGACTTCCATTTTTATATCATGTTTATCTCTTCAAAAGTGATGAGCAACCTGCTGACTTATCCATCTGATTGTATCCGATGTTTCTTCAGTGTTCCTTTGCCTAATTCCAATGCTTCTTTTTGTTTTGCCAGTATATACTTTGTTCATTCTGAACAGGTATTCTATCATCGCCGGAGTTGAGATTATTTAGGCTGAAACTGTTCATTGGAGTAAAAATAAACCCAAACTCTCTGAGTATTTTCTGTGATTTTTTGATGGCCCAAGAATGATAAGTAAATTTCTTATGAATGGTAGTTTCTTTATTTGCTGAGATTGTTGTAACCTGTTTAATTCTTCGCTTGTTTGAATTTCTTGATATTCTAGTCTACAATTTCTTTCAGATTGCAATGTAGTGAACCTATCTCACTCTAAAGAAAAATTCAACAAGGAAGAAATAAATATTTTAAAAAAAGGGCTGATGACATGTTGGAAGCAGCGATCAACAGGCTAAATAACAAAGATAAGAACATCATTAGAAAAAAGGGGGAGGAGATTCTGTAACACATCGCCAAAAGTGAAGTTAGGTTTAGAGCACAAAAGCAAATTCTGGAGTCATTTAATAAAAAAAACAAACAAAAAAAAATCTAGTAGTATACAAAAAAGCAGATAAAGGAAACAAAGTGGTGACCATGGATAAGTAGAATATAAGTCAAAGCTGGAAGAACTTCTCAGTGGGAAAGAATACGCAAAAATAAAAGTGGATCCTTTGAAGAAATGCATATAAACAAATCAGCCAACAAAAGCACAATCATATCACCCCAGGGAAAAACAAAATTAAAAACAGAAATGCCACAAGGGTACACTGCCTACCAAAAATAACCAGGAAATCCCATGAGATCAATAATCAACTGTAGAAACACACCTTCCTACCACTAGTAAAATGGCTCCTCCAGAGATTTCGAAAATTTTCTAGTTTGATAGCTTAAGTGTAAGTAATTCCAAAGAACTGGTGGAGAAAATTAAAAATTTGGTTCTCCAAAAGGATGATCTTTTAGTGTCCTTTAATGTAAATTCACTCTTTCCCAGCATACCATAATGCAAACTCCGAACATCCCTTCGGAAATGGTTGCAGTCTCTGAAACTTACAATGAGGAGTTTAAGGAATACATCCAACTAACTGAAGTTTGCATCAGTCAGAATTTCTTCAGGTTCAATGGTGAATTTCATAAACAAGAAGCAGGTTTAGCCATGGGGAATCCATTATTGCCTTTTCTGCTAATTAATATACGAGTGGTTTAGAAATGCACTTCACCAAATCATTTCCAAATTTTTAAAGCGTGCACAGTACATGAATGACATCTTTGCAGTGGTTAATAATAAACTCTTGGATGATGCTTTGAAATTGCTAGACTTACAAGATAGGGAAATGAAATTCCCTTCTGAAACAGAACAAGACATCACGAATCCTTTACTTGACTTGAAGTTTATAAGAACAGGCAATAATTTGAAATATACAGAAGAGACATACATACTGAAAATTACATAAAGGCAAGTGGTTTCAATCCCACAGCACACAAACATGCAGTTCTCAACAGCTTAGCTCAGACTTAACATACCCATGAATGAGTTTGAATACAGTGAAGAGTACACTTACATAATACAAATGGCAATGTAAGGCCAAGAAATTGTAGACAAGAAATTCAAACAAGAGAAGTGGTTAAAATAGGTTACAACAATGTCAGCAAAAAAAGAAACTAGCATTCACAAGAAATTTACTTATCCTTGGGGCACCAAAAAATTCCAGAAAATACTCAGTTTGGGGTTACTTTGTCCCCAGTGAACAAATTCATCCTAAATAAATCTCCTCAACTACTCCAGTGATGATAGAATACCTGATGAGAAGAAGTCAGGAATATAAAAAATCACTGTTCTTGAATGCAACAAAGTATATATTGGCAAACAAAAAGAAGCATTGGAATTAGGCTAAAGGAACAATGCAGAAATATCAGGTACAATCAGATAGATAAATCAGTTGTTGCACATCACTTTTGGAGAGACAAACATGATATAGAAATGATAGTCAAATTATTGAAATTCGTAGATAGACCCTTGGAACTGGGAATATGGGAAAAACATTTTATAAAAAGCTATGAAGATAAAGTTATGAACTTTGAGATCCCAACAGAAGACAAATCCAAAAGTTCATAAAATGCTTACAAGAGCTACACCAAGTCCATCCACAACAACAAATCTGGCAGAACTCACAACTATAGTAGTACTTAGGCTTTCAACTCACAGCTGATGATGCAGGCAAAGCCTGTGAAACATGTTCTGTATAATTCAATGGTAAGTGGAGCATAAAACTATTAAATCGACTCACTAGCTAATTAGAATGTCCTATAAAGATCTTCTAAAAGTTCTTGAATTAAAATTCCACCTTAAACTGAAGCAAAAGAATACTGTAAGAGTGAGCACTGGTAGAACTTTGCTAATTGCTAATGGAGTTATGAGGAGGACCGATTTCTTATCTGAAAATACTCTGTATACATTAAAAGATATGACAAATAATAAAGGCTCTTGTTCTTAATGGGCAAATTGAAAATGTAAAGGCTTTGCATTGTAAAGCACCAAAAGCTGGAATTTTTTTTACAAATAACTTTTTATCATAGTTCTAAGTGTACTTTAAACAGCTTAGCACTGTCTGGAGTTGTAATAGTCTTTTTTGCAATTCACTGTTGTTAATGTGATTATAGTTAATACTATTATTTATGTAATAATTTGTACCAATGCTAGTCTTGGATTTTTTTAAAGCTCATGTTTTCATGTGTATTCTTCATAATGTAACCTAGTGGCTGTGGTAGTGTAATGCAGTTATAGAGCCTTACAAGTCTTGAGATGCTACATCTCGGATAATTATGTTAGTCGATTAATATAAGATGATAAGTTTTGGTATTTTGAAGTGTATAGTCATGTAACTCAGTGCACACTAAACAAGAGCACAAAATTTCACAAGATGTAATATGTGGTGTATATTTTTAGATAATTAAAACAATCATACTTAACTCTAATGGTTGTGGATCATTGTACATTAATATAATCCATTGTATAATAACTTTACTCAAATTCTGAAGTGAACAACATTACTTTTGTAATTAAGGTAGCAATTAGCAATTATATTTTTCTTAAAAGTACATTAGAAAATCTTTGAATGAGGCATGCAGACAATTTAAATACAATGAGTAAACCCAGCAGCAAAGATTTTTGTTTGTTATAAAATATGTTGGAAAACTGTGTTACCCATCCCTCCTTTGAACACATTGCACTGTGCTCTATCACAATGACATCACCAGATTTTAATGCTTCTTACTAGTTTTATATAAAATGAATATTCTGGAAGGCATTTCCCTGCATAGTACACTGGCACACTCAGAGATGACACCAGCTTCATAGAAAATCAATGCATTCTTTAGGCACTTACCTGAAATAAGCAACTATATGTTGAAATATCCACCCTCTTTTTCTAAGCATTTTTGGCAATGGTGCATCTCCCTTTGAGAAATGAAGTCACATATGATAGATGCTCATTTTCAGTTAAAAGTATGCAGGAATTTGTTATATACGTTTTATTGTCTTTACACTTGTCATTCTATTATACATTACATAAATATTCCAAGAACATCAAAGATAAAAATCATTTTAAAAAGTGTTAGAGCTGAAGTGTTTCTTTGGCAAATTTTGCTTTCAGTAACACTTCCAAAATTAACCTTGGACATGGCTATTCAATGCAAGATGTAGTTTTTTAAAGCATTCTTAATTCATGTAACATAAATAAAACATAATGGCTCCATTCTGCAGAGACTTTTTCATGTATGATTTAGTTGGCAGGTGAAGATTAGAGCCTATTTTAGCCATGAAGTCCTTGTGTTCACTTGACCAAATGATTATCTTCATCCCTCTGGCAGCTATCCTTGGGATGATGTAGCTGCTCCTTCCAGACATCCTAACCTAAGAACCCTGCTACACTCTAGCTAGGCTGAGTAGTATCCCACAAGTATAAATGGACAGTGGTGCCATTAAATAAAATCTATGGCAACAGACTTATGCATTGCAAGTCAAAAGACACATTTCTTAAAGAATGCAGCAGCAGAGATGCTTAGTTTCACCATAAATATCAAAAAAGTTTAAAAATGAAAGTGCACTATTTTATTACTTACTTGTTTGGTTGGGGTAAATGCATGCCCATGCATGAGGGTAAACCACTAGCAAGCCCATTGAAACTAACAATACCCTGCAGCAGAAGCATGAATATCTCATAGTTGCTTTTTCTTATAAGGAGCCATAACAATGTATATGTGAATTATGGAAGGACAATGGAATATCTTAGCAAATAAACTTAATATGAGGTAAAATGTTTTGAAAGCACTCTACTAGGAAAAGAACACATTTTGAATTCTTCTGTTAAAGTTAGTTATACTGTATAGAATTACAGAGAAAAAATTTAATAAATTTGATGTAAGAGAAATAAATATTAAAAGGGGGTTTATAATCCTTAAAATGAGTAAATGCAAAGTAGTGTTTAAGTAATAGTTGACTTACTGCAGTGATTCTCTACCAATACTATATCTAGTATCAGTAGGGTTGCCATACATGTATTTTGACTTACCTGTCCATGTCCACTCTGTACTTAGGAAGAAATGTTTGTACTTTCTGTTTTGACTAATACTTTAATTTCATTTCTTCATTTTATTTAGTTGAACACAACTTAGTACAATTTATAGAAAATGATTTGTATACCATAGAGCATCTAAGATTGAATTGTTTTGTGACTATTTGTAATAAATTAAAAAGCAATGCTGTCAACTGAAACTTTTTAATGGTTTCTCTTAAAAAATCAAAAATAGGTTTTTCTTGGCCAGAAGTTAAGAATTATTAAATTTATATATTTTCTTGCACTAAACTCAATTAAAACAATTCAATTTTTTTTGAAGAGGTAAATATTTAGAAACTAGGCAAATTAAAGTTATCTTCTTGTAAACTTCACAGTGTAAATCCTTGGATAGAGATATTTAAAGAACTTAGGGCTACTCAATATAAATGTGTTAAATTTCAGAAAGTAATAGAATTTATTCACTGTCTTCCTAGTACATCAGTATCGGTAAACAGGATATTCTCTTAATACAAGATTTAAATAATGGGGACTTTCACAGTGAAATATAGCATAATATAACAAATTATTTATGAGAAAATCAAGTAAGTGAAACAAATTTTGAATGATTTTCTCATAAGTAATTTATTATATTAGAATATTCTCCCTTTGGGGGGAGGGGGGAAGCAGAGAGAGAGAGAGGAACAGAAGAGCTCTGCACGGAAATAGACTAAAAGTCATTAAAATTAAAAATTCATGTAGTGAATCCTTTGATTCAATCAAAGAAAACAACTTTTTTTTTTTTACAGAGGTACTGTTTTTCTGTGAATAAGACTGGCATAAAGAGCCGACTTCAGGTACCTCACAAAAAGCAATGTATTGTGTAGGCTTAATGTTATTATATCTGATTTCTCAATAAATATCTATAATATTTCTTGTGTTCTAACTTTCTGCAATTTAATTTTCTCAGTTTTTGATTCTGTGGAAAAAAATTATTTTTGTTTCCAAAATTATGGCAGCTTTAACTATCAGGGACCATCACAGAAGTATTAAACTACCCAATAAGTTACTATTCTAGATTTCATTTGTTTTATTCCTTTTAAGAGCTTCCACCAAGATATGGTCCCTGGGACAATAGTAACAGATAATAGGAAGGAGTGGGCTTGAACTATTGGATTACATAAGCTTTATATAAAAAGCAATTAATATTGAGTTCTGTTATCACCCCACATGTAAACATACCAATGCAAATTCTCTAGAATGTAAAATGTTTCTATAGTGCAGTTTTTCTGTTTAACACTCTTAATTACTTCCTTGATTAGTAGTTTACTCTTTGGGGAAATTTGTTTATATCTGATTATTGTATTACCAAAAATAGGATGAAAAAATATAACATTTCAAACTGGTTACAAAATTAAATAGTATAAACGCCATTAATAAACACACCAGGGTAGCTCAGGTGGCAAGTTGCCTGACTGGACTGGACAGGTTTGATCTCTAGTGGGACAATATTTTTTTCTCTCTCTCATCTGTAGTGTCCAGTCTACTATTCAAATCCACAAGGCATGGGAAGTTTTCTTTTCTGGAAAATTCTTTGGGAAGTAGAGAGAGGCAGTCAGATGATAGTTCTGACACCATTTCTCATATAAATGTCAAGAAAATGAAATGTGTCAGTAATTTGACCCCAGTGGGCCTACAGTTTTTGGTGAAATACTTGTACTTTGCAAGAGGAACCTATCAATATAAAACTTTACGTGACACTCTTCAAATAAAAACCAGAAATTACTCATTTTGGGAAAAATAAAACAGAGTTAGAACAAGTTAACAGGATTGCATAAAAAACAGAGAACCACTGCTTTCATTTTCCTGAAACCTAATAAGAAAGTAAATGCAGCAATTTTATATTGCAAAATTTATCCTTCTGGTGTGCATGTAGTACATCAGAGAAAGTTATACCAAGTACAGGTATAAATTGATTATAACTTGCATACACTGTTGAAGAAATTTATTTGTACTATAGCATACAAAACCAAAGATTATTTTGAATTAAGAAAAATAAATATGCATACTGTGCATGTATGTGAAGGTGCCAAAAGAGCAATGTAAAGGTGCTAAATATGTAAGAAATGGCAAAAAACATATAATTTGTTTTCACTTTGTAGAGCAGTAAATATACTTTTTGAAAAAATCTTAAACAAGTGTTTCATGATTTACCTTTTCTGCAGAACACAAGAAACATTTCATGCTACCTGCTTAACACACTTTGCATGGAGTATAGGCACATTTCACTAGCAGTTGATGCTTATAATACCACTACGACCTCTGTCTCAACATCACCATTCTATGTAAAGGAAACCCATAATGAGAAATCATATTTTAAGATATCAAGACAAATTGTTTCATGTTTGGATAGTTAGTAAAATTTTGCAGCGTTATAAAGAAATATGCATTGGCATATTTTTTTTTCTTTCCAAGACACTAAATAGAAAGCCAAATTTTTGTTTTATTTTTGAACGCAATTTCTTAGTTCTGAATGCCTTTTCCCTATTCCCTTCCCCATTCTGTTTACCTGGCCATGTCAGGATGACTCGGTTCCGTTCGGTTTCTTCATCTATTGGAAGTTCTAGCAAGTGGTAAAGTAATTACCTTATTGGCATGGTCTCTTCTCCTTCGACTTAATAATGAAGAGTTGATTCCAGAATGGCCGATGGAATAATTGCTTTTGGTCTTTTCTTCTAAATGGTTAGGCTTGGAGTCTCTGACTCCCTGACCTAGATACATTGTAATTTTAGATCACTTTATCATAATGTTTTGAATTACATTTTGTTATATTGACCAAAATTTCCTTTTTTTTAAATGAGCAGGAAACTTTGATTTTGTGTGTTAAAAATAATTGTAAATTTTATACAGTATTAAATGTATTTTATTCATTATCAGAGTGAGATTTTATGAAATGATTGTGCCCAAGTAATTATTTACTAATAATTTACTCAATTGCTGTGTATTTACTGTGGCATATTTCAAGGTTTTATCATTTGTTTAAATGATATATTATTGACTTACACATCTCACACAATTTTCAAACTGAAATTTATTTAATATATGCATTATATTTGATTGGTGACTTGTTAAAAGGACATTAGTCACAGTGAGAAAATTGATGAGAAATTAAAAAAAATTGTTTAAACTTAGGGGAGAAATGGTACTTTTGATAATGCTAGGCTGTTTCCCACTTCTATTTGATGTTCTTAGTGAAAATTAAACCAATGTTTTAATTCTGAATTTAATTATATCACTTTTAAATTCCTAACTGATGGCCTTTTAACAAAATACAGTTTTAAGATGCAGAGAAATCTTTGACTGATGTGGTTAAATAAATAATTAATCTATGGATGCAACAAAAATGCAGTTGTTAATACACTGCCTTTACAATAGAAGCAAGTAATATGTTTTTTATAACATCAAAACTTCAATACAGCAAAAAATTGACTGTTCATACAGATTGCCATCTTACATCAGTACTTTGTGGTATTTACAATAAAGACAACATAAAAATGTCAACACAGCATAAAAATGACTTTTCTAAGAGACTGTCAGTCATTTCCTACAGTACCTTACCATTCAGTGGCCACTGTTATAACTTATAAGATTTCATAAAATTTAAAATGATCACTGGATATACGTGGCATCAGTTTTGAGAGATCTTTAATTACATTTAACCTTAACCTTAACTGAAGCATAGCCATATCTGGTGCGGATTCACATGTTCCTGTGAAGGCTCATAAGGAGCATATGCGACATAAGTCCATTGATAGTTTGCACAAGCTATTATGTAACTTTTTTGTCATGATGTATGGGCGCTGCAAGCTGAAGTAGCAAACACAGCTTGAGGAGGCAAAGTTTATAACTAAAGCCCTAAAGCTCATTATATTAACTCTTACTAGATGCTCACCTTGTTTTGAGGAACTTGTCCTTATACTGTTCTTCAGATTCTAGAAATCTAAATAAATTGTGCACAACTTTTTATATTTTTAGGTTCTGTAGAACAAGTTCACTCCTAAAACCATAATGTCAATATTCAAGTCACAATTAATGTTTAATGGTTTAAAACAAATGTCCTAAAACAGTGCTTTTATTCTGTTGACTTATGTATGATAATTTCAAAACTTTCTGTCCATTTTTTTTATAACAGATGCCCAGGATTTACCACCAAAGATTATATTTGTTGGCTTCCACATACTTTTATTTTTGTTTGGTCTTGTCAGATTGTTCAAAGTTGTTACCTGTGGTAGGAAATATGTGTATCACTAGAACAATGCAGGCTGGTGATATCTTAAGTGGCACAAAGCTATAGTTATGAGAGTATGTGCAAAATTTTGTTTATGTAGTTAAAGAATTGAGGAACAATGTAGTGTATTTGAAACTAAACTAAAATAAATCCTAAATGAAATAAAAGGTGTTCTATTATTACTAAATACTCTCATATTTAACTGAGCTTTAAATTTCTGAAAACTGGTGAAATTAAATTGAACAATCACTTAAAATTCTGGCTAACTATTGCAAATGAATACAGCATCAGTATTCATTATTACTGACTGCCTCCTTAACTTAGTACTTAGCATTGCCAGCTACTAACTTGGAGGTTCAAGGTTTGATCCTTGTACCTCATTAGAAACTTTTTAAGTTAGGGGTATGACAAGGATCCAACCCAGCATCAGGTTGGAGCTACCTGCTGGATAGATAGCATCCTTTGATCACAGAAGGTGTCTGAAGTGGCCAGTTAGGTGTGTATACTGTTCAAGTGACATGTGCTTGCAGTACTGTAATCATTATGTCATAAAATGGTGACAGAGATGCAGCAGTTTTGCAACAGGGCTAGGTCCTCTATGGACTGTAGTGCAAAGTTATCTTACTGATTATCACTGCTTGCACTGATGTAAATTATTGCATTCCTTTTTTACAAAAAAATGTTTATTGCATTATAAAACAAATGTTTCAAGTATTTTTACCACTTCTATTAACAACTTAGAACTGCTGTCTATCTATATACATACTATGAAGATATTACTAGTGGCACATTATGTTACAGTTTCCATTCTTTTCAAATTTAAACATACAATAAGCTTTCATCCAAAGGTGCATGCATGCTTTTTTTCAAAGGAAGACTGTGATAAACCTGAAATGTTTTATATATTTCTGATTTTAGAAAGAATTGCAGTAAAAGTTTCTAAATGTAGGGGAAAAAAACTGAAATTTGAGCACAATGTACCTGTTTTATTTCACTGCCTCAAAAATTTTGAAAGATCACAACAATTTTTTTTTTTTTGGGGTCTTTTGAGTTAAAGAAAATTTAAATATAGCACAGTAAAAGAACATGTTACCTTCACATGTTAATATCAAAGTTTTAATTTGCACTTCCAAATATAAACGCCTTGTATTTACTCAGAATGTGTCATCAAAGTGGCTGTTTTGTTTTCACACAACAAGGGAGAAGACTTATCACAAGACTAATGCTATATGAAATGCACAAGAGTAGCTTTATGTCACATGAAATGAAAGATGTCAAGATGCATTTTGTGTACTGGTATGTTCCTTTTATGCACTTTCCAAAAGTCAGCAGTTCACTTCTGTAGCATGAGTTCATTGATAGTATAACTCCAGATTCATACCATCATGTATTTCATCTGCAGTAAGTTAAGGAAAAATCATGTTTTGGCTCCTTAAAACCTGTAACAACTACTTCTTAAACAGAAACACTTAATTATAACTTTTCATCCTTACTAAAGTGGATTTTTCCATTAGTAATCTGATCTCTTTAATACTCTATTTTTCTTTTTCTTGTGTAATACCACATTCCTGCTGGATGGTAAAAGAAATCAGATTTATATCATACAGCATATCAGATTTTTCATACTCATTTTTAATCCCAAAATAGCCTATTTATCCAAAATTAGTAAAATATATTTTGATCCAAAACTTACTACAAAAATAATATATAAATATTGTATTTACTCACCTATAGGGTTTTCATTCCACAACAAATTGATTTTGTCTTTTACAGAACGCATTATTTGATTTCTTTTAATTATTTACTGCATTCAAATGGTTATTATTGTACTGAACTTCATAGATGCTGGAAGTACTTGCTTTCTACTGTGAAGCATGCTAGAGTCACTTGCTGCAATTCAACCTTCCAAATATTGTAAGCTGCCTCCTAGATATTTTGTTTCAGAACCTCCATGGGTTTTATTTCAATTACAGCAGTAATTTTAAATGGTTGAAGATGTATCAGCTGAGTGGCTTTAAATGCACTCTGACAGGTACACCAATTTGCTGGGCTACTATTGTGTTACTTTCAAGGAGTAGTTTCCAATTAATAGCCTATTTCATATGCTTCTCCCCTGTTGAAACCCAGCTTTTTGGTGTTGGTCTCTTGTCAATGAAAATGCCATGGGTTCAATTCTCTTCACCAATCTAAAATTGCACTTCCTGTTACTCCTGGAAATTCAGCACAAAATTTCTCCTACAGTACTTATTCAAGTCTTTTGCATAAATATTCTTTATTTTAGCATGTATCTCACTCTTGGCATACTTTGCAATACAAAATACACAGTAGAAAGTCTAACATGCACTTCGTACAAAATTGCAACTAAAATAGTTGGCATGATAAACATGGCTGAGCAAGTTCAATTGCCTGTGTCAGCAAAACTTTTAACTCCAGTTGTGCATAGAATCATATGTCAATGAAAGGTCAAATTAGTGTATATAACTTCTGATTGCATTGCAGAATGAGGGCAATGTATTGAGACTCCAATTTATCTTTATGATATAGCCAGAAAAAATAGAAGAGGACTTAATATGTGAGAATGTAGGAAAAAATTCAGTTGAGAACCATCATAAAACACTAACTGAAGTACTTATCAATATAAAAAAGCTAAACACTGAAAGTATATCATTTATTAAATGAAGCAGAAATAAATAGAACAGATTTTATTAGTATTTTATAATTTTTAATATAATAAGTTTATTTTGCACATTTTTATTTATGGGGAAAATTTGCTCTAAAATTTTGTTTACATCACTAAAACCAGCTGTGTATCGTCATCATCACCACCACCACCACCATCATCATCATCAAATGTGAAATATGAACCTATATAATCTAGCAATTACTTTCAATTTACTTTTCATAATTACTATTAACACTGAAGCTATCTGCCTCATGCTTTCATTTTCCAAATGATGGTATCTGTACATAAAGCAGGTTAGCCACTATGAGGTGCATTTATTTTGTTTATTGTTGTAAAGTGGCAAATAATGCCATTTAAACGTTTGTCAAAATGATTTAGGGTTCTAATAATTATGCAAATAAATATATATTGTAGACGATATTTCCCCTTTCCAAAGCAATGTTTTAGAAGTATTGATTTTCTAAAGATTTAAATGTTAAAACTATAATAATAATAATAATAATAATAATAATAATAATATGATGATGATGATGATGATGATGATTCACGATGAAGTGACTTATGGTTACACGGTTCAGCTTATCTCTATTTCTTCTGTGAACACCTAGATTTTACTCATAATAGGATGCCGAGCTAAGAACCATTTAAGATGTCAGTTACTTAATTCATTTCTTGATTCTTGCCTTGCAGTAGCCCATTAGATTCTGCTTTAAGGCATCCCAAAGGTAACTGCATGATTTTCAAATTAATTGGCCCTGCCTTGCTTAAGACATGGCCACAGCAGCAAATCAGTTTGCAGAGTGCCCTTCTGTTTCATTTATTCCAAAGTAACTTTAGAGCCTCTTGAATCTGTGCATATCCTCAAATTAATTGTAACTTTATGAGCATGAGATGAAAGGCTCCCAGTTCTCCACTTCCATTGATTTCACCGAATATGTTAGATTTGCACAAACAGAGTGACTATTATTGCCTAATGCATAATCATGAAGTAATATAACCTGGGAAATGCTAGGCTAGGTAGCAAAATAGCACAAAAATGCAATTTAGAAATGTCAGTAAAAAGTACACCAAACAACTGCATAACTTCCCTTTCTCTCTGCAAAATCTGGTATTATCACATGTTGCTTTTGGAAGAAGGAAATGGGTAAAAGGAGCTCAATTCACTACCTAGGCTTTGATTGCAAAGTGCTCCTTGGGACCACTGCGTTAAAGAAATGTTGCACGAGAAGGAAAAGGGGAAAAAAAAATTTTTTTCTTGAGCATTAAATCATCCAAAAGTCTTCTGCATTTGGTGGTCTAAAATTTAAGATGATTGCTTACTTTAGTTCCACAAGATTTGTCTTTATTATTGTGGAAACTGCTAACTTTTCTTACATTAATTTTGGCAAAAAATTAATATAAAAAAAACAACAAGTTTTCACTATAAATAACAAACACATTAGAATAATTGCAACTTTATGATGATAAACATGAGCATTCAACATTGCTAAAGAATGAACTCACAAATATGGGGTCACGGTTCTAATCCTGCCAGGATTGTCTTCTCAGACAAAGGTTTTTTCTAAGTCTTCCATAGTCATCACTGGTGAATACCAGGAAGGTACCTAAACTTAGGTTTGGAATGCTTATTTCCCAAAATTCCTTTTCCAATTTATCATTTCATATCATGCAACGTCCATGTCCACTGTCTGTGACATCACTATAATGAAAAAGGCACTTTAAAAAAAAGTGCAATAAAATTATAATCAAATAACACTTTTCATTATGACTAATGGGGCATTTTATTTCACTAATTATTAACAAAATTTGTCTGTTGGTTTCCAGAAGTTCTATTTATGGCACATTACTGGAGACGTTCCAGATAGCAGTGCAATAGCAAATTTCAAAGTCTGCACATGTTGATTACTAAGTTGCCTAGAGCCAGTGATATGTACAAGGGTCCAAGAAATATGTTTTGCCAAAAATGTTGTTAATCAGCTAAATAAGAGTATGTATTCGACACACCAGATTAAAATTCAATAGGATATTCAAAGAACATGGCATAAAGTTAGCCCCCCAATAAACAAATATATAAAAAATTTACTAGTTCCACAGTAAAATGCATCATATGAACAGAAATCAGGGATCTACAAAATTAAATGTGCAGATTGTAATCATAAATACATTAGAAAACCTATGAGAAATTTTAAGAAAGGAACGCTTTAGGCAAATTCATTTTAAACAAATTGATAAATAAGCTGTGGCAGCTCACTTTGCAGCCAAAATCACGAAATCAAACCAGAGGCTAAGTTGCTGAAAGAACTTCACAATCCAATAGAGCTATCTACATGGAAAACTTTCATTGTGAAAAATAGGAAAAAAATCAATGAATTTTGATGTTTCACTAACTAATAAACTAAGCAAGTTCCTATTTAAACAATCAGAGACCAACAGAAGCATCTTGTAATCCACCGCCATGGGTGGTCGAGGTCGTGATGGCACGGACTCGTGAATGGGGTTCCATTCCTATCAGGACCATTCTGACATGTTTTTTGCACGCATTTCTCAGTCCTCAAAAATGGCAAATGCTATATCCTAAATTTAAGCCTAGAATGCTTTCTTCCTAATAAAAAAACTATCATTTCATCTCATCCACTGCTTGTGATGCCTCAATAATTAAAACAAGCAATAAACATTATTGATCTCAAGGCAAAACAAGACCTTGTGACTGGTTGAACATCAAATTCTTAAACTGTAAAGTGCATTATTTTTGATCAGATGATGTAAAAAAGATTGTAATGATCAAAATTCATCACAGCACGAAATAATTCCACCTGTGATTGCACAAAATGTTAAGCTTGAAAGTTATGTCTTAAGTGCATTTGAGATCAAATATAAATATGCTTCTACATGTCAAGGAGTAGTTGAAAATGAAGAGATAAAAATCACACATGCTTGAGAGTGTGTGATGGGTAAAAGGCTCCTTACTTAAGAGGTATATTTGTTTTTAATTTGGGTTTTTATTTTTTTTAATTTGTATTAGTATAGGGGTTTATACAGTTATATGCTCAAATTTTCAGAGTCAACTGTAAAGCTTACAGGAAACAAATTCTATTAAGTATTTTCTAATAGTATTGAGTTTTTGAACATCTAAGCTTTATGTACAGAATCATTACAGCCTCAATTCACCTATGTTTTTTGTTTTATTGATCTTAAAATATTTTATTAGATTTACTTTTTAATGCAGTGATTTTTAAATTCATATGGACCATTTTGTTACACAAAATCTAGAAAAAATATAAACTTCACAGTGCCACACTTACCCTATGGATAATTATTTCTAAAACTGTATAATCCAGAAGTATTAAGTATAATTACACAGGAAACATTTATAAAATTGAAGAACTTTTGATGTAACAATTCTCAAGATATTTGTTTTATTAAATTCACAGAATATTTTGTTGTCGTTTGAGGTGTTCAGTGCAGGTGCATATTTTAGTCATGCCTGTCCTGGGATATTTAAGATGTTGCTATCTTAATTGCTGTTAGAATTTTGTGGTAACATTTGTATAGCAGATAAAAATTTGATGTACTGTACTTTTATACAGTTAATAGGGGTGACACACTGTAACAGATAAACCGGTTACAATGTATGCAAATTTCCTATCCACATGGAATGACTGTTATAGCTAATAGAGTCCAAAAAACTATCAATAATTATGAATCAATTGCTGAAATCACTAAATTTGGTGTTCCACAAGGCTCAATATGGGTCCTATGTTCTTTCTGATATTTATCAATAATTTACATTGTAGTCCATGTAACAAAACAAAGAGTAACAAAGGGAAATCCTTTGTCACCATTCCTAGCAAATTTATTCATGAGTGCCCTTGAAATACACATCACAAATGCCTTCCCTTTAATTTTCAAGACATGGCATAGGTATGTAGATGATATTTTTGCAATAATACCAAAGAAACACTCAAGAGATGCTTTGAAACTTCTCAATCTACAGTACAATTCAATAGAATTTACCATAGAGGAAGAAAGAAATGGTTGGCTCCCATTTCTAGATTTAAAAATCATAAGGGATGGAGAGTGTTTGAAATTTGGGATCCACAGAAAAGAAACACACATAGAAAACTACATAAAAAATGATAGTTATAACCCCATTCCACATAAATATGCAGTTTATCATAGTTTGGCACATAGACTGACGAATATCCTACTCACAGAAACAGAATACAAGAGAGAATATCAACAGATAATAAAGACAGCTACAACCAATGGTTACAACAAGGACACAGTAACAAAAATTATCAATAAATTCAAAAGACAAAAAATGATAAGGGAAGTTTCCACATTGAAGAACATCAAAGAAGAATACAAATTTAAAAGTTTTACATACCATCCGATTTATCACAACAAATTCAAGAAGATTTTCAAAGAACATGGGATAATCTTTGCCCCGAAGAACAAATATAATATTAGGAACTTAGTAGGATGCACATTAAAAGAATCCATACCAACAGAACAGAAATCAGGAATTTACGAAATACAGTGTGCTGATTGTGAACAAAGATACATAGAAAAAACAAAGAGAAATTTGGAAATTCGAAAGAAAGAACACTTCAGAAATATTAGGTACAAACAGGTTGATAAATCAGCAGTTGCAGTCACTTTTGGACCAGGAATCACGAAATAAAACCAGAGATTAAATTGCTAAAAAATCTTCACAACCCAATACAGTTATCCACTTGGGAAAGAATTCATATTAAAGAACAAAGAAAACTTAATGAATTTTGAACTTCCTCCATTTGACGAACTCAGCGAGTTCATCCTTCAATCACCAGATGACACCACAAGAACATCCGGATATCCAGCCACCAGTTCGAGAAACAACAGTAAGGCTAAAAACTGAAGATGGAAGAGACCTTCTTCCGAAACTAGTCTTAGTTTATAAAAGTGGAGTTTTAGTGTAAACAAATTGATTACATAAATGTAAAACAAAGAGTTTTTCTGCAGATATCAATGTGTTTATTTCTCTGGAGTCATATGCTTAATCTCAAACTTAACCACTAAGACAGTGAAGAGCTAAATATATGGTTTGAAGCTAATAAGTTTACATTAAAATTTGACTAAACAAATTTAATTTGATTTAGCACTGAAAACAATCAAGTAGCAGAAAATGATTATTAGTTGCGCTAATTACATGATTAAGAAAGATCCTCATACCAAGTTCTTGGAATTAGGAATTGATGAACTGAATAGCCAGAAATGTATAGACTACAGTTTTAAAGCTCAGCTCTACCTTTTTTTTTTTGCTTTGTGAGGTTTGGATATTCTGGTTCAGCAAAATGCATTAAGATCAGTGTATTATGCATATTTTCATTCCATTTTGAGCTAGTTTTTGGGGGTAATTAAGTCCATAGTAAGAAATTGTTCATCTTGAAAAACAGAGCTCTAAGAATTCTCTGAGTTGGTTCTCAATAATCTGTACATGTTTAGTTAAAAATACCAATAAAAATAAAAAACCTTTTCCAGAAAGTAGCTATTAGTCTGCAGTGCAAGTATCTATTCTTCCAGTTTTCTTGAAACTGCTATTTCTGAAGCACAAAATTTTCAAGAAAAAAATTAAAACAAAGTTTAAATACTCATGCCTTCTATAATATGGATGAATATTTTCATTCCAGCACAGATTAACTTGAATTTATTATATTATTAGACTAGGCCAATATCTCCCAGATATATGGAATGCCTTTTATCAAATAATATGTGATTGTATAAAGATACATGGCAATTCGGTTCAATCCAGTTCCTAGAGATTCCATAAGTTCACTAAACAGTCATAAATACTTATGATAATAAAATTTGCCATTTATAATAATTGCAGTAGTATACTTATTTACATTTATATAAAAAAAAAAGTATTATCTATATACATGTTTACATATACATTGATATAAAGTAATTAGTGTTTTTGAATCAGTATAATTCACATACTCCTTTCAGAATAATAGGTATTTTAATCAGGTATTTTAAGAGCACATTTAAAGAATTTATCATGTTTTATTAAGGCTTTTAGGCTAGGGGAAAGTATGTTTTGTATTAAATTGCATTCATAATAAACTCAATTTTGATTGCAGGAAAGTGTCAAAACCAGACTATGTATTATTTTTATGTCATGAATATTTTGGTTTTATATTTCATTGAGACTTAAAATTAGTTTATTATTCCTATTTTAACTCAATAATGAAATATGGTCATATATTTTGCGAAAACTCAGATAAAAGTAAGCATGCTTTTCCTATTACAGAAAAATGCCAGAAGAATAATTTCCGGTACATACAGCAGACATTCATGCAGAAACTGTATAATTTTTTATTTCCCTTTCATGTAACTGGGTAGACTGCACCTGACCGAGGTGTAAAAACATTCCCTGTTCAGTTCTTTATTATCTCTATATTCTAAACCTTTACTCTTTTCATGCTTGTGGACCAATACAACAGTCAAAGTACCTGAGCTCCAAAAGATTTGCTGTTTAATAAATAACTAGTATTATTCAATTGCTAAATATTAGGTGATATTTTTATGTAACTTATCAAGGGTATAATGTTATATTTCTTAATTTTAATGTGTTAGTGAATTGTTTTTGTGCAGTATTTATGACTGGCTGTTATTTTAGAAAGTCATATTTGTGTGTAATAACTAAAACTAACTTAACCTCTCTCAAGGGGTTCCATTTCTTTCTGTTCACAGGTGTTGCATTTTCTACAATGAATTTGACCAGATTATGTGGCAAATGCAGTTTTTTTTGTCCTGGACAGTATTCAGAGTGACTTTGCAATGTGTGATACCATTATAAATATGTTAAGTTGTGTGAAAATAAAATTCCCAATGGTGATTTGTTTTTTGAAGTATGTATGAAGTAAGTTTCAATAAGAAATTTGAAATGTATCACTGATCTTTTGCAGGACAGTATAAAAAATTTGAAGGTGAAACCTACAAAAATGCCCAATGTAAATATTTCTAATCCTAGGCCTGTTAGATTCTCAAAAGTTGTATAAGAAATGGAAAAGCAGGAAAATGTTGCCACAGTGTGCCGCAGATGCAGAATTACTTATAAGGTTTTGAAACTAATAATAGATTTTCTGTTTTAGGCAACATTGAAGACACAAAGTGCAAGAACTCATCACTCAATCTTGTAGCTACATGTATCAGGCCCTATTTTAACAACAAAATGATTTTAGTTACAGGTAGCAGCCATGCAAGACATATAGGGATCAGTTCTTCAACATGCTGTAGGAGTACCAATTTAAAATAAAGTGTATTTGTAAACCGATTGCTGGTCTTGAAGATGTAGTTTCAGATATTAAGGGTTATCAAGTTCTAATTAACATTTTTAGTTAATGCATGCTTTATTTTATTTCACCAAGATATTAGAGGAGTTAAAAATAAAATTGACAAATTTAATGTAGTAATCCAAGAGGCCAGTCACTCTGATAAACAAGAAATTAAAAGTTAACAAATACACTACTGTACAGAACTAGAACTGAGATTGATAATTACTCATTATGTTCTAGTTTTTGCAGACTTTCCATCATCTGTGGAAGTTTATTTACATTAAGACCAATCTAAATGTCAGTAATATTGACATCATTTCCTTCTGTAGAGAGCAAGACTTTGAAAGCTGCTGTGCTAAAATATACGCTGCTAGTGGCACTTTTTGTATCGGGATTTTCACAGTGAAATATAGTATAATATGACAAATTATTATTACAAAATCACTCAAATTTCACTAATTTTGTTCCACTTACTTGGACATGTTTCAAAGGCATTTGCCTCCATCTTCAGCCTGGTCCCACTGGCTGCTTCCCAATGTGGTATTGAGATGTCGCTCATGTACATATCTGCCAAGAAGCGAAAGTTGCTTTCCCATTGCTAGACCCTTCTTTTGTGTATAACTATTGCCTTTAATTCATAATTTTTTGGAAATAAAATTAGTTGAGGCTTTTTCACTTATATATAAATGTTGGTAATGTTATGTGGGTGATGTCTTTGCAATAGTAAATGAAAAATGGAAAGAGGATGCAATAAAACTACTCAATTTACAAGATTGAGTTAATAACTGTTAAGTTCACAATGGAATTAGAAAACAACAAGGTTCTTCCGTTCTTGGATATAAAAATTATAAAAAATGACAGTATACTGGAATTTGGCATTTTCAGAAAAGATACCCACACAGATAATTATTTAAAAAATAACAGCCACAATTCAAAACAACATAAACTAGCCATAATCAACAGCCTCACATTCAGATTAACAAACCTGCCAATAAGCAAGACAGAATACAAATTGGAGTACCAAAAAGTCATAGATATAGCACAGAAAAATGGTTACACAATAGATCTTTTAAACAAGAAAATAGAAAAATTCAGAAAGAAAAAACAAATAAAGGACACACTAAAAGGCTACAAAGGAGATCATATATATAAAAAATTCACATTCCACCCATGGGCACACCAAAAATTCCAGAAGATTTTTAAAGGGGCAAACATCATTTTGGCCCCAGTAAATAAATTTAGTTTAAAAAATCACTTGAACACCAACACAAAAGACAAAATTCCACCAGGAAAGCAATCAGGCATTTACGAAATCGGTTGCAAAGACTGTGACATGAAATACATTAGGCAAAACAAAAAGAAATATTACCATAGGTTTTAAGGAACACATGAGAAATGCAAAACATAAACTCACAGAAAAATCAGCATTGGCAGACCATTTTTGGCACAAAAAAAAAAAAAAAAAAAAAAGGGCGGATTCCAAAAGGAACCAAAACTACTAAAAGAATTAACAGTATGGGAAAATATATTTATAAACATAAACAAAGATTTTTTGATTAACTTTGATCTCCCAAACAACAGTTACCTCATCAATAAGTTCGTTAAAACCACAGAGTGACATCTCAATACCACTGGGAAGTGGCCAATAGGACCAGGCTGAAGATGGAGGCAAACGCCTTTGAAACATGTCCAAGTAAGTGGAACAAAATTAGTGAAGTTTGAGATTTTGTAATAATTTGTCTTATTATGCTAGTAGTACATTTGCAATACTAACTGTTTACAGGGCTCCATCAGAAAACTTTAATTTTTTCATAAACAAGTTGGATAAAGTTTTCAATTCCTTGCACAGAAATAATATATATATCATAATTTGTGGTGATTTTAATGTGAACACCTTAATTGATAATGAAAGGAAGAAAAGACTGACATCCTTATTAGGGAGTTATAATTTAGATTATATTGTAAATTTTTTAATCAGAATACAAAACAATTTGACAACTATAGATAATATATTTATGTATAAAAGTAAGGATTTAAAATATTCTGCATTTCAAAAATTAAATCAATTATCAGATCATGATGCACAGATGCTGGTGTAATAGCAATAAAGTAAATTCAACTGGCAAACAACACTGTGGTCATATGATAGAGTAATAAATGATGCTTCAGTTGTGAATTTCGCGATTTTGGTTATGAAAATTGAGGAACTGTCTATTCTTATGCCAAAGTAGATTATAAGTGAAATGAATTCCTAAATATTTTGTTATGGCATTTTCGGGTCAATTTTCCTAAAAAGAAAAAAGCCAAAATAACGTACCTAAATAATAAAGTATAGTTAACCACTAGGATTAACATTTCATGTATAAACAAAGAAATCTTTATTTACACAGTAGAATTAGCAATGACAAAAACTGTAAGATGCACTATAAAAAGTAATGTAAAATACTGAATAAAGTGAAAGGTAACCAGGAGGTGTAAATCTAGCAAATAATGCAACAGTACACATTTTGCACTGTATAGAAATTTTATTTTTTAAACAAAAATAAATCTTATTTCCCAATAACTTAAAATTTTGGCATAAATGTGCATTTTTTTCAGGATTGGCTGGATCAATCTTGTTGAAAATTTGTACACACAATTATCACTTAAATATCACTATTAGTTGATAAAAACCCATATCAATAAGAAGTGAAAAATATTTTATTTTTTTTCAAAATTTAATAATTAATTTCTTTTCTAGCAATTGGCATAGATATAGTATTCTAGTTCCCAGGATAGCATGTTGCTACAGTTTATATTATAATTATAATAATAATAATAATAATAATAATAATAATAATAATAATAATAATAATAATAATAATAATAATAATAATAATAATTTTTGGTATTCCAATTCCACCAATAGTTTATAAGAAAAATGCATGATTATGTGACAGTGTTTTAAGTTTTTAACAAGATTTTATTTTTGTTCTAAAATTTTTGAAAAACTTTTCATGTGCATTATAGAATTAAAATTTACACAGCATCTTTTTTTTAATATCTCACAAAATGTTCATATTGATAGCTTTAAAACTTTCTGAGATACAGCGTAAAATCTATACTGTTGCTTATTTTGCTAGATTTACACTTCAGAAGTGAAGAGTAGGTATTTCTCACAAGTCTGCAATATGCCTAAAAATAAAATTAAAACTGCATGGAATATAATTAAAAATGAAACCTTAGGTCAAATAAAGATTATAAAATATCCACTTTAGTTTCTCACAATGTGAAAATTATTCATTTTTAGGGTATTGCAAAAGCTTTTAATAGTTGCTTCATAACAGTTGCAGAGAAATGTGCAAACAAAAATAATTTAAGAGTTAAGGCACTAGATCTATTAACAAAATCTATAAGTAAATGCAATTTTCATCTGCTAGGCCAACTTCTGCCAGAAAATCAAAAAAATTAAGTTGCTCAAATGCAAAAATATTATCTGGCTGGGATGAGATAAGTACTAAACTATTAAAAAGCAGTTCATTTGAACTTAATAAACCTCTAAGTTATATTTGTAACAATTAATTAATATCTAAAATATTTCCAAAAAGACTGAAGCATGCTATTGTTAAACCACTTTTCAGAAAGGGTGACAAAAATCTACCATCAAACTTACAGAACTATACCACTAAGTTCATTCTCAAAGGTTCTAGAAAGAATTATGTACAGCCACGTTATGAAATACCTAAACTTAAATAAGATTTTAACATCCTTCCTGTTTGGTTTTAGAAATGGCATATCAACTGACAAGGCCACATTTACTCACAAGAAATCTTAGAAAGAAGGAATATGTTGTGGGGATATTTTGCGACTTAACAAAGGCATTTTACTTTATAGATCCTGAACTAATATTAAATTTAGATTTCTGTGGGTTAGATAATGTAACACTAAAATGGTTAAAATTTTATTTGTGTAAAAGAATGCAAAAAGTAATGAATCCTTGGTAGGGATTATACAAAAAGGTGTGGGGATCAATATTAGGTCCTCTACTTTTATAGAATTCTGATTGTGATTGTACCTATGAAACGATTTTTGAAATATTTCTTCAAATCTACATCAATCCTAACTACTAGGCACTGCCTATCTGAACATCATTTGAAACAACAGGAATTATCACAATTGTCATTACATGGTTATTGTTTGGAAGCAGGACCTTCAAGAAAAAAAACTAAACAATGGAAGAGTTTGCATTTATGTTGGGCAGGATGTACCATATAAAACATTAGACGTATCAAAATTTAATTCAGAACAGGACATTGAATTATGCACAATCCAATTAGATAGCAACAATACAAAAATAATTTTAATTGCTATTTATTGCTCGCTGTTAGGAAACTTTGAAACTTTCTTGATGAAGCTTGAAGATACCTTAAACTTTTTATTTAAGCCTAAACATGAAATAATTATATGTGGAGACATAAACATTGATTACTTAATGCCAAGTGTAAGAATGAATCGACTGAATTCCCTTCTAACTGCATATAATATGGTTCATACATTTAACTTTCCCACCAGGACTGATAAAAACTAGCACGGCAATACATAATATATTTGTAAATTTAGACAAACTGTTATTATATTCTGTGTCTTCAATGATCAATGGTCTCTCTGACCATGATGCTCAAGTAATAATGAAAAAAAATTCTACAATAAAACTCAAAGAATGTTATAGATATATAAAATCTAGAGATATTAATGATGCTAACCTCAATATAATGGTGGAGACTCTTCGACAAGAATCATGAATAGTGTTTACAGTGCAAATGATGTTAATAGTAAATTCAACAATTTTTTTCATATTTTTAAATTGCATTTTGAAGCATATTTCCCACTAAAAATAAAAAAAAAGAAGTTATAACATGAGTAGGGAATGGTTAACCCAAGGAATTAAAAAGTCTTGTCAACATAAAAGACAATTGTATAATGAGCAAAAGCTCAGTAAAGACCCTAAATTAAAAATACATTTTAGAAAGTATTGTAAAATACTTAGGAAAGTCATTATAGCAGCGAAAGGCCTCCATTACAAAACACTTATCAATCAGTCAAAAAACAAAATAAAAACTACTTGGAATATAATAAAACAAGAAACAGGCAAAAATCTGCAACAAGACGATGCAATAATCTTAAATATTAACAATCAAGAGATACAATACCCTGCAGACGTAGCAAATGAGTTTAATGATTACTTTCTTAATGTAACAAAAAATTTAAATTTATATTCTGGTGATAAAAGAGATGCTTTAAACATTTTACAATCATCAACTCCCCCTCATAATAATGAATTCAAACCAGGTATCACTACCCCACTAGAAATCAGTAATATCATTAGGAAACTAAAATCAAAAAACTGTTCTGGCTATGATGAGATCAACAGCAAAGGAAATTAGTACCCCCCTTAGTCACTTGTGTAATGAATCTTTAGCATTGAGTGTATTTCCTGAGAGGCTAAAATACTCAATAGTGAGGCCTCTGCACAAAAAGGGAGAAAAGATGAATGTCTCTAATTATAGACCTATAGCTATTTCACCTACATTTTCTAAGGTGTTTGAGAAAGTAATGTACAATAGGCCTTACCATTACCTTGAAAGTAACAATATTCTAGTTAGTGATCAGTTTGGCTTTAGAAAAGGAATTTCAACAGAAAATGCAATCTATAAACTCACTAATGAAATTTTAACTGTATTTAATGAAAGAGCACATGTAGGAGGAATATTTTGTGACTTAGCTAAGGCTTTTGACTGTGTCAATCATGAAATTCTGATAGATAAATTAGCTTTCTATGGAATAAAAAACCAATATTTAAAATGGTTTATATCCTACCTTGACAAAAGGAAACAAAAAGTAATGATAAATCGTCCCTTCAAAAATAAAAACAATGCATCGGAGGGGGGAATGATTAACCATGGAGTGCCTCAAGGATCTGTTCTGGGTCCTCTTCTTTTTCTAATATATATAAATGACCTCTCCTTATCTATCCAAGATGTAGGAAATGCTGTTCTATTTGCAGATGACACAAGCATATTGATAAATGGAAAGAGCCTTAATGATTGTGCCATTAAACTAAATCTGGTTCTCAGTTCATTGTGTGTATGGTTCAAAGCAAACAAATTGTCTCTAAATCTAGATAAAACAAATGTTATGAAATTCATTACTCACAGATCTCCAGATCCACAATTACAGATAGGATATTATAACAGTGTACTTTCACAAACCAAATATATTAAATTCCTTGGTTTAATAATTGATAACCACCTGAATTGGAAAGATCACATTGATCTTATTACACCTAAACTAAGCAGCGCATGCTATGCAATACGTGCATTAGTAATGTTAAGACTTTAAAACTAGTTTATTATGCTTATTTCAACTCAATAATGAAGTACGGTCTAATATTTTGGGGAAATTCAGTTAAAAGTGAACTTGTCTTCCTGTTACAGAAAAAAGTCATACGAATAATTGCTGGTACTCACAGTAGACATTCATGCAGAAACCTCTTTAGGAAATTTGACATTTTAACTCTTCCTTGCGAATATATTTTATCCCTCATGAACTTTTATATAAGAAATAAACAAAAATTTGTTCAAAATCAAAATATACATGACAAGAATACTAGACAAAAAGCAAATCTACATTGCCCAATTTCAGCACTTTCATGCCATCAAAAAGGCGTTTATTATAAGTGCATTTTAGTATACAATGCTCTTCCCTCTAGCCTAAAAGCCTTAATAAACAATGACAATTCCTTTAAATCTGCTCTTAGAAAATACCTATGTAAAAAGGCCTATTATTCTGTAAAGGAATATATGAGTGACAATAGTATACTGCACAACATATCAATGTATATGTAAATATGTATTAATAAAAGTTGTATGATTGATTTGTCTGTTTTTGGTGTTGGTTGAGTTGTTCTAAGTGTTCTTTTTATTTTTATTGTAATTATTTATGTAGATGTAAACAAATTTTTGTAAATGCAGATTGAAAACTACTGTGGTATTTGTATATGACAAGTTCAATGTTCGTAGGTCTCTGTGGCTGCTTCACGAACTCACTGAATGCTCTGAGAACTAAACTAAACTGAAAGTGACAATGAAAAAACAGTTTTATATGCATATGTGTTTGTCTGTTAATGCTCCAGCAGTCACAATTTTTGTTTTTTCTCAACGAAACTCAGCATATAACCATAAATTAACAAAAGATTTGCCAAGATCATTAACCAGCTAAATTGGACTATTGGGGTTGGACTTAACCTAAAGTGAAATTTTAAAAAAATTAATAAATAAGAATTGCTCAATCAGTGGCAATTTTTGTTTTTTTTTTTCCTCCACGAAGCTTGATCTATTTCATACAAATACATAATTAAAAGTAGTTTCTGATAATCAGGGCAATCGGGTCATTAGGAGGGGGGGGGGGTTAATGCAAAATTTAAAAATCATTCTAGCAGCTGCAATTTTAAATGTTTTTTTTAAAAAGAAACCTGGTAAATGCTATTGAAATTAAATAAGAAAAATAGTTTCTAAAAATCGGTGAAATCGAATTATTAGAAGGGGAGGGGTTTACCTGAAACTCAACATTTAAAAACCGCCACGAGTGGCCGAAGTCGTTAAGTCTCGGACTCGCGAGCGGGAGGTCTGGGTTCGAATACCGCCAGGACCGTCCTTCCTGACTGAGGTTTTTTTCCAGGTTTTCCTCAGTCCTCATAAATGGCAAATGCCAGGGAGGTACCCTAAACTTAGGCCTGGAACGATTCCTTCCATAAAAATAAATCCTTTCCCAATATATCATTTCATTTCATGTATCATCAGTGTCCATCGCCTGTGGTGCCTCTGTAGCAAAAACGGGCGTTAAACACTATCCATTCATTCAACATTTAAAAATCTCTCTAGTGGGATCAATATTTGTTTTTTCACAACAAAATTCAGTATATAACATTTAAATAAAATAAGAAAAATAGTGTCTAAAAATTAGGGAAATGAGTTTACTAGGAATGGGAGTCTAGCTGTAAACCAAAATTTAAAGAGGGGGGGGGGGGGTGTTAAAGCGAAATTTAAAAATCATTCTAGCAGTGGCAATTTTATTTTATCTCAACAAAGCTTGGTATAGGCCATTGAAACAAAATAGAAACAACAGCTTCTGAAAATCAGTGAAATCAAATTATTAGGATTGGGGATTAACCTGAAACCCAAAATTAAAAAATTACTCTAGTGGCATCAATGTTTTTAGGGACAAAACTTGGTATATACCATTTAAATTAAATAAGAAAAATAGTTCCTAAAAATCAGGGAAATTGGACCAGAAGGAAGGGGTTATCTGAAACAAAATTTAAAAATTGCTCTAGTGGCATGAATATTAGTTTCTTCTCAACAAATCTGGTATATAACTTTTATATAAAATAAGCAAAATAGTTTCTGAAAATGATTGACACCTGATCTTTAGAGTAGGCGTATACTTGAAAACCGAAATATAAAAACTGAGCTGGCATTTAATTTTCTCTCTGCTGTTTTAAAATAAAAGGATAAAGTAATTCAGCATATATACTGTATTCATAATATTGCATATATTGTATATTTAACAAAAGCATCATCGTGAAGTAAGCAAATGAGAAATGTTAATTTAATATATTTTAATATATGTTTCAGAATTATATTGTATGTAAGAGTGCTCTGTTATAACCTTCAGAAAACATTTGTGTTACATGTTTTTACTATAGTAATATTTAAATTAAATTTCAAAGCTAAAGAAAATACATAAAACTTTCGATTGCATATTATTCATTGTGTATATTTGCTTAGTACATTTAATTTGTTCTGAACAGTAACATGTTTTTGTTTTATTGAAATATATGAACATCTTAAATACAAAATGTAACTCAAACTTTTGTTATTTCTCTATTTTAGTGAATGTAAAAATGATATCAAGGGCTCAGTTCATAAACATGGTTACTTTTATAAATGTTTAAAAATACTCACACAGTAGAACTTTGTCTATCAGTGGTAATGTATTTCATTTAATAATAGTATACCATTAATTTTTGTGGTTTAATCTCAATAATAATTCTAAAAATATGGTTCTCTTTTGTGATACTTATAGATTGCAAGAATTCTAATTTTGTCCCTCTAATATCGCACAATAATGCCATTACTTATTTTATTTCATTAATAATAAAGCCACAATTTGGATTTTATATTCATTTTTAAAGAGTTACTCTACTAGGTATGGAATTTGCTTAGTTTACACAGTTCCTGCATGAGGGACAGACTTTTTTTATTTTTATCAATGATCTACCATATTGCTTAAGTCATGAATCAAGTGTAGTACTTTTTTTTTAATAGTGTTTAACACCTGTTTTAACAAGGCATCACAGGATACACACACTTTTTTTTTTTTATTTACAGGAAGGATGTATTCAAGTTTTAGGTTTTAGGGTATCTCCCCAGTTTATGCCATTTATGAGGACTGAGGAAAACCTGGAAAAAAGCTCAGTAATGGTGGGAATTGAACCTCACTTCCTGCTAATGAGACCATGTCTTATCAACTCAACTACCTGTAGTGGTCTTTTTGCAGATGTTACTAGTGTGCTTGTAACAGAGTAACTATAAAAACTTCTGTCAAATACAGCTACAAAAGTATTTTATGAAATAAACTTGTGGTTTCAATCCAATAAAATGTCCCTGATTATAGAATAAGATGAATTTTATTAATAAGCTGAATTTTATTAAATTCAGAACATGAATAAACATATATCAGAATTCATAATCAATTATTAAGATCAGACATACAAAATTCTTAGGATTACAAACTGACCAAAATTTTAAAAGGAAGAAACACGTTGAAATGAAGGCTCCCAAACTTACTTCATTCTATAATTGATATTAATGTATGATTTAGTTGAACTACACACTCTTAATGCTTCACTTACTTGTGATAATGTATAAAACCAAATGTTCTCGGTTCTACACATTATGACAAGAAAATGAAACATTATGAGTGTGTAGTTAACTAAATCATGCAATAACATCAATTATATGATTGGCTGCACTGTACAAGTTCCAATTTACATTCTCTTTACTTCATTCTGTTTTGCTCTTTGAGTTTTAAATGATCTCTTAAAAAAGATGCCTTGTATATGTTATACTTTATATTTTCATTCTGTAGTGAAATATGGAATTGTTTTTAGAGTAACTCTTCTTATATAGAAAAAGTTTTCTGTTTGCAAAAGAAAGCAATTAGAATAATCTGTGGGAGAAAAGAAGAGAATCCTGCAGACTTCTTTTCAAAAAATTAAATATATGTGAGAGTCTGTGAGAGTGAGTGAGTGAGTGAGTGAGAGAGAGAGAGAGAGAGAGATATGTAATGTGCTATATACTAGATAATTTCAACATTTTTGCATCAAATTTTAGGGTATATAGATTCAATATTAGAAACAGGAATGATTTGTATAGGTCAGCTAGATCATTACAAGTTTTCAGAAAAGGTGCCTACAGTTTTACAATTAAGATAAATGATGGTCTATCCAACAGAATTAAATTATTGGGAAGTGAACATAAAGTCATAACTTTAAAAAATCCTCTTACAGAATTCTTAATAGCTCTCAACCTCTATTATATGGCTACATATTTTGGACTTAATTCATCTTAATTATGTATATGTTTTGTTTAACATGTATATCCTAGAGATCTTGCTCAATTCAGCTCAACTAATGAACGAGATACATACAGGCGTTACATAAATATACTTTCACTGAACACATTTAACTATATCCCATTTATCACATATGTATTATTCCTAGAACATTATATTTGCATACCCACATTTTATCAGTGTAATTATTACCCAACATCTAATCACATCTTAGCTTATCTATCTAAATTTAATTAATTTGTGATGAAAATAATATAATTTATAATACTACAATTTCTCTATCAAAAAGATTTAAGGATACAATCTTGTAGTTTGATGTGGTCTTTAAATATGGTATACCATTTCTTGAGTACAATCTTTTCCCACCTGGTTCCTGTTTGTGCGGCAATTAATTTCTTCAGATCACCGATTGTATCATCTGGATTACATTTTACTCGAACTTTCTTTCCCAGTCGATCATTACAGGTTACCTCCAACATCTTTACGCTGGTGTAACAACCTGTGTATACACTGCGTTAAAAAAAAAACAAAAAAAAAAAGAAAAGAAAAGAAAAGAAAAGTGTATACTAACGATACTAATTAATTACATAAGCACTTTACTAATTAGAAGTGATAATTACCGTTTACTATGAAAACACAACTGGACACGTCTTTGTCTACTCTGATCCTCTCCCCACACCACAGATTATCTCACAATGCTCCTAAGCCTCACAAAACCACAAAACACAGGGAGTGCTTGATGTGGGCTTGATTGCATACATGAGTATCCTTATACTTGACGTTATGGCACTAAATTAAAAACTGTGAATGTTGCACACCCTGGCCAAGATATTTTGTGCCTATTGATATAATACGATGCTACGATTTTTTTTTACATTATTGCATTGTATATCATTAATGATGAAAAATAAATAAAGTTATAGTGAATCAGTGAACATAAATTCTTATTTAAAATTATTAAATGTAAATAAAATTTAAATTTTGGGATAATCCGTAATATTAAATTAATGTTTTAAGTAGAAGCCTACTATTAATGCATATTTATTTAAAATGTTGTCCTGGCACACTCTGCCCATTACGTTAGCAAATGTAGCATTCATCAAGTTAGTTTAAGAATGAAAGACAATGTACAGTTTATGAATAATAATGTTGGCCAACATGTCTCGCGTGGCATATGATACAAGTGTACACCATGCTAAATAAATTTGCAACAATAATAGTTTTCAATTTAAAACATTAACATTAAATTAATATTACGGATTGTCTAAAACCTTTCAAATTATATTCACATTCAATCATTTTCAAATTTAAAACCACACTTGAGCCCTGAGAAGGTGGAACAGGAAGTTATGCTTTTGTCATTCTCCACATCATTCCTTATGCTCGAAGTACAGCTGTTGTTAACATGGCTCTTCAAAACGAATTATTGGTGAAGGCCGAAGATATAGCAGATCAGGTAATCACATTTGCTTAACCTGAATGAAATTAAATTGGCTCTTCCACCTAAAGTTTTAAAGTCCTTGTAAAGCGAAAAAAAAAAATTAGTAATATTTTGACTTTCATTGCTGATGCTAACTACAACCTTTACTTGTATCTAGGTTCTGCGACATGGAAAACATGTTTTGCCAACAATAGCAAGGCTGTGTCTCATTTCAACATTCCTAGAAGATGGCATTCGTATGTGGGTTCAGTGGTCGGAACAGAGAGAATACATGGACATGTCTTGGGGATGCGGCAAGTTTTTGGCGACAGTTTTTGTGTTGGTTAATTTGATTGGACAATTAGGAGGATGTGTGATGGTTATAGGACGGTTTCGTGTGACAATTGCTTGTGGTGTGTTATTCTTCATTGTTGTACTACAGGTAAGTTACTGTTACAAAGCGAAAGCTGATTACTTTTAAGGTGCATTGATGGATAAATTATAGAGGCCACCCACAAAATTTAGGGTATAAGAAAAAGGGAATGAAAATAAAATGTCACAGTAACATCTAGGCAATTGTAAATTGTTTTAATGACATTTACTGCTGAGGCATCAGGCGGTGAGCACTAGCGATATATGAGATGAAATGACATTGGGAAAGGATTTTTTTCTAAGCAGAGAAGCATTCCAAGCCTAAGTTTAGGGTACATCCCCAGTATTTGCCTTTGGTGAAACTTAACTGTGTGTGTGTGTCCACAAAACTTTTTAATCTTACCGAGAATAGTAGGCTCACCTCTTTTTTGTAAGTACAAACCATATAAATACATAATTTGGCAAACAAGAAATTCCTAATCAGTTCATGTATAGGCACACACATTAAACTGCACCTAACCTGGAGTAAATCCTAAAAACTGGAAGAACCAGTGGTTTATTACTTTTGTAATATCTCCACAACCTCTACTGTTACATAATGTCAGACTCATAACACAGAAGGGAAGTTACCAAGTGGGATGCTTATATTGAAATTTCAATTATGCCTTTTATGAGGTCAGAAGGAAACCTGGAAAAAATCTCAAAATGGGCCTCATGGTCCTCCCACCCTTTTTTCCCTTCTTCCCCTCCACCCAGGCCAATTTTTTTGTAGGATTTAAATGTAAAGTCCAGGGGATCAGGAATACAAAAATGATGTAGATACTTAGTGCCAAGTAATAAATGCTAAAATCTTACAAACATTTTTAAGAAAAACCATTCATTAAATTTTATAAATATGTGCTTTCTATATAAGCAAGAAATGTTTATGTTTTTTTATTTATGGACGCTTTTTAATATCTCAGGTCATCAGCGTACCATTCTATTCAGGGGTGAAAGGGCTGACAAATTTTGCTCAGTCCTCTTTATTTTCAGGCTTGAGGCTCTTTTTCATGCCTTAAATGTGCGACTGGGACCTATGGCTTTATTTCTCCTCTGAAAGAAACCATACTTCAGAATTTTACGACCGAAAAAATCCATTGATCCTGGCCGGATTTTAACCTGCGATCTTGGGTTTAGAAGGCAAGAATGGTTACTGCTACATCACCAGGACCAATTAATGTTTTTGGTACTTACGCTACAGCCATGGTGGGTTATCAAGTATTTGTACTTCTCTTCTGCTGCAGGAAAGATTATGCAGTCTCTGTTATGCGTTGGAAGTTCAAATTTTTACATTATTTACATTTTTGACAACATTTTATTGTAAGTGTTCTGTGAGTCATTTATGTTTTTACTTCTACCTCATTGGATAGTTGGTGATAGTGAAGAAAGCACCACATCCTGCATAAAGTGTCACGCTGGTGATACTTATATTGGGTTTGAATGTCACGACCTGATTGAGTTCAGCATCTCCTTGCTAAACATTGTATACAAATTATCACATGCCCCTGAATTTTTATAATATTGTGATATGATATTATATGACAGCATTAGGTAAGTTTCTTTGCTACCCTACACGTTTACATGACATGAAGTGCCGATCAGCTGGGTAACCAGATTTTTCCTATAGTGCAACAGTCTATTTCCTTGTGCTGTCTTAGCAGTTCTGTTGTTCATGTCATAAATGATAAAGCTGTTAGCTGTTAGCTATTGCCTTATTTGGAATGAAATGAAATAAATATTTGTACCATTTTTAGCAGGCCTTCCTAATCTATAGTATTCTCTTTCTTTGATCAGCCAAGTCTACACCCCCCATCCTATACAAGTAATTTGTGACAGCATTAGGGCAGGGAATGTTTATTTTACCCTTTCTTTTGTCACTTTTCCTTTCTATCGCCAAGTCCATCCTTGGGTCTGAATTTGTGGAGAGTATCAAAACATATTGGTTTTCATACCATACTATTACCATTATTCCTCATTTTGAAGTTTACGAGATTTCCCCCATTTTAATTTCAACTGTTTAGGTTTACTGAAATCTTTTGACCAATGTTTTCTCCGTGCATGGGCTGTGCCACAAGCATAAAATTTCTTTTCTTAGAGCATTTTCATCAGTCGGATAAAGGTAAAAAAAATTGTCAAAATAAGTATGCCACTGGCCTATATAATCCTTGCATATGTCCATAACTACCTGTTCTGCAAGAAGAAGCTTACTGCTTTTGCTTTCCTTTTTACCAAGGTAAAAATTTTGCAATTTAGAAGATAGCCATTACTGCTATATGTAATTCTCCATGCTTAGCATCCCATTTTTTTATGTTTTGCAGACCTATTCTGCTTCAAATGAAATCTCAGTTTGAAACCTACCATTGCTTTGTCTGCAGCAAGATCACGGCCTGGTTTATAATAGGTTTTGAAGTTACACACAATATCAAGTGCAGGTACAAATAATCAAAATTTGCTTCTTTTTGTTTTGGTCTGGCTTTTTCGTCTTTTAGGTGGAAATATTCCACAAGCTTTTCAAAATGGACTGTCATGGCTTGCTTTATAATTGGACAGATACAAAGGTCACCTGTAAACTAATTTCTAATTTCAGGAACATCTACCATCCCCATATAAATCAAAATTCCCAAATAAGACATAATTTCCTTTTCATTTTTGTCCTCCCATCATGAATCTGGCTTATTGAGCTGACAAAGATTTGCATATTTATTAATGTAATAAAATTACAAATTTTGCTATCTATGAAATGACCAAGTTTTGAATTTCTTCACTCTCTACTTCAAGACTGTGGCAAATTCCTATAGGAGATACAAAACTATTTGATTCTCTTAAAAGTGAGCTGAGGAGACCACTTTATGGATAAATCTTTCACATGATTTTGTAAAACTGAGTATCTCTCTTGTCGGCTGCACTGCTGTCACTATCACCAATACTCTGTTTTATATCACTGTCTTGTGCTGACCCAACCAACCACGAAGCATCTGAACTATCACTTTTGTAAGCTAATTCCTCCTCAATCATGGCTCGTATATCATTACTTGTAACTAATATCTTATGCACATTCCGTTTATGCCCTGAAGTACTTGTGACACCTTAAATGGCTATAGATAAACTGAAAAAGCTTAGAAAAATAACCACCGAACCCCTCGGTCATATTATTGCCTAACTGTAAATATTCAAGTGACAACCTTGCAGTCCAGGAATGTTTCAGGTCCCTAAAAGGTGAATGAACCACCAGAGTGTTAAAAGTTAATATTTTTCCCATTAGGTACCATCAACATGGCTGTAGAACTTCATTACGCTTTAGTATGATATGCAGGGCAAAGGGTTATAGCTTCTTTTATTTTTCATCTTGCTTTTAAAAAGACACAGATCAAGCTCAAATAACTCCAGACTGAAGACAGAAACCGAAATATTTTGAATTTATTCAGTTATAATGGATGTCATGTTAGATTACAAATGTCCCTACTAATTTGTGTAGTAATAAAACAGTATCTTAGAACTCATAGTTCACTACCACTTAATTTCTTTGTATATGTCAGAGGTGATCAATTGTTTGGAGGAATGGTACAGTCTGTGTTTTGAGTATATTACACTTTTCAATTTCCTCATTTAGAGCAAATTTAGTTTCACATTGAATAACCCAGAAGCTGCCAAATGGTAGGAAAAAGTGGGTGGAACATGGCAAAACTTCATGAAATTGAAGCAGAAGTCATCAGGAGAAGATGTAAGATAGTCACAAGCCATTTATTCACCTGCTGATTTCCAGAAAAGCTTAAATTTATAGCAATTTCACCAGAAAGGAAAAATGGTGAGTGAGTGGTGGAGATGGTGGTGACATAACTGTTGTTTTCAACAGAAAAAATGTACTAAATTGCATGTCTGATATTTCTCAAGTATAAATTTAAGGCAGTTTTATTATAGAAAACTTAGTTGAACATGTAATCTAATCTAAGCAGGAATGTTAGTTGGAACTAGTACAGTGAAGCTAATCATATAATTGCAATCATTGAGTTCAACTAAACACACTATTGCTCCATTTACTTGTCTCAATGATCTCTCTCAATGATTATAATCTAACAAGACACCAGATACTCATTATTACAGGGATCCTCATAAAACTTGAACCAAACCTGTGGGTTAAATTTTAAGATTGTTGGGTTGGCACAACATATACTGTTCCTCATTATAGCAAAATTATGAACAGTTGGCAACTATGAAATAAGATGGTGTACAGAGCCACTCTGGTGATGGCAAATAATTGAATTGGATAGGTCAGGTTTAGGAGGCAGATAAATTGAGTAGTTTTAACTTGACATTATACAGAGCCTTCATTTGTATACATAGCTGGCTAAACTGGGTTCTGTTCTTCCCTCCACTTTCCCTCCTCTCCATGTGCTAATGTGCAGTCTTTGTGCTGTAATGGTGTTGAATGTTGTTTCAGCGTTATAGTGTGTTAGTTCTGTTATAATGCCAAAAAGTCCATATACTTTAGCACACGGAATCTTCATGTATGATTCCAATGAGACAGCATACTTGTGTAGAGAAATGAAACTGAGATTTATAGACAGATTTTCTATTGTTTGTGCACCTCACAGAGAAATGGTTTGTAATCTTGTGAATAGACTTAGGAAAACAGGATTTATTCTTGATAACAAATCAAAAATAAAACACCATGTTCTTATAGAGAAAAAACTCGACATCGGAGAAAAGTTAGTAGGAAGTCCAAAGATATCTGAGAAAGCTTGCACAGGAATGGAAGAATTTTGGAAACCTCAGTTTGGAATATCACTAAACTTTTAAGATTACAACCCTATAAGACAACTGTAGCTCAGAAATTATAACCACACAATAATGTGGTTAGAGTTAAATTCTGCAATAGGATGTTAGATAATATTAACGTTCATTATATTGATCACATTTAATTTTTTTAACAGATGAATCACATGCTTTTATTTACATGGCCATGTAGCGACACAAAACAATAGATACTGGAGTGCAGAAAAATGATTTTGTACATGAAATCCAATAGTATAACCAAAAAATTAGTGTTTGGTGTGGTATAAAAATTTATGTGCTTGAATTTAAGGGACTGTGAATATTTGACTCTGCTGGCAAATAGTGTGCTTCTTGGTGCCAAATAAATCCGTTAAGCCGGCCATGTGTCCAAAGAGCTCTGTAGTATGTATTTGGCCAAATTTCTCATCAAGAAAGTTTGTGCATAATACAAAAAGATTGTATTACTCTTTTTTATATACGGTTTTTCCTGTGCTTGACAGGTAGGAATTGCACTATGCTGTAACACTTTTGTTTATTGCTTATTATATGAGGAGAATATAAAAATAAAAATCCTGTGGGTAAACTATCTCATTACTCCTTTGACTTGGACATATTTGTTTCCATTTGCCTCTGGTATATCCTAAACTTAGGTATTAATTTTTTATACTAAACTGCATTTACTTACATAAAGTAAGATGCATTTTGGGAGAATCTCTCGCATCTTCAGTTGCTCACTGAACCGCTGTTACTCGAAATGATGGCTAGAAACCCGGATGTTCCTGTGTTGGCATCTGTAGGCTGAAGAAGGAAATTGATAGGAGGAAATTCGAAGTTCATTAGGCTCTCTTTATTTTTTAATATGAAAATTTTTTCCCATGTGGATAAACTCCTTTGGGTTGTGAAGATGTTTCAGCAGTTTAATTTCCGGTTTTATTTCATGTTTTTTGGTCCAAAAGTGAGCTGCTACAGCTGATTTATCCACCTGCTTAAGCTGAATATTCCTAAAGTGTTCTTTCCTCCAAATTTCTAAATTTCTCTTTGTTTTGCTTATTAGCTTTGCTCACAATCTGCACAATGTATTACATAAATTCCTGATTTCTGTTCCATTGGTATGGAGTATTTTACTGTGCAACTTAATAAATTCTTCATATTATATCTGTTCTTTGGGGCTAACATTATGCCATGTTCTTTGAAAATTTTCTGGAACTTTATGTAGTAAATTGGATGGTAGGTGGAACTTTTAAATTTGTATCCTTTTGTGTTTTTCAGTGTGGGAACTTCCCTTATCTCGTTTTGTCTTTTAGGTTTATTGATAATTTAATCAATGTGTCTTTGTTGAAACCATAGGTAATTTCTTTTTGTCTTTTAGGTTTATTGATAATTTTATCACTGTGTCTTTGTTGAAACCACAGGTCATAGCTGTCTTTATTATTTGTTGAAAAGAAATGGTCAACATCAATAAATTTAAAAACAGAAGAAATAGAAGACTTATTGAAACTTACTAATATTTGCATTCAACAACATTTCTTCAGCTTCAACAAAAGATATTACCAACAAGTTTCAGGCTTAACTATGGGAAATCCTTTGTCACCTTTTCTAGCAGAGTTATTCATGAGTTCATTTGAAATACATATCACAAAAGCCTTCCCTTTAATTTTCAAGTTATGGTATAGGTATGTGGATACGTTTTTGCAATAATACCGAAGAAACACTGAATAGTTGTCTTGAAACTTCTTAATTTGCAACATAAATCTATACAGTTTACCATAGAAAAAGAGAGAAATGGGTGGCTACTATTTCTAGATTTAAAAATTATAAGAAATGGAAATTGTTTGAATTTTGGAATTTACAGGAAAGAAACACACACAGAAAATAACATAAAAAATGAGAGTTATAACCCCATTCCACATAAATACGCAGTGTTTCACAGTTTAGCACACAGATTGATGTATATTCCACTCACAGAAGCAGAGTACAAAATAGAATACCAACAAATAATAAACCAATGGTTTCAACAAAGACAGTGATAAAAATTATTAATAAATCTAAGAAACAAAAAGAGATTGGATTCCACGCTGAAAAACACAAAAGAAGGATACAAATTCAAAAGTTTCACCTACCATCCAATTTACCACAGCAAGTTCAAGAAATTTTTCAAAGAACATGGGATAATGTTAGCCCCAAAGAACACGTATAATATCAAGATTTTATTAGGTTGCACAGTAAAAGGCTCCATACCAATAGAATAGAAATCAGGAATTTATGTGATAAAAATGTGCTGATTGTAAGCAGAGCTGCATAGGCAAAATAAAGAGAAATTTAGAAATTTGGAGGAAAGAACACTAGGAATATTCAGCTTAAGCAGGTGGATAAATCAGGAGTAGCAGCTCGCTTTTGGACCAAAAATAATGAAATAAAACCGGAAATTAAACTGTGGAAACATCTTCACAACCCAATGGAGTTATCCAATTGGGAAAAATTTTTCGTATTAAAAAATTGAGAAAACCTAATGAACTTTGAATTTCCTCCTATGGATGAACTTATCAATTTCCTACTTCAACCAACAGATGCCAACACAGGAACATCCGGGTGTCTAGCCATCATCGAGTAACGGTGGTTCAGTGAGCAACTGAAGATGGGAGAGATTCTCCCAAAACACGTCTTATTTTATGTAAGGAAATGGAGTTTAGTGTCAAAAATGAATACCTAAGTTCGGGATATATTACCACTCCATTGCCAACAGCTTTGTAAGTACAATATTTCCCTCTAGTAGTTTAATCCCTTTGGAATAGACTCTTTTTTTCTTGGTACTCCGTGTAGCATTATCATTGGAAAACTTATATCATTATAGGAATTTTTTAATGTTTAATTCATTGTTTATGAAACTGCATTCCTTGAAGCAGTGTGTGAATTGGGGATATGTAGGATCATGCATTGTATTGAAGGAGCAACAGTCCTACTGGCATTACCCATAATGCCTGTTTGATAGCATCATGTAAGAATTTTATGTAAACATACTCTACTCCAAGAAATCAGTCACTGTGATGTTTCCAGTATATTGTTGGATGCACAAAATTTTGTTAAACACTTGGGTTTCCTTATGCTTCCATGGATTTAATTTAGGGTTATTTGTGATCTCATGTTTCCTTTCCAGGTGTTACCGATGTGAAATTACATGCACAACCTGCATTAATGTAATGACATGTTGAATATAGAACACAAATAGAAGCTAATGAGGAGAAATTAATAACACTTTTGTATTTCTGAATTATATATTCATTGTCATTTTCTTTAATGTTTCAGACATTTGCTTACAGCATCTTGTGGGATCTCCAATTCCTATTTCGCAACTTAGCTCTCATAGGAGCTCTTTTGCTCGTACTGGCAGAGAGCAGAGTTGAAGGAAAGAGTCTTTTTGCTGGAGTTCCATCATTAGGTATGTTTGTTTTGATAAGCCACCTAGCAACCATCAATATAACCACAATATGGCAAAGATATTGAAATTGTTCAAGATTGTAGTTGGAATGAAAATAATCCTTAATAATGTGGGAACAGTATGTATACTTTGGTTTATATGTAACTCTTGAAGTCTGCATCTTCATCAAATGCAGTAATGACACAGGGAATTTCTGAAAATAATAAAAGCATTAAAATGCATTTCACATCCGGCTAATGTTGGTCCTGGTGGTTTAGTGGTTACCATGCTTGCCTCATAAATCCAAGATTGCGGGTTCAACTCTGGCTAGGGTTGACAGATTTTTTCAAGAGTAAAAATATTAACCATGATTTCCTCTGGAAAGGAAGTAAAGCATTGGATCCCTTGTTATAGTTTTATGGTATGAAAAAGAACCTCAAGCCTGAAAGAAGAGGCCTCTGACCAAAATTTTTCAGCTGTTTCATGCTGTGAATTGAATGGGATTCTGATGACCTGAGATGTTAAAGAGTGTCTGTAAATAAAACAAATAAAAAAATTAAACATCCTGCTAATAGCCATTACAGGTTAAACTACAATGTATTCAACTAACTGTGAACTGCAATGTCTTGGTAATGCTATGGGTGACTAGCATCATACTGCGCAGTAAAACACTAAGCCTTCAAATTACTAGGGCATATAGTATAGTGATGAACCTCATATCTTTATACCTGAATAATGCCTTACTAGTGTGCGACACAATAGTCCCTTGACATAATAGTAAAAATAACTATTTTCAAAATCATAAATATAGAATAACATATATTTTATTTTGAATAGAATTTCTTATAATAATACTTTTATCACGGTGTTAAACATAATTAACTTTAATGGATATCATTGTATGATTAGTTGAACTACACACTCTTAAAGCTTCACTTACTTTTTATAAATGTATGGAACCGGTTTCGAGAACATTTTGTTCCCATCTTCAGCCATGCTAAGGTTCAACTGTCGGATCATTCGTTGAGCTGTGGGAATGTATATTCTGCTCTGGTGGCGGTGTGATAAACTTGTAGTTTATGTTTTCATCCCCGACAATGTCGAAGTTCATTATGCTGTTTTTGTATTTGTAGATGTAGATTTTCTCCCAGGTTGCTAATTCCGTAGGTCCTTGTACTGATTTTAATAATTTTGTTTTATTTATTATGTCGTGATTTTGTGTCCAAAAATGATATGCTACTGCTGATTTCTCTATTTGCTTGTACTTTATGTTCCTGAAATGTTCCTTTAACCGTGTGCCAATGTTTCTCTTTGTTTTCCCTATGTAGATTTTTTCACATTCTGCACAGTTTATTTTGTAAATACCTGATTTTTCTTCTTGTAGAATACTGTCATTAACATTATCTATCAGCAAATTTTGAACATTAAATCTATTAATCGGTGCCAACCTGATATTAAAATCTTTAAGAATATTCTGAAATTTTTTTGTGGCCCATGGATGATATGTGAATTTTTTAAAAGTAAGTTTATCTTTTTTTGCTGAAAGTGTTGTGGTTTCTTTGATATGTTTTTGTCTCTTGAATTTCTGCACCTTTTTATGTACTAGTTCTTTCTTAAAACCATTTTTAACTGCTGTTTCTTCTATTTGTTTGTATTCTTTAAAATATTCTTCTTTGCTAATTTGTAGGTTAACTAGCCGGTGTGTTAAACTGTTAATTACTGCATGTTTGTGTGCTGTAGGGTTTAAACTGTCAGCTTTGATGTGATTATCTGCATGTGTATTCTTTCTGTATATTCCAAATTTAAGTTTTTCTTGGCATTTCATTATTTTAATATCCAGGAATGGCAGCATGTTATCTGTTTCTATTTCGTATGTAAATGAAATGTTTTTATCTTGAATATTTAGAAGTTTTAAGGCATCGTCAATGAGTTTTTTGTCAACTATGACAAATATATCATCCACATATCTGTACCATACCTTAAATATGAATGGAAACGCTGTGTTGATGTGTGTTTCAAATCTACTCATGAAGAGGTTAGCTAGAAATGGAGATTAGGGGCTGCCCATTGTAAGTCCTGCTTCTTGTTTATAAAATTTTCCTTTGAAAGTGAAAAAGGCTTGGTTTATGCAAATTTCTGTCAGTTTGATGTATTCTTTAATGTGTATATCATTAATTCCACTTGTTTTTAGCCAATCATGTAGATAAATCAGGAGTTTTTCTTTTGGTATGCTAGGAAACAGAGATTCTACATCGAAAGATATAAGAGTGTCAGAGGGGTGCAATTTTATGTCTTTAATTTTTTCTATTAACTGATATGAATTATTTATGCTCCTGGTTTGAAATTTTGGTAAAGCCTTGAATCTATTAGCTAACCATTTTGCTAAATAGTAAGAGGGAGTATTGATGTTGTTAATGATGGGGCGCATACCATTTCCAGTCTTGTGAATTTTTGGTAAACCATATAACCTAGCTATTTTAGGGTTGCTGTGTTTTATTTTGAATATTGTTTCTTTTGGAATGACTGTACATGTTTTCAGAACCTCATTGATGGAATTAACACACCTTTTCAATGGGTCTGATGGGATCGGAACATATTCTTTTTTATTTAATAAATCCTGCATTCTATTATTATAATCTTCTTTATCCAAAATTACTATTCTGTTTCCTTTGTCTGCTTTAGTATAATCAACAGGATTTATTAAATAAAAAAGAATATGTTCCGATCCCATCAGACCCATTGAAAAGGTGTGTTAATTCCATCAATGAGGTTCTGAAAACATGTACAGTCATTCCAAAAGAAACAATATTCAAAATAAAACACAGCAACCCTAAAATAGCTAGGTTATATGGTTTATCAAAAATTCACAAGACTGGAAATGGTATGCGCCCCATCATTAACAACATCAATACTCCCTCTTACTATTTAGCAAAATGGTTAGCTAATAGATTCAAGGCTTTACCAAAATTTCAAACCAGGAGCATAAATAATTCATATCAGTTAATAGAAAAAATTAAAGACATAAAATTGCACCCCTCTGACACTCTTATATCTTTCGATGTAGAATCTCTGTTTCCTAGCATACCAAAAGAAAAACTCCTGATTTATCTACATGATTGGCTAAAAACAAGTGGAATTAATGATATACACATTAAAGAATACATCAAACTGACAGAAATTTGCATAAACCAAGCCTTTTTCACTTTCAAAGGAAAATTTTATAAACAAGAAGCAGGACTTACAATGGGCAGCCCCTTATCTCCATTTCTAGCTAACCTCTTCATGAGTAGATTTGAAACACACATCAACACAGCGTTTCCATTCATATTTAAGGTATGGTACAGATATGTGGATGATATATTTGTCATAGTTGACAAAAAACTCATTGACGATGCCTTAAAACTTCTAAATATTCAAGATAAAAACATTTCATTTACATACGAAATAGAAACAGATAACATGCTGCCATTCCTGGATATTAAAATAATGAAATGCCAAGAAAAACTTAAATTTGGAATATACAGAAAGAATACACATGCAGATAATCACATCAAAGCTGACAGTTTAAACCCTACAGCACACAAACATGCAGTAATTAACAGTTTAACACACCGGCTAGTTAACCTACAAATTAGCAAAGAAGAATATTTTAAAGAATACAAACAAATAGAAGAAACAGCAGTTAAAAATGGTTTTAAGAAAGAACTAGTACATAAAAAGGTGCAGAAATTCAAGAGACAAAAACATATCAAAGAAACCACAACACTTTCAGCAAAAAAAGATAAACTTACTTTTAAAAAATTCACATATCATCCATGGGCCACAAAAAAATTTCAGAATATTCTTAAAGATTTTAATATCAGGTTGGCACCGATTAATAGATTTAATGTTCAAAATTTGCTGATAGATAATGTTAATGACAGTATTCCACAAGAAGAAAAATCAGGTATTTACAAAATAAACTGTGCAGAATGTGAAAAAATCTACATAGGGAAAACAAAGAGAAACATTGGCACACGGTTAAAGGAACATTTCAGGAACATAAAGTACAAGCAAATAGAGAAATCAGCAGTAGCATATCATTTTTGGACACAAAATCACGACATAATAAATAAAACAAAATTATTAAAATCAGTACAAGGACCTACGGAATTAGCAACCTGGGAGAAAATCTACATCTACAAATACAAAAACAGCATAATGAACTTCGACATTGTCGGGGATGAAAACATAAACTACAAGTTTATCACACCGCCACCAGAGCAGAATATACATTCCCACAGCTCAACGAATGATCCGACAGTTGAACCTTAGCATGGCTGAAGATGGGAACAAAATGTTCTCGAAACCGGTTCCATACATTTATAAAAAGTAAGTGAAGCTTTAAGAGTGTGTAGTTCAACTAATCATACAATGATATCCATTAATATGATTGGCTTCACTGTGTTTAAGTTCCAATTTTACATTTAAATAATTAACTTTTTACACTATTGTATATATATTTCATTAAATTTTATTGCTTTAAATAAGTTTTCATGTTAAAATTGTTTTGTACTCATATCAAATATGTTGAAAATGTCTTTCATTTCTTGAAGACAGCATCTCACTTGATCTTAACATTTTTTTCTTATGTGTACAAGTGCTGCTGGTGGAATATGCTGAGTAGCAAGGGTGATCATGTGTTTTAATTCCTTCAGGGATTTCTGACTCTGTGTGAAAAATGAGCTGTTTAACATAACCCCACAGAAAAAATCAAGAGGAGTAAGGACTGGTGATCTTGGAGGCAATAGCTGAGGTCCATCTGTTAAAATCCATTGCACACTAAACATCCTAACAACTGGTTTATTTATTGATGCTTCTAACAACTGAATGAACATAATGTGTTGTGACTCCATTTTGCTGAAACCAAATTTATGTGCATGTATTCAGTGGCATATCATCCAACAATTTTATTACAGTGCTGTCCAACAATTCACCTTAAGTGTTCTGATTGCCATAACAAAAATATGATCCCACAACCATGTTACCCAATGTGTCACACCACGCCATAACTGTTGGAGCACCAGGGTTGGTTTTTCTTTGGAGCAATATTGTGCTTTTTGGGTATGTGCATGCCCTTGAGGAAGAATAGTAATTTATCACTGAAGAGAACATCCTGAAGGAATGATTGCTGATTTTGCTAATACTATGTGATCCAGTTATAATATACTGGCCTCTTTTGATCTGTTTCCTGCATTAATTGCTGATCCCACTCTCTCAAGATACATAGTGTACCAACCTTTTAAGGCCAATAGTCATCTTTGCAATCACATCCAATTGAATATTGTTCATCAATAGCGATTTCGGACAACCATTTCATCTCATGTCTAGTACACTTATATGTAGTTTTAAATTTATGCATTAGATTGGATACAGTTTGATATGATTTACAGATATCAGAATAGCAACAATAAAATTTGTAAGCAGCTTCTGATGGTTTAACCTGTGATTATCCCTGCAGAGCAATATTAATTCAACTTGCTGTTCAAGAGTCAATATGGTAAATTCCAATATCATTGAACAACTTTGACAACAATGAAGGAAACAAGATATAGTTTAGTGGTAGCACTTTTTTTTCCATGACCTATCTCATTGCATTGCATACATTTAAAAAAATATACAATTAAATATTTGCGCAGAATACAAAACAGTTTTCATCTGAATACAGTTTAAAGTCAGCCTTGTTTTCTTTGAAATACTAAAATTTAATGAAATAAATAAATAAATAATGTAAGAAAATTGCATTATATTTAATACAGTAAAAAAGTAATTTTTGGAGGTTCCATTCAAAATAAAAATATATACTACATACATGATTTTCAAAATATCCCATTCATGTCACGCAACTTTTGTGTTAAATGACTGATGTGGCAGTGAAGGACTACATTGTCCAATAAGCCATTACTCAAGGCCACCCAGTTACTTAAATTGGGGGAGGTGGTCAGAGTTTAACAAACTGCTATGTTGACCTTGAATCTCAAGCCACTCAGTCAATGTCTTTTGAACTATGAAAGACAATATAGGTCTAATCCAAGAGTATAGTCTCTAAGAATCCTAAATAGCAAATACTAGGATTAGTTATTCTCCTCTATTGCACAATAGGTATTTATTTGATTCATATGTTTGTAATAAGTTCACTTGTCTTTTAAGAAGAGAAATTCCTGCGTGATTGAATTCAAGTCATAATGTAATTCATAAAATAATTAATAAATTTACTTTCTCAAAGAAAATTTAGAAATATAGTATGAAATTAATAAGCAGGTTCTAGAAATGTGTTAAAATGAAGGCAGGTCCAGCATCTCCTTACATGATATAGGTAAGTACATACAGTTTATATAGTGCATTACTATGTGTTAGACTGTCACTTTAGTGTTTGTACCACTGAATCTTGTGTTGGCCCACCCACCTGCCCAAACTCTGGTGCAGCCTGATTGGCAGTGAGCAATAGCTTATTCACAGATGTAATCCTTATTACCATAAAGGTCATCAGATAATTGGAGGACTGAATATTTTCTCAAACTTTTTCTAATGTGTGATAGTTTAATTCATACAGTTTTCATTAAATGTTTCCAAAGAATTAAAGCTATTCATAGTCAGATTTAGCATTTTAAGAGACGAAATATTTTCTAAAACTATTTAGCAGCAATTTCATTGGCATTTGTTATGGAGTAATGGCAAGATCTTGCAGAGAGGTATTTTCATAAATAGATGCAGAATTATTGACGTTACACTTCATACCTCTATTAATCCGGTGAAAAGATTAAGCATATTTAATTTCATATGCATCAAATGCCAAATTTGTCATCTTCTGATTCGGTCCTGGTGATCTAGTGGTAACCATACTTGCCTCGCAGACACAAGATCAAGGGTTCAGTTCTGGCCAGGGTCAATGGATTTTTTTCAGGCATAAAAGTTCAAAATTATTCTTTCAGAAGGGAAGTAAATCCATGGGTCCATTGTCATAGATTTATGGCACATAAAAGAACCTTAAGTCTGAAAGAAGAAGCCTCTGAGCAAAATTTATCGGCCATTTCATGCCAATTGAATGGGAATGGCAATGACCTGAGATATTAAACATCATTGGTTAATAAATAAAGAAATACATTCATCTTCTACCAGATTTGACCCTGTATTTTTACCTTAATGGAACATTGAAGGGAAAATGTATGAATAAAATCATGTAATAAAATTATGTATGTATGAAAACATTGCCAAAAGTTTCATGAAATTCTTGCATGAGAATTGCAGAGAAAGTAGTAACATTTTTCAGAGATGATACATGTTCAGGCAGAACAACATATTGAACATCTTGTGTAAGTTAATGGATGATTCAGAAGCAATGGATAAATACTATGACGATGGTAAAGCAAGAATTTTCCTAGTAAGTGCCAGGTAAATTCTCAAAATATCTCACCACCACGGGTGACCAAGGTCCTTAAGGTGCAGACTTGTGAGCTGGAGGTCTGGGGCTTGAATCTCCACCAGGAGCATTCTCCCTGACTGAGGTTTTTTCCAGATTTCCCTTAGTCCTCATAAATGGCAAATGCTGGGAAGGTACCCTAAGCTCAGGCCTGAAACATTTCCTTCCTTAAAAAAAAAAATATATATAGCATTTCATCCAATGTATCATCAGTGTCCACCACCTGTGGTGCCTCAGTGGTAAAAATGGGTATTAAACACCATTTTAAAAAAATCTCAACAGGAGAGTTTGTAGAAAAATGGGGTTCCCCTACTATATGAATTAGCTGAAGCTGAGGCATGTGCCACTTTAGAAGTCGAGGTACAAAAAGAAAAAAAAATTCTTGGAAAAACTGGAAATGATAACATACTTGAAGTAGAATGGATGCCGAGTAATATAAGAACAAATGCATTATGTATTTATGTGCCTATAAATTAAGTTTTAGAGCTTTTAACTGAGAAAAAACAAGCACAGTCATGTAGCTTGAGTGATAATTAAAAATCAATCTTTAACCTGTGATGCATCTTGAAACAGATAAGTATGCAATAGTCTCTTCTGAGTAGGATATTTAGAACACTCTTTATGGTTTCACTTACATGAGATTTACTCAGGACATATGTTTTGTGTAACTTTTTCCATGCCATCAGCTGTTAAACGACTGTTGGATCATTCATAGAAGCTGGGTAGGCAGGTTGACTCTGGTGGTTTAGTGATAAACTTAAATAAAGTACTGGCTGCTTCCGAGATATCAAAATTTATAAGGTTATGCTCAAGTTTTTACATAATTGAGGTTAGGTTTGGGAATGTTTTCCTTTTCCACTGGCTTTTTATAGAATTTTTTAAATTTTCTCTTTTGGCAGATGGTTTTGTTTTACTTGAAAACTGGTAAATTCAAAGGCATTTCTCTCCAAATTTTCCCAAATTGCTGTGCCTAATGATTTTGATAAAATTAAATGGAATGCATATAATTCCAAATCTATTTCGACAATCTCTCCATAATGCTTACATTTTTCCTCTCAAGAACTTTCTTTTCCATGGCTTTTCCACAATGATAGCCAGGAACCTAACCTCATTGTCATCAACCTCTCTAAAGATAGTTTTAACTTTTTTAATTTTTAAGAAATGGAATTCCTGAACAATGCATTAACACATATATAGGTTTCTCATGTAATCTAGATGAGTATATAGCAGATATAGAGCTGGCAATAAGAATTTAAACATAACAGACAAAATTTCGTTAGAAAAACTTCGGAAAAAATACTGCAGTAATTAGAAATAATAACTTTGGCCCAAGATCTTAACAAAAACCAACAAAAGCTCATAATAATAAAGATGTAACTTACACAAAGGCTGATAAGGGTAACAAAATTGTTAAAGATTATTTAAAGATAACGAAGACCACAAGCAAAGGATGCATGATTTGTTATATAGTGACAAATTTGTTGAAGTTAAAACATACCCATTGAACAAATGCATTAAATCCATGGAAAAAGTTTTGGAAAATAGTACCCTGATTCTGAAAAGAGATCATTATAAAATTAAGGTCCACAGCCCATCTTTAGCCGGGATATCTAGCCTTCCAAAGATCGACATACTATGGGAGAAGTATGAGGCCAATTATCAACAACGTAAATACTCTGATCTACCTTTTAGTAAACTGGTTATCATTACAGTTCCATTCACTACCAAAATTTGATAGCTTAAGTTTAAAAAACTCCATGGAATAAAATGAAAGATAAAAGATTATTGCCGAACGACATACTGGTTTATTTTGATGTCGAAGCCCTGTTTCCCAGGTTACCACAGAATAAATTATTTTTTCTAAGAAAATGGTTACAATCAACCACCCTAAAAGAAGAACACATCAAAGAATATATCGAATTCACTACGTTGTGCATAAATGAAGCATGTTTTATATTTCAGGACAAATTCTTTAAACAGAAAGCAGGACTTATGATGGGAAGTCCATTTATCACCTTTTCTAGCTGACATACTCATGAGCTGTTATGAGATGCATATCACTAAGTCTTTTCCCCACATTTTTAAGGTTTGGCAGAGATATGTTGACAAATGTCTTCGCTATTATAAACAAAAAGCATGTGAAAGATGCACTAAAACTTTTAAATCTGCAAGAGCCTTCAATTAAATTCACTGTTGAAACAGAAAGGGATATATGTTGTCATTTTTAGATCTGAAGGTAATAAAATGTAATAATAAACTTGAATTTGGCATTCAAGACACACATACAGACAATTATATTAAACAGATGATTAACCAAAAAATTAAAAGATTCCAGAAACAAAAAAAGAATTAAACAAATAACAATTTTGAGTGGTTTATCGGGGGGGGGGGGGCCATTAAAAGTTCTCTTACCAACTATCAGCCAATAAGAAATTTCAAAAAATTTTCAATAAGTACATATTTTAGCACCTCAAAACTGATACGCTGTACAAAATCTTTTTGAAATTAAACAAAAGATTCCAGTCCCAAAGAGAAAAATCCTGGTATTTAGCAGATTAATTGTAAGGATTGTGAAAAAATCTATGTAGGAAAGACAGAGAGAAATATAGGCATTAGGTTGAAGGGACATTGGAGAAACATGCGTTACAAACAAATAGATAAATCTGCAGTGGCAGCTCATTTTTAGACTAAAACCATGAAATAGAAAAAGGCATCAAGTTATTAGAAACTGTTCAACAACCGAAAGAACTAAACATACTAAACATATAGGAAAGGATTTATATAAGAAAACTTGAGCATAACCTTATAAATTTTGACATCCCAGAAGAAGACAACACTTTATTTAAGTTTATCACTAGACCACCAGAGTTAACCCACCAACCCAGCTTCTATGAATGATCCAACAGTCATTTAACAGCTGATAATGTGGAAAAGGCTACACAAAACATAGTCCTGAGTAAATCTCATGTAAGTGAAATCATAAAGAGTGTTCTGAATATCCTAATTTGAAGAGAATATTTCATTGTGTTTGATTCCAAATTGAATTAATATTTGAAAGATAAGCATGTGCTTGTGTCTATAGTGATAGTGGCTGTGTTTCTGTGTTAAGAAATTCGGCTTTCCCCTTGATAACACTGACAGATATGCTCTTGCTTTAAATATACATATTCTAGACTTGGTGGATTAAATCTATTATGCACTAAGAAACCTGTTTTAATCCCAGATAATAACAAAACAGTTTTTTTGTTAGCAATTTGATGTAGGATGAACGAGTTTTCATTAGGAAGCCACAGGTTGTGATTTAGGAAGAGGCAATATTTTAAACAATGCTCCCCCCCCCAAAATTGAATTGTACAAATGATAAACTCACCCAGCATAGGTAACAGAGCATTTTGGATTTCTGGTGGGAAAAGGTAGGGAGAATTGTCATTGGGAAACCAATATATTAAATCTGCAAAGCATTAGTTGTGAGAGTGTAGCAGTAACAGTGAATGTATATTTGTTTAATTTTGAAGCTGTATAAAGTGAAAATATTATATATTAGTTAATACAATGTGGTTACATTTCTTACACACTTCACTTACTGTATTTCGACCTTCTGCCATGAGATTACCTTTCTAAATTCATTTCATATCCACCAGAGGTCACCACATAGAACACAATAGCTTCCACAGGACCGACATGGGCACCAGGAAACAGTGGGTCAACAGCTGAAGAGATGGGAACACTGATTCCTGAAACATGTCCTAACTGAAATACAGTAAGTGAAGTGTGTAAGAAGTGAATGTATCGTTGAGATTTTATTGAAAATTTTCTGTCCATAGGATGAATGTCTTAAATTTACTAGCTGAGGTCTCTGGGCAAATTTCATTCATTCACCAGAGTTATGTTGAAGATCTAGGTATGAACATGTTACTGTCTGAGCAAAAACAAAACACATACACACACTATTTGCTGGATAAAAGGAGAAGAGAGAGAAAGAGTGATTGTTATGTGTGCGCCTGAGCATTTTATAATGACAATTTGATTGCCTGATTAGAGCATTGTAGTTCTACATACAGGCGGAAGAGGCTGGAATGTAATCGGTCCACTTGTAACATACTCACTAATGAATCGACAAGCTGCCTTATGTTAATTGATTATGAAAGTTAAGATAGGGGTTAGATGATGGAGCAATGGTAGAATGAAAGGCAGGAGAAACTGTAGTACTAAATGAAATCCTTTTCAAGCATCACTTTGTTGAATACAAATCCCACTTATGATTGGTGGGATAGAACCCAGGTCCCTTCAGTGAAGGTAAGCAGTATAATTCTCTTATTAGGATTATTCCACGCTTGAAAAGGAGTTTTTAAATTGAACGTGTTATCCAAATATAATTTCTTGGGAGGTAAATGCATATCACATATAAAGAAAAATATTGCATTGTTATTTGTGTGCAGTGTTTCTGTTAGGATGTAATTGTATATGCATTTGGCTACTATGGCACTTTATTTCAGCATAATTTCATTATTTGGCACTTGATAGTATTTACCAATGTCAGTACACCTTGCTGCATTTTGGGTACCCTAAACTGTAGAAGAAAGTAAAAGATATCATCCTAAAAAGCAAATAAGCTATGATGATAAATTACAGATTCATCAAATATATCTGTGGTGTCTAATAGAACTATGTGTCAGTTGTATGTTCCCTAATGAAATACAAGGAATGTATTTCTAAATCTTTATTAGAAACGGTCATAAATAGTATATATGAAGCATAATTACATTGGGTTAAAAATAGGAATATCATTTGTGCTTAATTAGTTTAATTTTTAATTTTTTTTTAAAAACTTTTTGCAGTATTTGTGTGCAACACTGTATAGCATGTAAAATGAGTTAAATATTGCATTTTCAGGTGATAACAAACCAAAGAACTATTTGCAACTTACAGGAAGAGTTCTCTTAGCTTTTATGTTCATCACTCTTCTGCGATTTGAAATATCATTTATGCAGGTAAGGTGGCAGGGTTTAGATTTCTAATACTAAGATTGGATGTTGATAATGCATAGTTAATAATGGAACATGTTCTTAACCTATTTATGCACAAGTTCTAAAATTTTAATAGAGAACCATTCTGTGTCAAATCAACATAATTCACTGAAAACCTGTGGTGATCAAATTCAGGATTTGAGTGGGATTTGATCTGAATAGTTATTGATAAGATGGAAATTTTTCTCGGTTTGTGGGTGTGCCATGTTATTGTAGTTCTCTGTTAAATCAGAAAAAAATATTTACCAAGGTTTATTACATATAGATCCATGAAACTTCTTTCAACTATTCTGGTATTAATTACTTAGTCACATTCTGATTCCTGAAATATTTTGATCCCCTTCAAACCTGTGCTGAAAATGCAAAAAATAGTGTTTTTTCAAGGAACGTTTAAACACTTATGTGAAAGAGCAAATAAAAAACATAATTTTTACAGAACAATGTTTATTATTTGTATTTTTAACAGGAAAATATTTTGTTTTGTATTTTACATTACATTATTGGCAGAGACAGAATTTTTAAAATTATGTACAGACACATTTTATGAAAGTAGTTGACAATGAACTTCTAGAATTTCTCAAACATCTGCCATCTAACAGTAAAAAAGATTTCTTTAATTTTGTACCAGAAATGTATCAAAGCAGGGACAATGATAGTCGGAAGTTGTCAACAAAGTAGAGGTTGCCTTGAACTTCTCCTGCATGAATAAAGGGAGAAAACAGTTGTGTTTAGGTGTTCTATGCTGGTGCATTAAGTGAAATGAAGAATGGGTTTTTTGTGAGAAAGTAGTCAATGTTATGAAGATTTAATTTCATATTTAAATTCATGAAGTATATGTAGTTACTAAAGATAACATAATGTGTTGTGTCTGAAAAATTTGGTGAATGGTGCCATATATAAACAGCAACATGATGCATGTGCACATGGTGCATGATTCTTCAGAGACATGGGGAGAAGCGACACCTAGTGTGGATAACTTGTGACCAGCTGTGTAAACCCATTGTGGTTAGTAGAACATAGTGTCAGAGGCAGTGTTATGTTAAATAATAAAAATATCTTTAATAATAGGTCCAGGCACCATTTCTATTCAATGGGTCTTTCAAACATCTTGGAACTGAATTTATTGCTTTCTCAAAATATTCTGGATCTTTTCAAAAGTCCAAACTTGTCTACAGTGGTCCATTATGGCTGTCCTTGCTCTCTTTTGACCAGGCTCCCATTTATTATCCCCCTGAGCCCAGAAACGCTCTATCATATTCAAATCAGATGACTTAGGAGGCCAATCCAGGACTTGGATGTCAGGATGTTGAGCAAAGAAATTTCTAATGTGACAAGCACCATAGATGCCGCTGTTGTTTTGCTCCAATCAAATAACCAGAACTTCCTCGATAGGAACAGTGCTTTACTGCTCAGACCAAGTGCAGCACGTAATATTTCTTCATACTTGGCTGCATCTATATGTACTTTCTATTAACTGTCAGGTCCAGAACCAGTGATCCACCCCAATACAAAACCAATATGTCCCAACTGATGTGTTTGGCTGCTTGTATTTTTCATCATAATCTGGCCATTAGTACACCCGCACATAAGTTGCTTCTTGAATCAGATGAAAATACTTTTTCATCCATCCAAACTATGATATCCCATACTTCCCATGGCGTAGAAGTTTCTGCAGTGCTAAACTTTTGAAGTCCCCAATGGAAAGGAAGAAATTTCTGTTTCTTAACTGCTTTTTGATAGGAAAGATCTGAAATAAAAATTTGTCTTCACATTGTTATCTAATATTTTGATGTATTGAATTACAAGTTTCTGGAGATGGTTAAAAGTGCTATGTCAAACAGTCACTATATACATAGAAACTGACTTTCAGTTTATTGCATGTAAATAATGAAAAAACTTTTCATCCATTTCCATCATATGTTTTAAACTTTCCACTATGAACCTTCACATTTTAGTATATTGGTGCACACACATATACTGGAATGCACTACTTTTGCATCTGCCAGTATGCGGCACTTTGGCTGCAGTTCAGCTAATTTGGAAAATTCAAATGAAAGTGTGATTTTTTTCATTTTGGTATATTGGCACACACACATATATTGGTATGTGCTACTTTCACATCTGCCAGTATGTAGTGCTTTGGCTGCAATTAGAAAATTCAACTGAAAGTATGATTTTTTCCTTGCAGAATAATGCATACTATTCTTTCAAGTTATACAACATTAAGCACTTGTACATGTTTATCATCACAGATTACATATGTTCATGTTCTTTACAGGCAAAATTCCTTTCTCCAGGTCTTATGTGACTAATCATCATTCTTGTAAAATTCAACTCCTGCTTTGACATTCTTATGCAGATGATGACCAGTCTTTTTCTTGACATCAAAGAAGAAATCACATTGTTTTGTCTTTGTGACACTCTGAATTCCTTAACTACTTCATGGTGTTAATGAAACTAGCCAAATTTTCTCTTGAACTATTGATGTCAATTGTAAGGAAATTTTAATACAATTGAGAAGGTCCTGATAGTCCCTACCAAGTACAACCATGCTTTTGTCTCAGTATTTTGAGCCTGAATCTAATGCATCTTTAATTCTAACCTTGACATTTGATGAAGCTTCTGATAACTTTCTTTTCCTAAGAACAATTTTTTGTTCATTACTTAGCCTTTTCTTCTTTAATGGGAGATATTTCCACTTTTTTAAAGTTAAGCATTTATTACATCTCACTCTTCATCTAATAAAATATATATTAGAATAATGTTTTCTCCAGCAGTTCACATGAGTGTCATTACTGTTATTTTGTAATCTTACATAGACATACTGTCCAATTATAAGAGAAGATTTTTTTTTTCCTATCGGCAAAGTGTTAACTATTGTAATCCCTTGTTAATAATAGTTTTGAGTCTGCCATATGGATCACATTTTCTTCCAAGTAGATAATGTATATTTGTCATTTGTCACTGCAATTTCAGTGATAACATAGTATCTGTAGGTTCTTTAGTTTGCTGATTTTCCATCACAGTAAATGTTTTTCTTGATGAGGTCATATTTTGAGATCCATCACGCAAAAAGATTTGATATGAGTTTTAATTTGTCACAACTATCTTGTATCAATTGTCCAACAGAGCAAGAATACATTTTCATGGACACAATCTAACTCTTATCTTCAGCTGTGAAATGCACACTGAAATAAAATAATTTTCTTTTATGTCAGCTAACAGTACACTGTGATTGACAAGATAGAGAGGTTGCGTGCCATATGATTACTGTAGTCTATCCATGGCTAATTTCATAACATTTTATAAATGCCTAACAAACTATCTAATATAAAAAATATATTTTATTTTATAAAAATGATTCGGCCATGGTTGCAATATGTGAATGAATTAACATCCCTATTCGGCACTTATGTAACCATATCTGAACAAAATGACAGTGAGCACTGGCCCAGTTTGAATTTACTGACTTGATAGTTCAGCTGCTAGGTTTACTGATAACACTTAATTCAACATTTAAAAAATTACTTCTGAGTTGAACAATACCTGCATGCACTGGATGTAAGTTATTGCTAGACTGATTGATGTGTTAGCAACTATGTGATTCCAGAGCAGGTTTACCGCCAGTGGCCGAGATCGTGAAGGCATGAACTCGTGAGCGGGATGTCTGCGGTTCGAATCCCGCCAGGACCGTCCTCCCTGACTGGGGTTTTTTCCAGGTTTTCCTCAGTCTTCATAACTGGCAAATGCCGGGGAGGTACCTAAACTTAGGCCTGGAACGCTTCCTTCCTTTAAAAAAAAATCCTTTCCCAATATATCATTTCATTTCATATATCATCAGTGTCCACCGCCTGTGGTGCCTCAGTAGTCAAAACAGGCGTTAAACACTACTCAAAAAAAAAAAAAAAAAAGAGCAGGTTTGAACAGCATGTATGTAATCACAAGCCAAGTCAGAAGAAAGTGAAATATAAAATGAAATAAGCATGCATAAAGAATACTTGTATGTTATTGATACTAAAAATGTGAGTTGCGAGTGGAAGTTGATTGAAGACAGATGTGTATGCATGCACTCCTTGTGCAGTAGATACAATGGGTATATTGACAGAAATCTATCGCGATAGAATTGGCCTTTTTAATAAAAGAAAAATTACGGCTGAAGAAAATGGTTTCAATGATCAAATGACCATGATTTGATACAGCTGTATGTTGATGGCATTATTAGTGAACGGCGGAGTGGAACTAAATCCCAGTTCAGAAACGGAGCAGGTTGTCAGAATGCTAAAGGGAATATCAGAAGAAATTACTGAATTGAGAAAAATGGAGAAGAAGCTAGAAATGAGAATAAGCAGATTAACCGAAGATATGAGAGAGATTGCTGCAAGCTATCAGCAAAAAGTGCAACGAGATCTCGGGATCCATGAGGGAAGGATAAGGAGGCTGGAAAAACCTGAGGCAAATAACAAAAAAGTAAGCATTATTCATTTTTGGAATACAGGAAAATAGAAGAGAACTTGACAAGAGGTTGAAGAAATATTTAAGGAAAAGCTGTGGATCCAACTACAAGGCTGGAAAATATGTTATTCCTTTAGAATAAGTAGAAAAGGAGTAAGACCAAGGCCAATACTGTCGTGTGTACCATCATGAAATTTAAATGGATGTTGCTGGAAAGTACAAAAAAACTTAGGGGTACAAAGATATTTATGGAGCAAGATTATGGGAAAGAAGAAAGGGAATATAGTGCCTACTTTATTTAGACAATTGAAAAAAGCCAGAGAAAGCAAGATTGCATATAGGGGTTTGACTCTTTTCGTGGATAGAAAGAAACAGGACATGAATGGATGAAATACAATAGTTGTGGGCTCAGCCAGCAGAGAGGCTCAAAGTCCAGGAAACCAATGCAGCGACAGAGAAGAAAAAATGGCAAAAAGAGAGAAGGGGAATGAAGAACAGCTGACAACATCACAAGGTGCAGTGTACAGTCTCCTGAACAGCTGCGCGAGGACGCCAACAGAGAAGCACTGGGTTATGTGGCTGGTCTGAATATGTGGAGAGAGGTGGGGTTGAGTCTTTTAGTCTAGGGGAAGTATTATGCAGGTAGTGGAACGAATAGTCGCGTCAAATTAAGAGGCAAGACTTACAAGAAGCAAAGCGAAGTTGGCGCACTATAGGTTTGGGCGTAAGGATTCAGTATAGGAAGTGTGTACCTTATCTATAGTATGCTGGAAGTTGAAGGGTTAATAGTGAAAATACAAAATGGTGACATTCATTGAATAATCAAGTGGGCAGATGTGTTAGCAATGGTTCAGACATGGATATTAAAGGATTCTGTCATCAGTGTTACTAGGTATGATTATTATGGGAAAAAAGGGTGAAGGTTAAAGGAATGGGTTGGATATTTGGTAGCATAGGGATATTTGTGAGAAAAAATAAAAGTTTCAAAATTAAGGTTGAAAAGAATTTAGATGATAAAGTGCTGTTATTCAGTGATGTATTTGGAAGAAGTACACAAGCATGTGTTTTTGGTTTTGGTGGTATTGTTTATAATCCACTTAGCTCTTCAAGGTTTTATGATTCAAATTTGTTCAATAAATTGAGACAAAACATTTAAGAACTACAGGACAAATATAGAAATGTAGATTTAATGCTGTGGGGAATCTAAATGCAAGAATAGGGGAAGAACATATTAGGGTAGATTTCAATGCCTTGGGCCCAATAGAAGCAAATTTAGAAAAGTGTTGTAGTAATGATAAAGTTTTCAATAATGAGGGCAAAAAACTAATACAGTTCTGTGAAGAGAATAACTTCTTGATGTGTAATGGAGTAAAAGGAAAAGACAAGGGGGAAAGAATTCCCTTTTGTAACAAAAATGAGCAAAGTGTTATACATTATATGTTATATATCTTATGTCTGGATAGATATATAGTTGGCTTTGAGATTATGGATACAAGTGCAAGTAATCACTTCCCATTAAGAATGGAGATCCAAATGAAGGAAGATAATAGGAGGAAGCTAAATTTCCGGTTAGGTTTCCAATTAAACATTACAGATTGATAAATAATTTATCTGAAATGTTTCATACAAAGTTAAATTAAGAAGTGGCATGTATGTAGGTGGGGGGAGATATTTGTCAGCATCATTCAAGGATATAAAAGTTGAATGTGTTTTTAGTATATAAGAGGCCGTTAAAAGAACAGGAAACAAAATGAAAGTGTCTGAGGGGAAGGTTAAAACTGAATGATAGCTGGTACGATAAGAATGTTCAGAAATAAGAGGGATACAGAGGGAGCGGAAACTCTGGAGACAAACAGGATAGGAGACAGATAGGGGCAATTACCTTGTAGAAAGATAGGGATACAGGTGCCTATTACAGGTAAAAAAGAAAGAGTGGGGAGGAAAGCTTAAGCAGAAGTTAAACAAGGCAGCGAAGAAGAATGACAATATGAAATTTAGGCAGTCATAAGTAAAATGTGCAAAGAAAGGCAGGGGATAATGTGATACCACCAACAGTGGCTTTTTCGTGGTAAAAATTTTGGTTATTCAAAATAATTTGAATATTGATAATCTATGGAAAATAGACTTGTTAGCAAAATTACTTCAAGTGAAGTTTTTTGGAACACAAATCAAAAGGTTAAAACCTGATAAAACATGTGAAATAGATGCAATATCAAGGTAATGTTTGAATGCTTGGGTAGAAGACCTTAACAGATTAAACATACTGGTGGTTACTGAATTTAATCTTTGAAGAAGGAAAAATACCAAAAAATTGGAGAGTAGGAATTGTAACACCAATTTTTAAAGGTAAAGGTGATATTAAGAACCCAGCAAATTATATAGGAATTAGTTTACTTTCAATTATTGGGAAAGTCTTCGCTGTAATGTTAGCAAAAAGATTACAAGAATAGGCAGAGAGAGAAAAGAAAATTTTAGTATTTCAATCAGGCTTCAGGAAAGGTAAAAGAACAGTTGACAATATTTTTATAATTAGAAAATTAGTCAGTAAATATCTTGGTAACAAAAGAGGTAGAATGTATTTATTGTTTCTGGACTTACAAAAAGCTTTCGACACAATTTCTAGAGAGAGAAGTACTTTGGATTAAGCTGAGAAAGAAAGGAGTAAGCCAGAATTTTATAAAAATAATTCAGAAATTTATAAGGAAAACAAATTTTGTTTTAAACATGAAAGAGGTTGGGTTACAGATAAAATATCAAACAGTATAGGTCTAAGACAAGGATGTAAATTAAGGCCAGTTCTCTTCAATCTATTTATTGATATGTTCTAGAAGAAATTATTAAAGGTAATGTATATTTGCCAACTATAAATAATAGAGATACCAGGTCTGCTCTTTGCAGGTGATTTGGTAGCAGGTTCTTTAACAAGTGTAGGATTAAAACAATCATTAAAAGCTATAGGCACATTTTGTAAAGAATGGGGTCTTAAGATAAATAAAAACAAATCTAAGGTTATGATGGAAAAAAAGTTTCAAATTAAAAAAACAGGAAAGATTGTAATGGTAGGGCACAGAAATTGAAGTTGTCAAGAAAATTAATTATTTAGGTGTTAGATTGTCTAGCAATGGGAAATGGAGCGATCAAAAAAGGAAAGCAGTAGCGGAAAGAAAAATAACCATGAGCGTAATCAGGTCTTGTATAAACAAAATACCAAATTTGCAAGTAAAATGGTTAGAGAAAATATATGGCTCAATAGTGGAGAGCAGAATGATGTATGGAATAGAAATTTGGGAGCCAGGCAGAGGATGAAAAAGGATAAATGTGATGAATAGACTATTTTGTAGAATTATTCTGTGGTTACCTAGATCTTCATCTAACAATGTTGGCCTAATGGAACTAGAAAGATTGGGCTGCAAAAGCAAGGTCATAGAAAGAGTATTGAAATATTGGTATAGAATAGGGAGACTAGAACAGAAGAATAACATTAATCAGTGTTTGGTAGCACAAGGAAAAGTTAAGGGGAAAGAAACTAGCTTATCTGAAATCCAAAATATCCTACAAGAAGCAGGCATGGAATCAACATGGTATGAGGGAGAAAGATTGGGTAAAGGATTTTGCAAAAAGATTATAAGAATTGAGGATATCGAAAAACAGGAAATATGGGCAAATCTTCACACCAAAAAATCTCTGAAATTATGTAGTACACTAAAAGTGTGTGGGTTGAGAAAGATATATTGAAATTTTTGACAAGATCGAAAGGGAAGGGATTGGCATGGTTTAGAACAGGAGTAAAATATTTAAGTGGATTAAAAAATGGATACACAAAAAGAATATGTCCTATGCATAGAACCAGATAGTACTTGGCATTTCATATTAGAATGTAAGCAAAGCAAGTTTTTGAGAGAACAGTTGCTATTATGAAAGTGGGAAAATTTACAAATGAAATAAGAGGCAGAAGAATTTTAAATTTAAAATCAGATGAAAACATGAAGGAATTGGGAAAATACTTAGGGAAGTAAGACGAAAATGGTTATGGGTGTAAAATACTTAGAAAAGTTGCTTGAGAAATGGTATAGAATTGTCAGATAGTGAAAGGATGAAATGAGTAGGGGAGGAAATGGGACTAGTTATGTAGCATTAGTTAAACAGGATCCTTATACACCAATAATCAGGGCATTAGTGTATATAAAGTCTTAAGGAATAAGTAATTCTCAGGGATAGGAATTTAGCCAAATGAGCTTAATTGAAAATGGAAGGTTGAGTATTATAGGAAATATAACTTAATATTGTATTGAGCATATATTTATTTTTAATGTTGTGTTTTGTTTTTGGTGGATCAAAGCCCCTGAATATTTCAATAGGTAGCTGCTAATGAACCAGGAAGTAGGGGGCTGAGCCAATCAAATTGGAATACATTGTGATTGGAGCTAGTGCCTTTTGGAATTGCCAAAGACACTCTTCCTATTTGTTATATTTAAAATTAATGTAGTTTTTTTTTTGTGTTAATTTTTTTAAATTTTTTATGTTGATGCATGAGAAATAAATACTATTACTATTAGTAAAAATGTATTATTTCACCATGCCCTTTCCATACAGCATAAAAGTATTGAATTGTTTTTGGAATATATTTTGTTACATTATCTTTATAACATAAAAAATGAAATATATATATTTAGTCTCACCCAGTAGTCAGAAACACTCTTTAAATGGTTAGTAATTTTGGCAGAAAATTTCTTATTGATTCACAAGATTTTTTTTTTTTTTTCTGATAGCATGCACCATCAGATGACATAAATTAATACACATGTATATTAAAGAAATAGGTAGGAACCTTTATCCAGGAAAGTTCCATCATAGCCAATGTGTTGATTTGACAATGAATTACTGTGGATTAATTTATGATTATTGATCTAAATGAAGTTTGTACAAACAAGTATCTGGTCATTTGCCTTAAACGATATGAGGATAATGAAACATTTTATATGATTGGTGCTCCATTACACCAAAACTTTTGAAAATTGATAATTCTGGCATTTAATAAAGAATTCATGGTATCACATTTCAAATAATGAATCTTTGAGTGTAAAGTGATTTATAGCTACATAATTATATTACTGACATTTTTCTATTTTCTATTTATTTATTCTGCTTATTGGTGGCTCAGATACTTACCAAATAGCATTTACCTAATTCTGGCCTTGGCCATGTTTTAGATTTTACACATTACAGCTTCATTTATTCATAAAGTACTTTAATTGCAACAAATTTTTTTTATTAAAACCCATGGTTAATTTCTCAATTTATTTTAACATTTTACCCTCTTATTATCTCCTACATTTCAATATTCCTCTGGTTCATCAATAATTTCCAACTGGAATATCTAGATATATATGTTTAATCTTCACATTATTGCACATTTATCATAAATATTGAAATATATAAAAAAATTATATCACCTTAACTCTCTTCAAATACCATCATTTCAACTAGCAATCAACAGATATATCTACACACATAACCTATTGTATGTCGCTGTATATTTATTGAAAATAATTATTCATTCATAAACAGATTATCATAATGTGCCTTTTAATCATGTTTCACCAGATGCTTTTAATTGATTAATCATATGTTAATCTTTTTTTTGAAAGAGTTATAATTTTGAAGAAAGTGACTATTTTTATAATAATTGTAAATTTATATACTATGAGGGTGAGGTGAAACGTTCTCAGCCTGGCTTGATAGGCTATGTTTTCTAGGTTTTCTAAGTGCACCAATTTTTCTTAGTAGTCCCCTTTGAGGTCAGTGTACTTTGTCTATTTTTCCAGTGAGTAGATTCCATTCCTGAGGTGCAATGCTGGAAGGTCTGCAAAATACCCATCTATGACTGCAATAACTTCTTCTTTGGATACAAAATGTTTTCCAGCCAAAATTTTCTTTAGATATGGGAATATTTGGGAGTCAGAGGGTGCCAAATCTTGTGAATAGGGTAGGTAGATGTTCCAACAATTCACACTTTAAATCCCTCAGTTTTCCCTTGCCAAGACATCTTTGTGGGCAGTACATTATCCTGGTGAAAGACGATTTTTTTCTTTTGTAATCCAGACCTCTTCTCACATATTTTATCATTCTGTTGGTCCAGAAGACTTACATAATATTCACCAGTTATTGTTTTACCCTTTGCAAGATAATCAATAAGTAGAATCCCTTTTGCATCCCAGGATACACTTGCCATAACCTTTCTGGCAGATGACGTAAACTTCCCTTTTTTTGGTACAGGGCCACTGGCCTCCACCCACTGCTTTGATTGCTATTTATTTTTGGAGTGTAATGGTAGGCCCATGGCTCATCCAGAATAACAAATGGCTTACAAAGTCAGTTGGGTTCTTTTTAAAATGGTCCAAACATTGCTATGAAATTCATTTTTGCATTTTCTTTTGGTCAACTTTCAACAAATGCTCACCCATCTTGCACAAACCTTTCTCATCTTTAGTTCTTCATGTAAAATGTACTGTACACATTTTTCTGATATGCCTGTGGCATCATTTATTCACGTACCTTTAATTGCTACTCTCCAATATCATATTGTGCGCTTTCTCAATGTTTTCTTTGTGGCTGTAGTTTTGGGACGTCCTTCACATGGACCATCTTCAAGAGAAGTACAACCACATTTAAATTCTACCACCCATTTCTGAACAGTTGAAAATGAAAGAGCAACTCCTGATAAACCTGCACCAACTTTGGATGAATTTCCATTAACGATAAACCGTTCAAAACAAAGAATTTTATGACTGCGCAGTATTCCAGTTTCTCTCTTTGAATGCAACATTTCTATTTTCAACAGCCAAACAAATAAAACTATTTGATAGATAAAGTTAACAATTGACTAATGTTATTGTGAAACATTTAGTAACAGGACAAAAATAATTCATTCATATCAATGCTTTCTCTGTGCAAGTTCAAGAACATTTCACCTTGCCCTCATATAGACACAACACACTCTTTCAGGAATATTAATACTTTTATTGACATACATGCAATTAATTATTAGAGAGCAATAACAGTGATGAGCAATAAAAAACTTATAAGCAATAATACAAAACTTTGAAAAACATAAGTTTACATTTACAAACGTATTTTATGCTCCCAGAAGCACCTCTGTTGTCGTGGTGAGCATGTCTGCCTATAAATCTGCAGTTCCTATGTCAGTTGCCTGGGTAAGGTTTATTTCAGAGTTTTCTCTTACCCTGAAAAGGTGGATACAGGTAGCATTTGAGCTTTGTGTGCTCTAGGTGCATGTACACTCTCAGTTCATCAAAAAAATACATTCATTCATCATTAAAATGTTAATTGGAACTTGCACAGTGAAGCTAATCATATAATTGATACTATTGTATGATTTAGTTGAACTACACACTCTTAATGCTTTACTTACTTGTCATAATATACAGAACTGGTTCCGAGAACATTTCCTTCTCATCATCAACTGAATTGAATTTTAGGCAAGCTGATGTGGGAATGAACGTTCTCGAAACTAGTTCTGTATATTATGACAAGTAAGTGAAGCCTTAGTGTGTGTAGTTCAACTAAATCATACAATAATATCAATTATTCATTTGTCATCTCGTTAGATCTTCATTGTTATAGGGGACATTAAATTGTAACAAACAAAGTATTTTTTCCAGGAGTTAATGCAAAGCAATTTTTTTTGCAATTCCTATGAGATGTAAAAACTGAATAGAATTTCATTTAATAATAGCAGTCGGTGGTTGTAACACTGTTTAGTATACCTACTTGTTTAAAATGCAGGACATGTTTCAACAGCATTTGCTTCCATTATCAGTTGTTGACTGACTGACATCCTTTGGCAATATCAGAATAAATTTGTTCAAACAATCCAATGGCAGAATCTCAAAGTTCTTTATGAATCCTTTATTTTTTAATTTTTTTATACCTGTTTTTACTACGTAGGCACCACAGGTGTAACTTTGGTTTTGAGAATAAAAAAATTATATCCATGTCATTGACTGTGCTGGAATCTTGGCTGTCTTTAATAATTTAACATTCTTTTTAACAGCCAGATTTTTAGACCAGAAATGTTCTTGCATTTGTACAAACGTAACTACTTCATTTTTTAAGCCCCACTCACAAACTACATCTTCAAATTTTTCTGTGGAATGGCTGTGTTTTGCTTCTCTGTGATATGCTTAACTTGTATAAAAGAGTTATGATATTCCCAATTTTATTCAATTCAGTGCACTGTAACTTGCTATGATTACATACATTAGTCCAAAAATCCTCAATGGGACTTAACAAATTATGCATGTTTCAGTTTGTCTAATAATTTAAAATTTGTAACATCATGCATTTTTCTTCTTCCCCCCTCCCCCCATCTTCCTTAAATCATATCTCCAAATGGAGGTTAGTAAATTGAGCACAGAGAGCTTCCTAAAAACCACCTTGAGACCACAATTCTTGACATTGTTACTGACTAAGTATCCTAAATAATCCACTTCATTAATCTATTTGTTATTTCAGTCTTTTTAGTAGATGGTATGGGCTTCACTATCAGGTGCTCCAATTTGATTAGAGATCCTAGAATTAGCAACATTAATGAAGGTAGATTAACCTTGGAAAGAATGAACATCTTTAAGATATTGGAGAATATTTATGTTTCCTATAAAAGTGAAGACCTTCCACATTTCTTTAGAAAAAAAAAAAGCAGTTTTTCTGTGTGTCACTTTTTTACAGTCATTAAATATATGAAACTTTCTCCAACTTTTACATGCAATGGGTTCATAGACCACATTTGTAACTGAAGTTCATATAATCAAATACACCAACCTCTAAATAACCAACAATTATGCACAAGTTTCTAAAGTGAACTGCTAATGTAGAGGTACTGAAAGCTTGTCAACAAATGGGAACATGTAGGGAAAACAAAAATATTCGTTTCCAAAAATTGGATGTCAAATCATTCACTTTTTTCCAATTATTGCAGGTTTCCAGCCACCTTCTATTGGCATATTTTGACAAAGGATAATATGTCTGGAAACATTACAGTAAAAATACATGATTTCCATAGTTTGTGAAAGTAAATGGTTACCTAAGCAACATTTCAAAGATGAAAGTGACAAAGGGGGATTTGTGCTTTGTGGTACTTGCAGTATTATTGCTTTTTGCTTTCTAAAGAAGGAAGAGGAAACATAGTTTACACTAATTACCTGTTAATCACAGCTTAGCTCACCAAACTAAATGATATTAAACATATTTTGCTACACATACTTCATAAAAATTGTTTTTAATCACACAATAATTCAATCAGTTTAATTAATAATTTTAAACACATTTGATTAGTTAATTGAATTTTAAAATGAATTGGTTAATTATTCAGTTAATTGATTAAATTGACAGCTCTATTAATTATAAGAAGTGATAAGGGCTATGGGTAAACAATATATACCTAGATTTGTTCTACAGCTATTGTTTATCCATAGCTATATGTGTATTATATATGTATATATAAACAATATATACCTAGATTTGTTCTACAGCTATTGTTTATCCATAGCTATATATGTATTATATATATATATATATAGTGTGTGTGTGTATATATATATATATATATACACACACACACACACACACACACACACACATATAGTTCTTCCTTACATGTAAAAGGGCACCTTATTATATACCGTTATATAACACTATCTGTACAACTAACTTAACTAAGTGACTTAAAGGAACTAGATAAAGAGATTCATTCTGAAACTTATTCTTTAATGTCTATATTCATGTTTCAGATTTTCCAGGATATACTGGGATCAATACTAATGGTTTTGGTGACCATTGGTTACAAAACAAAATTAAGTGCATTGATTCTAGTTATCTTGCTTGGAGGCCTCAATTTTTACCATAATGCATGGTGGACCATTCCATCATACAAACCTCTAAGAGATTTTCTGAAATATGACTTCTTCCAGGTAGGTTAAGGAGATATGTTTTGTTGTAATGAAAGATATACAATTTAAGAAAATTTGTGTAATAACATGCTAATATAAATTTGGGGATGATAATTCAAAATGTTTCCATCTTTAACACCTTTGTTATGATACTTCATCTTAGAGCCAAAATTAATGCATGCAATTTTAGTAATTACATTGGAGGTCATCTCGACATATCCAGGATCTTTTTAGTTTATCATGTTATAGGTTTCCAAGAACTTGCTCTGCAGCCTTACTTTTGTTATTGGTTAATAAAACTGACCTCATCATAAGTTACTGAAATCTGTACATTATGAGCAGGTGGAACAATTGTTCACATCCTCAGCTGTTAAACAACTCTCAAAACATGTTCTGAGTAAATCTCATGTAAGTGAAACCATTAAGAGTGTTCTAAATATTTCGACTCAGAAGAGATTAGTACATAAAATGTAATAATCATGCTCTGTGTTTCATTAATTACTTACTGAACTTTGATGTAGGCAGAATCATAAGTAATATTTAGTTTTAATTAATTGAACTATGATTAGTTTTAATTACTTAATTATTAAGGTTGCAGCTATATCATATTTGTCCATTACTGAAATAAAATTACAAAATTGAATTACCATTCAAATTTTATCTACTGTTGCAATGCCTGTTGGTCTTGTTTATTAAATACATTACTCTGCATATTTCAGCAGACAACAACATAATGGTGACACTAAATACCCCTGCAGCCTCAAGTGATTTCATGATTGCATAGAATGTTTTCCTAGAACATTGTAGAAAAACAAACTTAATTGAAAAGTGTCCAATGGTTGTGGATAGTGGTATTATTGCTCATTTTCAAGGAAATGATGAAAATGCTGTAATGGTGTTTTTCACATTTAGATTCTCCCAATCCAAAAAATTACTCCAAGGAAAATAAATAAAAGCTTGCATGTTCTTGGTATGAAGGCTTCAAAAAATAAAATGGCGCATCCATTTTAATAGAAAGGAAAGAAAAAATAGCCTATCCCAAAAACTTGCCCCATTACAGAAGCAAGAAAAGTTTGGGAAAAAGTTTTATGTGCAACGAGATAAATATGGAAAAACAAAAAAAATATTTTTAACTGTTTTTAGCATATGAATATGTGGGATGAAAAAAAAGTTTTTATTACAGGACTGGTGGATTTTCACATACCTAAACAAAAAGATCCCACTTACAAGGAACATGTCAATACACTCATATTGAAACATACCTTAACAATTTGTATGTATCATCTATGTGCTATAAGAAATCCATGTTCAAAAAATGAGCTGCTGTTTTTAACTGAAAGTACACTAAAATTGATTGACAAATTCTTGGAACATATAAGGAACATAACATGGTACTGTAGGGAGGGAACTGGACAACCTTGGGTGGAGACAGGTTTTCATCCATATTGCTTAACAGGTTTATCTGCTGTTAATCCTAGACTGTTATTAACTGAAGTTAAAGTATTATTGGTGCAGTAAGACAAAGAAATTCTATCATTAAATAATTGATCTCAAAGGCTCTGAGGAAAACGTGGTGAGTATACACATGAAGTTTGTATGTTGTTAAAGCTAAAATATTATTGGTGCGGCAAGATAGAGAATTTCTATCACTTAATTATCAATGACTGTGAAAAAAAAGTGTGGCGACGCAATAGTTGCCTACTCGAAGTTGGTAAGGTACATGAATGCGGCAATTATAAGAGGATAGCACAGGCTTTGTTTATGGGCTCTATGCCATGGATGTATGATATTAACCTGGGTTCCTTTGCCTTATGTTTCTTTAAATAATTATAAATTATCCCCTTTCCTGTATTTATAATATTGTATGATAAAGTATTTGCTCACTTTGTAGAAGCAAGAAGAGCAAAGAAAAACATAACCGACAAAAGATTTGAAGCTCTGGGCCTTGGAAATTTCAAAAGAAGAATAGATTTTAGTGCATCCTCTTCTTGGGTCTCTCGTTCCAAAAATATTCATAAAATTAAAAGCAAGATAACAAAATTTGTTTCAAGGGTTTTCATAAAGAAAGAAGAAAAAGACAAAGTGACACAAAGTTTTTTGGAAACAGCTAGAGAGTGGCTGTCAAATTATCCCCCTTCCTGTATTTATAACACTGATCAGAGTGGTTTTGAGTGCAAAATGAGAGCAAACAGGGCTTTATCTTTTGTTGGGAGGAAATGTGTTCAAACTATTTCACAATCTATAGTGCATTAACACATTCATACATTATGCCATTAATAGTATGGATAGATCTATTTTTCTGAATTATTTGTTGTACTGCAAGAGAATACAGACAGTTTTGAGCCTAAAGTTTTAAGGTAGATATTTAAGGCAGAAAATTAATGTGAAAGCAATGAAATCAGGAAAAATGGGGAAAATAGAGTTGAGAACCTGGTTTAATGAGGCCTTTATTCCCTGCTTTGAAAATAATTGTGCTCTACTTTTTGATTCATGGATAAATTATAATGAACACTACATGTCTTCAAGACATTCCTCCCAGAATATGAACCTTTGGATAAGTTTTTCTTCCAGCAGTTGCCTAATTGAAATTTTGACAGCTAATGAGAACATTCGTTTCGAGGTTTTTTCAGCTGGACATTATTTTGAAAATGCAGTCATTTATTCATTACCAAATTTCTTCCCCACTATTCTGGAACATAATTAAATATTTATGGTTTGTAACCATATATACAACAGTGCAACCCCTGAGTTCATGGTACCTGTTAAATTCTGCGAGAATATGTAAAGAAGAATGTGAAAATGATGTGATTATTTGTTGTGCATGGTGCCGAAAGAACTTGTGTTTTAATCACTGCATCAACACAGTCACTCACTTTTGTTTTCCTTTTATCCCTGCAAGACACTAACAGGGATGGCCGATCACCTCCGCGCATCCGGAATGCCAGACTGCAGTTAAGGGATGTCCAATTTCTACTCTTCCACTACATCAATGTGATATTTTTCAGTTTCGATCTCAGGTGCTTGCAGTTGAAAACAGCAACTCATTTTTAGAACATGGACTTTTTATAGCATATAAATGACACAGAAAAATTTAGGTGTGTTTTAATATGAGTGTATTGACATGTTCCTTGTTAGATTCAGAAAGTTCTTGTAAGATGAATTCATATGATTGATACTTTCCCAACTTAGAGGGAATTAAAATTTGGGTTTACTGAAAATTCATTCATTCTGTCCTGTGCATAACAAAAGATTCTTTTATTACATGGATAAAGTCACACAATGAAACATAATGGTAATACTTCACACATGTTGGACAAGGAAGACAAAAATGCTTGTTTACAGATGCTCTCAAAATGACAGTAGGGAGAGTTGCCAATGAAAGCAACTGAAATCAGATAACATACTAAAATAGCTTCGCATAATTCCAAAAGAACCCAGTCACTGTTGCATTCTTGCATTTATGTAGAGAGCAGTTTTAGGTCTATATCCCACATTCACCAGGTTTATCAGGAATGGTGCCAGGAAATCGGTCTTCAGACTGTTGAAAGAAAGAAGTTCACAGAAATCTTGAATTGTGAAAGATCTCAAGAAAAGATCAATGTGACTACTGTTTTTCATACAAAGAGGGAAATTTTCCAGAAAAGGACTACAGATTATATATAACTAAAAAGTAGGAAGCAAGATCTGCTAAACAAAGTGCTATAGCCTCAACTTATTAGTGTCAAAGCAATACTATAGTCAGAAATTGCAAGTACATAATTTCATGATATTTGTCACTCTCAACAAACAACTTGTGTATATGGGCATGAAGTTGAAGGAAAGGTAACATCAAATGAGTTCCTATATATTATTGACTTCATAAAGTTAAACAACAGTTGTAAGAAGATTATCCTTATTTCTGATGGATGTGCATATCAAAACAAAAATGAGAGTTCTGGCAAGTACCCTGGTTGATATTTCAAAATTCAAAATATAGAAATCGTACAGTTGATACTCAAGAAAGGGCATACAATGATGAAGGTTGATTCAGTTTACTCCATTCTAGAACATCTATTCACTCTTACACCTGCTTATACCTGTATTCTTGTTACATACCTGACTATGTAACAAGAATAGAGGGGGCAAGAAGAAACAGCTAGAATAATCGGCCTTGCGTTATCCATTATGTGGGCCATAGTATTTTCAAAAACTATGAAAAACAAGAGTTTAATTTTCATCAATAAGGCCAGGGAGGAAAATAGGCGATCCTACAGTGGCAGACATAAAAACATTAAAATACAGAGAAGCAGAAGTATAGCACAAGATTAGACACATGGATCCCTGGCAGCAGCATCTAAAATGGGGAAATGAAATATGAGAAAAGGACCCAAAGGCCTGTGTACTGAGCAGATGAAAATTGATTGAAGTAAATTTGAAAGACTGCAGAGCTTGAAAACCTTTATGCATAAAGACCATCACCTCTTCTACAAAATCTTAGAGCATGACATTAAATTAATTTCTCTGAATCATAGTTGCAATGGCCAAAAAGCGGCAGAAAATGTCAGCAGTAATGCTTTGTCTGTGCAGTTAGCTCACAGTGTGGGAATTGAAGGTCACACTTACGTTTGTTATGCTTACATACTATGTATGATGTTATAGACAGGTCTTTTGCATAATTGATTCAATTTCTATACATTTTGAACAAATTTTTATTTAATTCATAAGTTGTGTTTCAGTACTAATTGGTTGGAATTGGTGCAGCTAAAACACACTATGAGCAATAAAATCTGTAAATGTTATAATTTTCAGTTTTTAAAATGCAACATTTTGTAGAATGCATCAACAATAAAGTATTTCAAGAAATGCAAAGAAATGATAGCAAAAGAGACTTTACAAATGAGGTAAATAAAAATTACAGTATTTTTAATGTGTCCCAAAAAGTTTGTTAAGATGCACATAGTAGATTTTGGAGACGCAGCAAAAAATGCTTTAGATCTGACATTGTAGAGGAGAAATGTTGCATGCTATGGAATTAATGATAAATTACTTCGAAGAATTGATCCTAGTGATCTGGTGTTAAACATACTTACCTCGTAGACCCGAGGTAGCAGGCTCAAACCCAGCTGGGGTCAATGGATTTTTTAGGGTGTAAAGTTGATTTTGTTTAGAAGGGAAATAAAGCTGTTTGCCCTGTGTCATAGATTTACAGCATGTAAAAGAATCTCAAGCCTGAAAGAAAAGGCCTCTGAGCAAAATTTATTGACTGTTTCACCCTATAATTGGATGGAATGTTAATTACCAAAGATGTTAAAGAGCATCTTTAATTAAAATAACCTAAACTTAAAAGTCACTTGAAAAGCGGATAGGTCTGATGCTTTCTTAATGTTTGTTTGGTAAGTACCCTTGTGTATATTCTTCATATCCTGAATACTTTTTGTTTCCTAAAATTAAGTAGTTAATGGATAATTTGATGACTTTGAACTTGAACACTGGGGAATCTTTCATCAAATTTGATAAGCTGACACTTTTATCAATGTAAATAAAAAATAAATATTTGTTGTACAATAAAAAACACATGCTGAGCCATTATAGATTTTGCAGTCATATATTTAGTAATTAATAAAACATTCCATATAGCAGTGGCTTGTTTACTGACTTGTTACTTGTTTGACCATATTTGCCAAAATTTCTTAAGCATACCTTTATGAACCTTGGTATGTAGCAAACTTTGTATAAAAAACATGAAAATAATGAATGGATGCATATATGACATTAATTTTTTTTACCATGGAAGGGAAAGGACAGAGGTTATTTGAACCAGTGGTTCTAGTGTTGGGTAAAAACAACAAATTCTGGTTGCAACAGTTCAGATGTTGCAGAAAGTTTATATAGGATGATTGTCTTGAGAGAAATTTATGAAAAAGTAGAAAGTATGGTTCCTAACTACACATTAAAATGGTAGGCTGATGACAATGTTTTAAAAGTATTTAATGCTTGCTTTAACTACCAAGACACTGACACTGGTTGACACTGAGGATGCATGAGATAAAATTATCATTTGGGATAGGACTTTTATGGGGAACAAAGTATTCCAGGCCTAAGCTTAGGACACTTCTAGCATTTGCCAATGATAAGGACAGAGAAAAATGTCAGTCGGGGGGACAGTGTTGGTGAAAATGAAACTCAAACTTTTCATTCATGAATCTGTGCCTTAGCAACGTCACCCAACTGTGTCACTTGGATAATACCTAATGTTATGTTGCTTGTCTGACCAACATAAAAGTTTTGCATGTTGGCAGAAAAGACTTGCATGGTACTATTTTTCTAGTGAATACCTTGCAATGTAAGCAGCATTCTGCATCAGGTTTTTTAAGATCAGATCTTTTAAACATATAAATTGAGCAGTAGGAAGTAATATAGGCTCAAGGGGAGAAGGGAATCTACGAGAATCATCAGTATAACTACATGAAATTAGCCAAATGCAATGTAATGCCAGAAAGTTTCACATATTGCAGTTTAATAATCCAAACAAAATGCATAATGTACATGTGTAATAAAATCAGATGTAGAGGTTAGTAATGTAAAACAGAAATACACGAAGGAAATTCCCCCTTCCTCTGCCCCCAAGTGTAGGAGAAGGAAGCATTGGTGAGCAAGCTTGGATCATACTTAGCCCACCTGAGGCTAGATGATATATAAACGAAGATGATAGTAGTTGTGGAATGAATGCCAGAAAAATTTTTCCCAGATGCTGTTTTACCTGCAGCAAATTCCATTTGTGACTATAGGGATAAAACCATATTGTCTTGATAGAATGCAAGTAATAGTCCTATTACTGTGCCAGAAGCTGCCTTAAATTGGCATTATTTATTAGAGAATAAGTGATATCTGAATCATAGTGTTGCATATCTTGTATATGAGGCTATCAGAAAGTTCCAAAACTAATTGTATTTATATAGTTCTAATTTGGTCTATCTACAATGTATTTAAACTTCACCCTTGATATATTCTTTGCTTCTCTTTAAATTCTTTCCCAAGTGCTTTCACCTTTGAAAATAGTCTGGAATGTGTTTTATGTAATTGCCAAATGCTGCAACTCCAGATTTTTGTCTCTCTTTGATTAAGTCAAGTCTTCATCTTTGACATGTTAAGTTATACTTTAGAAATAAAAAGCATTACCCATGTCTCTTCACCAATGATTATTCTTTTTATGAAGTGCTGAACATCAATGCAGTCCAACAACATATAGTACTCTTTCTGGTCCTTGGGTCATCATATGTGGAAAAGATTTTGTCTTACCAAGCTGTATCTCAGGATATCATAATCCCACAAAAATGTTGCACTCTTCCGCAATTTCCCAGAAAGTTTAGCTGTAAATTTACGAGGATACTGGAGTGCTGATCTTGCAATGCAGATGGGACATATCTTGGCTTTGAAACAGACACAGTTACAAATCAGTCTGCAGTAAGGGCTGGAACTGAGAGGATGGCAAATATATTGCCATGTAGATATATGTGGGAATGAATGATTTGGAGTTTGTTCTTTGAAATTCCTCACAAAGGAAGGGAAGGGAAAAAGTTTAAAGAAATCCAAGGGAGGATGAATGTGTCATATATTAATGATATACTTTCAAACTACCAAGTAAACTTTTAGTCCATGCTATTTAAAGAGGGACAGGAGTCTGTAGAATGTGACTTTCATATAAGGCAGCTCGTGAAAGAATGTATTAGTATGCTAACTAGATATTTCAGCTTGCATGATTTCACAATTATTTATATTCAGTGATGATGGGAAAGATCAATTCCTGATGGGCACCCCAAATGCTAATGCCAAAGTAGAAAGCATATCAACAGGAATTCAATTAGAATTCAAACCTCCTCCAAGAACTTCTAATAACTTTTTCTAAAAGATTATTACTGAAGATGAAACATGGGTTCATTACTATGATGCAGAAATCAAACAAGAATTTATGCAATGGAAGCATAAGGGTTGTCCACCCCCAAGTAATTCTGCTTCATTCAGCCAGAAAAGTAATGACATCTTTTGTAATGCAGAGGATGTTCTGCTATAGGAATTTATCCAAATAAGTCCACCATCAGTAAAGAAAACCATACTTATACAGTGAAGTGGCTACATAAAACCATCAAGGAGAAACAATGTGAAAAACTGGCATTGGGCATGTTGCTGCTTCACAATAATGCACCTTGCCACAAATCCCAAAAAATTAGAGATGTTATCAAGGGTTGTGGTCTCGGAGCTTAACTATCTACTCTGTATCCAGACCTGCTCCCAGTGATTGTTTTCTCTTTCAAAATCTTAAAATTCCTTTGTGAATGGATATATTCCAACAATGACATCATGAAGGAGGATATGAGGGTTGTTTGGAGTACCAAGACATGTTCATTCATTTCCAAATGGATAAAATAACTAGAGGATAAGTGGACTAAGTGTAATAGTCATAGAAATGAGTACAGCTTAAACACTGATCACCATAAGCTTGTTTCATTATATGAGTTTTAGAAATATTTATTCCTAATTCATACAATTTAATGTGAATATACTGCTCAGCCATATCAAAAATAAAAAAAAATAATAGTCACATACCAAAAAGTGTGGAGTTTACCCAACACATTAAATACCATGGTAAATGCCAGCTCATTTGTCAAGATATTTCTAAGAGGGCTACCACCAGCATTTTGATAAAACATTCCATTTGTGCACAATTTGAAAATTCATATACTTTCAACATATGAGGAGGCGTGCAAAGTGAATGTGGTCCAAATGTTTCTTGCAAAAGTTGTAACTTGTTATGAAGCATGAATCTGTCATTCACCTCCTGAAATAATGCATGTATCAATCTAATGAAAACAAATATCATCAAGAAAGATTATGTTGGATTCATAGGATGTTAAGTACTGTTGTACTATAGGAGCTGAAGGTTGTAAACATAGAAGAAAGGGACTGTAACTGGCATATAAAATGTTTTATTTTCTCTAGTTCTTTGGTACATCTCCATTATCTCTTGATGCTTGTAGTTGAAAATTATAAAAACCACTACTGCCATAACCAGTAGCAATGCTTGCTGTAAGTGTAAATTTTTGTATTATTTCAGAATAAATAGTTTTTCTAGCTTCTTCACAATTTTTAAGAATTGTATTATTATTTTATTTATTTATTTATTTCATTATTTACAGACACTTTCAGTTATTGGAGGCCTGTTGATGATCGTGTCACTAGGACCCGGTGGTGTGTCAATGGATGAACATAAGAAGAGGTGGTAAAAAGAAGAAAACATTGGGAAAGGCACAAAACACAAACATCTATTGGGTGATATGGCTAAGTCATAAAAAGAAAATGAACACAACACTTGCTAGCATTAGGAACAACGAAACTGTTGTGTCAAGTGTGTTCCTATTGGAGTATTGGAAACTGCCGTAATATAAGATGTGACAGATATTTTCATTGTATTTACCTCTGTTTATATTTTCATATTGGCTTATATAAAAGTTTGGAAAGCTCTGCAGTACAAAACACTTCATAATGGAAATAAAGTGGCATTACCAATTTTTTATTACACAATCATAGTTATTTTAAAATGACATTAAGAAAAAGAGATGTACACATCCTTTTGAACTACATTTTCTTGTAGTAACCATGTTGTTTCAGAATATTTAACAAATTTAATATACATATGGATTTCTTTTATCAATATTTTAATATGTACAAAGAGTTTAATGAGAGTGTTATGTTTTTGTGTTGCATGATGTAGCCAAATGCAGTTAATATATAAAATCTTTGTTAACCTGTTGGGAGTATAAGTCGGAGTGAAGTGTTTTGTTCAAGAATGAATAATTCGATATAGTATGCATGGCATTAAATTACTTACTTGTAGTCTACTGTTTAATTTTTGTGTGCAGGAAATATGACCGTAACCAGCACTGATAAGGAAGGGAAAAGGGTGTATGGGTTAATCATGGTGTATACTGAAGGAGAGCAGTTCTGGCTCATATCTGCCTGAACAGTTATTCCCCGTACATTTCCCTTATTTGCTTGCACACACAACTACCACTTTGAAAAGCTTTCAAATAAAGGCAATATTTGAAGGTTATTTCCAATTATATTTGCAAACATATTGGGCCGATATATTTCATTACGTAATTGTATATATATATATTTGTAAATGTGCATTATGTTTCTCTGTTGTACATATCTTGTAAATTTTAAAAAGACTGAACTTTTACTGTTTCCAGTACCTTTTGTAAGATTTAAAGCACTTCCAAATGCAAAATTACTCCGACTTATATTCAGGTATGTGTAGAAAGAAGTAAGTAAATGCCATTGGTGATGGATAGTGAAAGGAATCTTTAAATATCTGTTCTTTGAATGGCTCTTTAATGTCTGGATGTTTGGGAAAATGTCAGTGTATTATTTTATTTTACAGTCCATTATTTACTTAGTATATGACTCTGTTTATACGTATATATATATATATTTTATGTCTTGCATTAAGCACTTTCTCTTTAATATTTCTTCATATGATTCATTGATATGAATTTTTTCTCTTAAAATGATGATGCATTCTGAAAATAATGAACATTTAGATAAGAAATAGTTGCATATTGCATAACAGTAAGTGTTTACAACATTCATCTATGAATCTACTTTAAGAGTTGATTTTATTGGTATATTATACAAATTCCAAAGTATACACATCAAAAGTGGTTTCACGCCACATTAATTTTTTTATGCATTGTGATTGTTAACATCAAGATTTGTTGTATAGGTGAACTATTGGTATTTGGTTGTGAAATAATATTTATTCAGAAGTAAAGCATTTTCTGAAGATGCTGCATTTGTTATTATACATACATTACTGTTACATTCATAGTTGTACCTCAGTAGAGTAATGCATCTCTTGGAATCTGTCGTTGCAGACTTGACATATTTCAAGGCAGTACATTACAGTTTTTATTGATATTCAGCAGAGTATGAATTGAGGTTAGCAATGAACATCTTCAGGAAAGATCCAAAGATTTAACTGTATAGCCATCAGCAGGCAGCTGATTATCCCAGAATGTGACTATAGCATTTTCATTTAGGATATGTTTGCAAGGTGCAGGTATATGTGATATGAGCTGACTGATAGGCAATCTTCCATAGCCAATGAAGAAAGCATAACTCATTGATTCCAGAATTGTTATTTTCTGAGACTCTGTTTATCTATTAGCTTTCCAGATATAAATTTCTTGTAACATTAGATAAATGTCCCAATTTATAACAATTGACATCGAGCAAATCCATGTAGGGTATAGTTGTCAGGATAGTGCTCATATTGAATGTTTGCAGACTGGTTATCAGCTTTATCAGTGAAGAGAGCAAAGCTTAGAATTTTAACTTTTATGTGGCCATCATTAGCCTCCCAATATTTTCTCATTGTTTATTATACGAATAAATCATATATTGCTTTGGATAAATGTTCCATGCTAAGAAGCATGGTTTCCCAGAATCATGTTTACTCCTGTCTCTCTAAATAAACATTTTTATTATTTAAATTGTACTTAAGAAGCTATAGACAATGTAGTGGCAATATATCCTATTACAATTTATTAAATATGTTCACACTAATTCCACTTACTTATGGACTCACAAGTTACATAAGTAAGTGAAGTTAGTGTGAACATATTTAATAAATTCTAATAGGATATAAATATTTTTATGATCTTATCTATTGATCTATTTTTACTTTGAAAAATAATCTTTGTCTCATAGGTAAGATAAATTTTATTATGGGGCTTCTGTGTTTCCAGATCTTTGCTAAGAAGCACAAATATTTATGGTCGGTTCAGAATTTTTTTGTTATTGGGTAAGAAAGCAGTAGTTGGAAATGTATGTGCAATGTATTTGAAATGCTTCCAGTATATGGAGATGTATGCTTGCAAGAAAATTGACAGGTTTGATGATGGTGCAAACCTTTTTTGATGTGTGTATATTGCATGGTCACAATATGTAACATGAATTTATTTTACCGGTATATATAAAATTTTTTCATATTTATCTTTACCATGGTTTTGTTATATTTATCAAATATCAGGAGATTTGTTCATTTTGCATTTGCAAACCATAGACATAAGCCAAAGAACTTTCATTAAATGCTATGCAGTTACAAGGTTTGCTCAGAAAGTAATGCATCTAGGCTCATTTCTCTTTCATGAAAATAAATGTCATATAAATATACCATTGACACCTTCTAAAGGTGTAGACATTCTACTGTTCTGAAAATGTTGCATTAGTAAGTATCTGACGGAAAACTAAATTCTATGCTGAAATGCATTTAATGACTTTGACATGAAGTAACTGCAAACAACAGAATGTTAGATTTTTGTATCGGGGATTTTCACGGTGAAATATAGTATAATATAACAAATTATTATTACGAAATCACTCAAATATCACTAATTTTGTGTGATTTTGTAATAATAATTTGTAATATAACAGAATGCTAGCTTGTGAATTAGTTGTGCAATCCATTGGAAAGTAGTCTGTTATTTCTCTTGTATTACATTTAAATTCTATAATGCCTTACCTTCAAAATCTTAATTTTCATATATATTTAGGAATCAACATTTTAAAATATTTTATCTACTGGAGACTTCAAAATCTTATTTGATTGTTTTGTTCTATATGCTGCTAAATTTTTTCTTTCTTTCTGTCTTTCATTCTTACCATTTTCATGTATTTGTGTATTTATTCTAAGCTTGCTATTTTAAGTTTTTTTTAAAGCCAGTACCATATTAGAATTTCTTTCCATTATATTTTCGTTGGTTTTTGAAAGAACATAATCTTTATGCACCATGTTTAAATGTTTTGTGTATATCAGCACAAGTGTCTGCTCATTTCGTTAAGATGTAATAGGAAATCAATTACATATTTGGCATTGTGTGATGAATGTTTGCAATAGTTATGACAAGATAATTTTTAAAACTAAAGATTTGTAATCATAAATTAAACATGAATGGCTTAAAAGCTATAAATTCTTTTAAGATTTTATGAGATTACTATGACTCTTTTTAAATACTCCCTCTAAAATCCATATTATTTTTCTACTTCCCTGTTAATGGCTTCAAGAGTATAAGTTCATATCTTATACTAGTTTGATGCATATAATAATTTAATTAGGTTTTACAGTTGAAATTGACAGATTATTATCTAAAACTAAGAAAGAAAGAAAGAAGCTTATTGAAAAATAATTTTAGTTCCTGCAAATGAAGAAAAAATAAATATCATTCCCCTTCTTCAGGAATAGGTTGGTGCTTTTCAACCGGTAGGTCCAGGTTGGGTTCCTAATGTATGTATTGCATTTGCAGGAGTTCAATTTTTCCCTGAAGTTTTGAAAAGACAAATATCAGATTAAGTTATAATTTTGACTGTATATGACTCAAATTTCACTAATTTTTACCGGCTTATTTGGACATGTTTTGAAGATGGTTGCCTTCAACTTCAGCGTGGATTCATTGTCAACTTTCTTGCAAGGTCTGCAGATACCACTCTGTATATTTTACAAATTTAGAGATGAGGCCATTATGTTTTGGAAGATAAAATTAACTGACTTTATTTTTGTATGTAAATAAATGTTTCCAGGCTGTCGGTTCTGTTAGCTGCTGAATCACTTTTTGAAGTTCATGGTTGTCGAACAAAAAATTATGTACTATTATAGTATTTTCAGTATGTTTATATTTGATGATTCTCATGTATTCATTGGAACAAAGAGTAACATTTGGTTTGGTCTTGTTGCAGTCATTACAACTGATTTCATACATGCCTGCTTGTTTGCTGGGAGGTATTTTATTCTTTATGTTGTTTTTAGAAGGTTCTAAAGCTGCATTTGTTTACTGGAGTCAGAATTGAACATTTTTAAAAAATTATTCCTAAGGATGGAAAGTAAACTTTCTATATATGTACTCCTCTTTGTACCCTTTCAAGGTGGTAGTGTTGAATACATTTTTTCCAGCTTTTGAACTTTTTTCTTTTCTTATTGGTATAATCTACTGAATAATGTTCTGCACTGGATCCATTGCTATTCTAAATTATAACCTGTTTTATCAAAGGATAAGTTTACTAATCTGAATGGTAAGCTGTTGATTATTAGTGAAATTTTAGTGTCCAGTCAAAAATATAATTTAATGTTATATTTCATTGTAGAAATTCCCACAAATTAACAAATGTCAGATGCTTTAGTGCTGATGCTGATGCTGATGCTGATGATTCATGGCTGCTTTGTACACCTTTTGATCATAGAGAATGCATAAATATACTTTCCAGAATATCTATTATTTACATAATTATGAGAAACTATTACAGTGACATATTCCTATACTGCCATTTTTCTATATACCTAATTTGGCCATAAATATTGTCACACATTATTTTGTTAATAAGTTAAATGCGGTTTGATATTTTTTTAATTTTCTTTTAGTGTGTTACATATATGTACCAATCAAATTTCAAAATGACCACAGGCGAATTTCCTCTAGCTTTTCATCTACTGCAGCATGGATGGTATCAATTGAAAAATCTGCCACTGCTGCCATCAGAAGTACTTTAAACTTTCAATTATAAGATGCCTATTTATTGAGACAATTTCCTCTAGGTTGATCACATTTTTTTGTCCAGGAGATTAAGGTCAGGGCTAGCAGTGGAGATGATATCAGATACACTGGCCTCTACTGTTGCATTATCCTCATCTTATGAGTTGGGGTAGAATCCTGCTGGAAGCTCCATGGTCCACCATTGCTAAATGTAGTTTGGTGAAACAGCATCTCAAAACTCCAAAGCTCTTTCCACATACATTTTGGCATAGAATTTTAAGCCTTTTTCATAAAAAGAAAGCCTGATGGAACCGTTATAGCTCACCAGCACTAACCCATGACTGAAGAGCGGTGTTGGTCTCTGTGGGAACTCTCATGGGCTTCTCAAGAGCTTAGTCATTGTCATTTTGGTGGCAAAATTCTCTGCAATGCTGGACACTTGTCCATGAAGAGAATCCTACAGTGTCCATTGTTGTTATATCGCTACAAGAGTCATCTTAACTTCCATTCCTTTTGCTTCTTCATTTGTGGCATCAGGAAATTCTAGTACTCCATTGGCAAGCTCTAAGTCCTAGATCTTCATTAAGTATCCTGGACATTGATGTGAAAAAATTCATCTCTTGTGCGATAATTAACTGCTTCTGGATGAGATTTTGCTGATACGAGCCACCATAGTATGTATAATGCAAGATCAACTAACTCTAGGGCGATATTTCTTGCTGCCAGTCTCAGTGAATCTCTGGGTAGTTGGCACACAAATGTTTGCTGATTTTCAGGACTTTAAGGGTCTCAGTGCACTTTCCAAATGCCGTGCAGAGCAATTAAAGTTACTGTTTTAATATTTTCCCCATTCCAGGCTAGCAAGATCAAGATAAGTTTGTTTTCCATTTCACAGTTGAACACACAATGGTCAGGAGTTCAGCTTCAGCACTGCCAAAAGTTTGTGACATTGTTTATGGCTAGACTAGGCAGTAAAGTGATTAGCCATATATGACAATATCACACATTTATGATAATTCAGCAGCCATGAAGAACTGTGGGAAGGTTTCTGGGCATACCTTAATTTGTAACTGCAATGCTGTTTAGAAAATGAACTTTTAACAAAATGTAAAATTACGTTACATGCATCATAATACAGAAACACATGTAATGAATGCTGTTAAACTTGTAGTCAGGGAAATGTAAAGAAGAAATATGTACTTCAGAAATAATTAAATTGCCGAAGGTGTTATTGCCATTAAGAATCATTAATGGCTGCCATAATGTTATTGCCAGCAGATTATTGTAAATTCAAAATGCTAATTTAAAAAGAATTGTGAGATATTCTTTTCATGCACAATCTCTGCTTCGTCTTCATTGGTGGGACAGTTATATTCCAATGTGAACTGGAAACTACAAGACTAATGATGGCCTATGCAGTCTCATACAATTCCTCGATTGAAGATGAATATTGCAGTGGTTGAAATTCTTCAGCATCATCAGACAATTTGCAACAAGTACTTAGTTTAATGGCATCTTGCCTTGCAAGATTATTTTTGTTTGTGCATAGTAAATGAAACTTTCACTGTATTATTCTTTAAGTCATAGTGTATATCACTGTGATTTATTTTTAATTTGATAAATTTAATTTTTTGATGGCAAATAAAAATGGTGTGTGCTGCTTTTTTGCAACACTTTCACAAATGAATATATATAGTTTTTCTTTCATATTCAATACTGCTACAAATAATGGCTCAAAGCATCATAAGCATTAAAGATCATTAAATGAATGCAGTTGCACAGAAATTGTCACTAACAAAAACAAAAAAATTATCTACTCCCTTGCATCCACATAAGTAAAAGAGAAAGGTATAATTGTTATAATATTAGATTTGAGAATGCCTCTACTTTTGCTCATCTGAAATCAAGTTACTCTCTTCCCCAATTTTTTTAACCGTAAATAAGTAAGTGTAATGTAAATGTACAAAGAATTATTATTATTATTATTATTATTACTACTACTACTACTTTTTTTTTTTCGTAGGTGTTTATTACTCAGTACCTTTTTCAAAGTGGTACCCTTCTATTTCATTGCACTTTTTTTCTGCCATTCCTCAAATACATGATGCAGGCCATTCTTAGTCAGGTACTTAGAATTATATTATATTTCTTAAGCATTGCTTCAGAGTTTTCAAATCGAATGTCCAAGAGCTTTGCCTTTAGTGATGGGGGAAAAAAAAGGAACAGTGAGACAGTTCTGGAAAGCAGATGTGGTACATAGGTAATTTAAATTTAGCCAAAAACTGCATGACTTTATTTGTGACATGAGGTGATCCATTGTTACAGAATCTCCACCCATACTGACATGTATGTTCCTGTAACAGGGAAAACTACATGCTGGCAAAGTAAAAAATGTCACCATCCTTCACTGCAGAAGAAACAACTTTTGCCTGGAGAACCTGGCAGTTTTCACACTGTGCTGGCTTGTTTTCCTTCAGAATCATAATGATGCAGCCATAATTCATCGCTGGTGATAATTGATTTCTGAAAAGCAAGCCCTCTTCAGCAAAGAGATGCAGCATCTCATTGCATGTCTCCTTTTGCACAGTCTTTTGTTCAGGAGTCAATAGATGTGGCATCCAACTGGCACAAATACAGGCGATATATGTATGATCATGCTTGATATGCAATGATATATAACTGCCATATGCAATTCCCAATACTTCACTGAGTTTTTGTAATGTTATCCACTGATCTTTAAGGATAATCACAGCTGTTGACTTGTGTCACAGCAAAGGTCGAAACAGCAGGCCCATCTTGTTTAAGGGTGGAAAATCGCCCTTCTTTGAAATTCTTGAATCATGTAAACATTTTTGCTTGATATAGTACCTCTTCATCATAGCTTGATACAGTTTTTGATAGGTTTCTGAGTCTGTATGCTTTAAGAGAAACCAGAATTTTATCACTCAATACTGCTCTTTCATATCACCTCCATTTTGTGGTATGCAAAATGCAAGCAGGGTTTGCAACATAGCATTATTATCAACCAACCGGTATGATGGGGCTGCTGCCTGTGTAACTAATTGCATCATTATAAAAGTAAAAATAAAATTAAAATCTTGGCAATTAATAGCACATATAATTTGTTGGTTGTCCCAAATAGCATCATTCACATGCAATTGAAATATTAATAGCTGGTTTTGTTCTTTTAAATTATGTGAGTTTCCCATTATATTGCATTACAGTTTTTATCGCTTATCTAACAAAAGTCACCACAAACTACAGATAGTATAGAAAGATTATAAACAAAGAGAATCTGTATTTAGTCTCTGATCACTACTTTTAATGATAATAAAGGTGCAGTGAATTTGATATGATATCATAGGTAATTTAAGAGCTTTTAATGATAAATATATTTTTGTGACTATTAAAATTTAAAAGGAAATTAGTAATTATCAATGGGTTGAAATGAGTCAAACTAAACACTCTTAAATCTTCACTAACTTACTTTTAATTAGAACTAGTTTTTCAGATCTTTGTCCATATCATCAGCTGTCATTGACTGACTGAAGGGTTGTCATAATCTTTGGAGGACATACCGTTTGGCTCTGGTGGACACATGTACTTTAACAATTGTACTTTTTCTTAAATTTCATGATTTTCTGTTTGAAAATGAGCTACCATAGGAAATTTCTCTATTTGTTTATATTTAATGTTCCTGCCATGCACTTTTTCTGAAATACTTATATTTCTTTTTGTTGTTCCAATATATATTTATTACAATCTGCAAAATTTTTACCATAGATTCCCGACTTCTTTTCTGGTGGTATACTATCTAATTTTTTGTTGTTTAGAATATTTTTATGCTAACTTATTCATAGGTACTAATATAATGTTAGCATACTTAAAAGATTTTCTGCAATTTTATGTAGCCCAAGGACGATAAGTAAAAATTTTATAACTTTTCTCTTCTTTTATTGCCAAGAGAGTTGAGATTTCTGTAGGCTGCTTATATTTTTTTAAATGAATCATTTCCTTACAAAATGCATTATTTAATGCTGTTCCTACTATTTGGTTATATTCCTTGATATTCTGTGTTATTCAAAGATAAGTTCATGAGTTTCTGTACTGAACTACAGTGTGATCAGCGATGCTTTCCCCCATGGCAAGGAGTTCGTAATTAATGAGCCTCTTAAATTGGTTTGTGTATAGTATGATTGGTTGGTTTTATTGTTTTACTGTCTTGCTAATCACAGAGACCCAACTGGCTAACAAGCGGCACATCTGCCCATAGGCAAAATACTCTGGGGGAAAACAAAACTGATGCAATATTAATTACTGCATGTTTATGTTGTCTTTCGTTGGAATTATTGTGGGTGTCCTTTGTGTGTATATACCAAATTCCAACTTTTCATTATTTTTTATTATTTTGAGGTTCAAAAATGATTCATTATCTGTTTTCTTTTCATATGCAAATACTAAGCTTGATTCTTGTAAGTATTTTTTTTTTAATTTGAATGGTGTTTAATATCTGATTTTACTACTGAGGCACCACAGGTGATGAACACTGATGATATATGAGATGAAATTATATATTGGAAAAGGATTTTTTAGAAAGAAAACTTTCCAGTTCTAAGTTTAGTGTACCTCCACGGTATTTGCCATTTATGAGAACTGAGGAAAAACTGGAAAAACCTCAGTCAGGGAGGACAATCCTGGTGGGATTCGAACCCCAGATTTCCCGCTTACGAGTCCACGCCTTAACAACCTCGGCCACCCATGTTCTTATAATCTTTAAGTCTAGAAAAGGAATCATGTTGTCTTGTTCTGTCTCAGAAATAAATTTATTTTCCCTATTTTGTAGGTTTAGCAATTTCAAAGCATCATTCAAGTGCTTCTTATTAACCACTGTAAAGATACCATCCACGTATCTGGGCCAGACTTTAAAAATGTAAGGAAATGGTTTGGTGATGTGCATTTCTAAACTACTCATATATAAATCAGCCAGAAAAGGTGATAATGAATTCCCCATACCTAAACCTGCATTTTGTTTGTGAAATTCACCTTTGAACCTGAAGAAATTATGATTGATGCAGACTTTGGTTAGTTGGGCATATTCCTTAATGTCCTCATTGCTTAGTTTCAGAGACTGCAACAACTGTAGAAACACATCTTCCTACCAACAGCCAACTAGCAAGATGGCCCATTCAGAGATTTCAAAAATTTCCTAGGTTTGATAGCTTAAGTGAAAATAATTCCAAAGAACTGGTGGAGAAAATTCAAGATTTGATTTTCCAAAAAGATGATCTTCTAGTGTCCTTTAATGTGAATTCACTCTTTCCTAGCATACCGTAATGCAAACTCCCAAATCCCTTCAGAAATGATTGCAGTTAAAATATTTTTAAATTGTACTTCATTTTCCTTTTATGGTGTACAAAAGAACTATAATGAATGTACTGTTCTGCACATGAAGCCTTTGAAAATCCAGTTTTTAGTGTTATAAAAGAGCCAGTAACACCACTCTTAGTTTTTCTTTCTTTCTCTTTTCTCTTTTTTTCTTTCCCCTATCTCTTTTCCAGCATGATTATCAAACTATTCAAAGTACAGTAATTCTTTTGCAGTGAAAAATTGTTCAGCAAAGCATTGTGATTATATATCTTTTCTTAGCTCTCTTATAGAACTAAATATATGAAGAAGAAGAAGAAAAAAAGGTAGGCTATGTGTTTATAACATTTTTATATAGCACTCAAGTCTTTAGCACAGGCTCCTTTGCATCCTGTTGATATATGTAGTTATTATTGCTCTAAAACAGTTGTATTTCTTTTGGTTTTAAGAACTTATGATTCTAGTAAGTAATCATAAGGATAATGCAAAATGTGATCAACTTTAAACATGCACTTTATTTTAGAAAATACTAAGGATATCTTTTACAAAAATGTACATGATGCATAAACACATAAAATAAACAATAGAAAAACCCCAATAAAAGAATAATATAAATTTTAAACGTTGGCTTTTATTTATTGTGAAAAATATCAATAGTTTAATTACTTTTGGAATTTTCTGGTCTTTTTGCAACAAAAAATAATAATTATAGACAATTTTGCTGACATTATTTTGAACACAAGGATTTTATTGGATTCCATCAACAAAAATGTATAGAGTATCTGCAATTTTATACAAGAAAATGATGCTTTGTTGATACCCCAGAATACTGCTGCAGGAATCAAACTTATGTTGAGACAGAGATTAGAACAATATAAAATAACTTTTAGTTCAGTATTTGGTTTACTTGTGTGAAGACCCATTTTATTTTATGTAATAGCTAAGAAAATATTTGTATAGTAGGAATATAAATAGATATGCTCTTGTGGCATGTAACATTGCAGTAAGGATCAAGTTTCTCAATGGTGCTTATTTATTCTTCTTGTATTCATAGTTGATCCTTGTATTGCCCAAACTTAGCATACAGCGTCGAATAGCTTGTTGACAGAGGTGAAAATCTTTAAATGGTGGTACAAGTGTTTTGTCCAATGTGAGCAGGATTTCAACATACGTCTTCAGGGCTTCTATTACCTTGTCACTATCTTCCAGACGAGTAGCAGTTTTAAACATAGCATCAGTATCCTGAAAAAAATATAGTAACTACAACTTTTAGTCATCATTTAGCTGAATTTGGAAACCAAATTCTTTCTACTTCCCCCACCCCTTTATTTCTTTGCATTAATTATATTTAATTTAGTTTGAAAGCATCTTATATTTATTTTTTATTCCTGGAACCAAAATAATGTTGCCAAATGAACACAGTTGCTGCTGTTATAGTTTTCTATACTTATCTCCTAGCAGCTGAGTGCATTGTTACTAAGGATTACTTTTTGTGCTGAAAGATGCTAATTTTTATTAATCACAATTTGGCAAACAAACAAATTTTAAAAATGCAAAGGACAACAGGATTCCAAATTCAACAAAACATCCACAGCACACATAAAACAAATATATTCTGAAGGAAGCTTCTAGGAAAAACAAAAGTGGTAAATGATAGGACTGCAGAAGAGCCAATTATTCAACCATATTTTACTATGTATGGTTTTAGATACTTTTGCAGCTTATCAGCAAGTAAATATATAGTTTAACCTTAAAAAATGTTTATAATTCACCCTTTTATATCAATTCAGATTCCTAGAGTCTTGCAATGTGTGAATTACCAAAGTGAATTATCGTGCATTCCATCAACCATCAGCTAGTGGCAGAAGTTGTTGAAGCATGAACTTGTGAGTGGGAGGTCTTGGGTTCGATTTCTGCTTGAGGTTTTTTCCAGTCCTCATAAATGGCAAATGCCAGGGAGGTATCCTAAGCTTCCCATCTGGGAAAAATATTTCTTTCCCTTCTTATTTTTAGAACCAGTTAGCCAGATGGCAAATGGTTGATTTCACAGTAGTGAGCTAAGAAAGCAATGGCTTATAATAGGCTTAAGTATTCTATTCCATGAGTATGTATATGCATACAGAATCAGCATGTGCTGTCAGGTGGTTATTCAAGGAAAAATTCTCAAATTATCGAGTTCCAAGTTGTGCTGAAATTAATAAATTAGTTAATAAATTTCATGAAATGGGAATTCAAGATAAGAAGCAAAGGCAACAATAAAAGATAAAATGTATAGGATAAATTCACAACCTTAGAGAAACTGAAGTGAACATCCATCAAGAAATAAATTAAATTTCCCCAAGGGAATTAGGGACACTGATGGATAATTTCATTACTAATGCTAGAAGAGTCCGATGCTAGCAATGGAGGAAGGTGGACAGGTTTATTGGATGCTCTGTAGTGAGCAAGGAGTAAGGTGACAATTTGGAAAATTATCAGACAAGAATAAGTTGTTTATGAAGAAGAAAACAGAGAAAAGGAATTGATATAAGGGGAAATTATAGATCATCTATTACCTGTAATGGTGATAATGCCAATGCTCATTATTGGTGGAGTAGAAGTAAATCCTTGTCCATCAAATTTCAAGCAAATGATGAGTTGACAAAAAAATTATAACAGAAGAAGTTGGTGAATTGAAGAAAATGGAAAAGAAGCTTAATACAAAAATTTATACCAACAGGAAGCAATTAAAAGTAGTCCTGCAAGCGATGAAGAAAGAGGTGAATACAGAACTTTGGGTACGTAAAGAATAGATGGAAAAAAATCAGTAAAAAAAGATGTGAAGAAGGACAAAGAAAATTAAATGATTAAATCAGATGGTGGAAGAAATGTTTGAAAGTAAATTAGGTTTAAAATTGGTTGGATGGAAAATAGTAAATTTTTACATTTTTGGAAAAAAAAAAAAAATGGAAAACCTAGGCCAATCATGGTAAAGCAGCAACAATTAATTTGAATTGGCAAATATTAAACAGTGCTAGCAAATTGAAGGGGATGAAAATATATATGGAACAGGACTACAAACAAAAGAACAAAGAAAATATAACAACACATTATTTCAAAAAATGAAGAAAGCTAGGGATAATGGAAAAAGTGTAATTGTCAAAGGATTATATCTAATATCGATGGTAACAGGCAGGGAATAGTCAATGAAAACTGCAAAAGAAGCAATGGATATGTATACACATGTAAGATTTGAGTTTTAGTAGTTTTGTTGCTGCGTGTGGAGAATGCTTTTATTGGCAAACTTCAAGATTTGCACCAATTTTGTTTAATTTCTCATTTGTTAAAACTACATCTTTGTATATGTTTCTTGTTTTGCACTGAACCAGTAGTATAAAATTATTACAATTCTTGAAGGAGCGAATTGCCCAGGTAACTTCTGATTAATGCCTCACAAATGCAATGAGCTGATTTATATTTATAATAATGTTACAAAAATACACAGCTCTAAAGTCTTTAGAATGAATGTAGACTGATGACTACTCAGAAGTCAGGACAGATAGGCAGGTGGTTGTGAGTGGGGAGGGGAGCCGGCCTTGGCCAAAATGCAAAAACCCATGCAAGTGGTGAAGAAGTTGGTGGATTTCACCAACTTCCGTCTCTTCTCAGATCTGAATTGGAGGAATCTTATTTCCAATGGTATAAAGGCTTTGTAACATCTTTGAACAAAATCATTAATGTTCAGTGAAACCATACAAAAAATAAGAATTTCAAAGAGTTCATTCTTTTTTTCATACTTTATCCCAAGAACTTTTCAAATTATCTTGGTATTATGGGGAGAAAAAAAAACCCTTTGGGACATTCTATATGAATAAAAATTAATAAGTAGCTCTTGTTAAAGATAAGGCAAAGCATTTGACAGAAATCATAAAAATAGAGTAAAATTTGTATACCTGTAGAGCTTTCAGTCCTTTAAGAATGTTTGTATATTGTTTACAAACAGAACATTGTACCATAAATTCAGGTATATCTGCTGGTACAGTTATTGCAGCATTGCATCTCATTGTATCATGACCATCATTTCCAGTGTCACAGCGAAACCGGAGAATTTCAGTTTGCATTTCACTGAGAAGAGGCCAGTCTTCAGTGCAAGGTATACATTTACAGTCAAACTTATACTGTAATTTTAATTGTGCCTTTCTTTGCTCTGGAAGAGTTTGGGTAAAAATTGGGCCATAGTTTTCTGCTATTATATCTCCATATTTTATGTTTTTTATTGCTCTTGCTATTACAGAATTGTTGATGAAATACCTGAAAAAGAATGTAATAACATAATTTAATTTTAGTGTTTGAGTAGTGTGCGGTTTGTATGCTTTAGTTGCCCTTCTGAAGGAAGTTTTGCTATTTTAATATATAATTATGTAAAAAATATCCTCTTGGTGCTGCAAGAAGAAAACTTTCATTATCATGTACAGCACAATATCACAGTGACTCGCTAGCAGGCACAATAATGATGAATAGCATTATTGCCTGCAACAGTAGCCAATGATTAGCAGGTGGAGAAAGAAATGAAGTAATTTTTTCTACTTTTTTGGAGAGAGAAGATTCTGATAAAGTTCCAATTGCAATTATTTTGTTTAATTTTTTCTCTCTGCTTTATTATAGTTTCATTAATACATGCTGCTTTACTCCCTTAATTTTCAGTAAATGTGAAGCAAAATAATTTTGAGAAAAATTTATTAAGTTCCTTTTTCTACTCAATTTAGTCCTCTTTTTTTTTTTTTTTTTTTTAATATTAATTTCAAAATATTTTTAATTATGAAAATCAAGCTTGATACCTTGAATGTTACTAGGCAATTTACATTACATTATTTACAAAAATAAGGAACACTAATCCTGAAATTAATAGTTTTTAAAGATTAACCTAGAATAAATAATAAATGCCAGGAGTGCTTCATAAAATTTTGATCATATTTCAAAGCTTTTATATATACTCCATTTTTGTTTTCTGAATAGGGACTATTAACTGTTTGGATGTACAAGCTCCAGCTCCATGCAGATATCAGATCAAGTTTTGACTAAATTGAAGTATGTATCATATAGGCTGTTTATAAATTAATGTATTGTTACTATTCCAGGAGTAACAGTCACATAAATTAAAAATTATTTTTTATTTTGCAGAAAATCTGTACTGTTTGTTTCCTGACAAACTGCATTTTTCTTGAAAAATTGTGGCCACCACCTATCAAAATTCATAACACTTTGGATTTGAACCATGGGGCAGTTTTTTCTGACATGCTGTTAAATATTAGTTCCATGAATAGTTCCACTGTGTCAAATTTTTCTTGTTAATAACCCAAACACTTTATCACATGGGAGTATGAATGGCTTTCTCTCAAATCTATGAACAATGTTTCATCTTGTCTTACATTAATCCAATGCATAGTAGGATTAATGTATAACTTTTATTTTGTCCTGATGCTTCATCAGGTAAGAGATGTAGTTTGATAACATTTTCAGGTAAAAAAAATCTTACAGTAGTCATATAAGTAGGAGCATACCTTCTTTGTATCCTATTCTTCACTATATATATAGGTAAAGTGCCTCGAATCCATATTACAAATACAGGAACAATTCGCCCAGAGTTATCTATAGTAAAATGTTTCCTGCATAGGAATATTTGGCAAGGTCAAATGCTAATTAAGTCATGTGATTTTCTCTTATTTTGTAAAACTTGCCTCAAGAAATGTAAAATGTGCTCCTAAGCTTGTATGTATTAAGTTCTACTTGTGCTACTCTCTTGCTGCTGTCAGAGATTGATACCTTTTCATTTTGGCCTCTAGTTTTTCATATTTACTATAATCATCATTTTGAGGGTGGCCAAAAGTAGAATTAATACATCAACATTTGCCACAGGCAGCGTTTCTTATAGAGAAGAAATAAACTCGCTACATAATTCCTTTCTCTTCCTGATGTAGGTATAACTTACAACACCTGATATACTTCCTTTTGTTATAGGATGATGTATCTAGGTCAAATAAATGTGAATTAATGAAAATGTGGGGGGGATGCTTAGTTCCTTTCTCCACTGACTGATTCAAATATAGAATTTAGAATTCTTTTACCTTATATTCAATTCACTTTATTATACTATCCATGGAGGTTACAGGCTCCTGTTGGATATTGTCTATTTCTACAGTTGGAATTTGTACCTTGTTACGAATTTAAAATTTCGTCTTACAGAGCTTGAGTTATAAATCATTAAGTAACATTTTAATGTGTATTTGAATTATTTATCCCCTTGCAACTGTTTAATATGCTTTAGTATTCTGTCATATAGAAGAAGTCCTTGTATATTCGAATCTTTGTCAATTATTTTCATGCTGGTTTGTGCCTATAATAGTCATAATTGTTTTGGGCATTATGTTCGTGGACATTGTTATTTTTTAAAAGATGTTTTTCAATAGCAAATAGTTTTGCTTTGTATGCATATAAAGAGTAAAGAGTATGTTATTTTCAATAAATCCACCTATACGTGACTCTCTGGGCTTTATGTTCTGGATTATCCTAACTGAATTCTCATCACTATTTTCACCCACAACAAGGTGTACAACTAGAGAATGCAGCTTATGACTACCTTCTACCACTGACCTGTGAAGCTCCAGTATCAGTCAGCAAAATGAATTATCATTAGACATCTCTTTAGCATTCAACAGTTTGGAGTTGATTAATTATATTTTAAGCATATTTTCTGGGTAGACTTGACAATCTTGTGAGATTTAAATATAAACCATGAGATGTACTTGGCTATCTCTAACTCCTTAGATTGGTTTATAAAACAGAATCCCCCACCAGTATCATTTGGATAGCAGAATGAACAAACTTGGACTGATCGGAACATAACAGAGTAGAGAAAAACCCCTCTCACTGCCATGAATCAAACACCCAGACTGTAGTCTGTAGTCTGGTATCTGAGCTATCTTGTGAAAAAATTAAGGGAGAGAGAGAGTCATTGATATCCTTAATTTATTTTGATCCTGTTCCAGAATGCCCTGCTAATATTAACAGTACTTTAGTTACTACTTATTTGAATAATATTTACCCTGAATATGAGAAACCAAAATCAATAATCAATGCTGTGAAAGCTTCAAGTTTTAAAATATTTACCTTGTTATTCCTGGATCACAAGAGTGGTTGAAAAGTGCTAGAGTTGGATACAGACCTCCTCCAATAAACAAAGACCGTGCATTGCTGAGTTTCCTAGAGGGATCCAACTGCAGCTCAGAAATTTCATGAGCATTAAATTGAAGAATCTGCAAATGATGAAGTAACAGCCCTCCCACAAATTTCTCAGCAGAAGATAGCTCACTTCCTGTAAAGTATAATAATATTTATCATTAATTATTTAAATGTAATTCAAATATAATTATTCTTTAACTTTCTTCATATCATTGCTTTTGTTCTTTGTGGTGTATATATGTTTTTTTTTATTTATTTATTTTTTTTTTTTTAATATTCTGTGAGGAAATTCAAATGTTCCTATATAAACAATTGCATTTATCCATTTCAGTAAAACCTTTCTTCGCTGTAAATATCACTGATTACTGTTAGTTTTAAGAGCAATTTTTTTATTCTTGTAGCAATTAAAATGAAATGAAGTCCTGAAACTAGAATTTGGTGTATGTTTATTTTATTATCACCACCTCTTCATTATTAAAATATTTAAATTTTATTATCACCACCCCTTCATTATTAAAATATTTAAAAGTATATCTAATTCCTCTTTTCTGTGACCAGTGATGAAACTTATTTCAAGAAGTCTACAATAGTGAATGTTTAGAATTTCTAGTAAGATATTGTTGGTATTACTCATATTTGACCAAGCTACTCTATAAAAGATAGTTTATCACCTACAGTAGACAGAGGTTTGGTTATAGAGATTTCATGCTACAATATATAGGAATCGACAAAAAATTATTAAGCATTACTATACAAAATTGCAAAATTTGGTATAGAAAAATAAATAGTTCTTACTATCTAATATAAATATGTACATTAGAAATTAGAATTTACACAGAAACTGGAAATGCTTTAAAAGAAAATGGCTATATTTTGAATCATTACTTTAATATAGCTTTTAAAAAACAACCTAAATAGGCTAGATGAATTGCAACTTAAGTACATTTTAAAATACACGGAATAGATAATGCAAGCAAAAGTAACAGAAGAAGAGAGGCTATGGAATTAAGTTTTGTAGGAGAATTTAGAGAATTAAAGTTAATTTTTTAATGAATCACCTGGTAAATGATAAACACAATAGGTAAAATCTGAATGCCAAAGCTGGGGTTTTCTAAATATAATTAAAAATGTATGCATAAAATTTCATTTTTAACATACCTTCATTGGTTCCTATGGAACCAAAAAATCCTCCAGCCTTCAAACAGTGGAACAGAAAAACAGCAACATCTGTTCTGAACAAGAAGTCTAAGGCAGGTCGAGATTCTGCATGGGAAACCAGGTGGTATACATTTAAATAATCTGTTGGTAAGTATTTTTTTATATCATTTTTATTGCTTTGGTCCTGAAAAAAAAATAATGAAATGGCTTGTTTATAGGCACAGGAATGATACAAAAATTCAATTAAAAACAACCCCATTACATATGGACCTAAAGTGTGAAAATGCACATAAACACACTTTTGCAAATTATTTTTTTAATATTGCGAGAATTACTAAGATTGCAATAATGATTGTACCTGCTTTAATGTGTCCTTAATATCCAGAAAATATTGCAGTCCTTTCTCAGACAGGATTCTCAAAGCCATAAAACAAATTATAGAAGCTCCTGATGACCAGAGATTTTCTAAAACAGAGCACTCAACTGCATGATGAGTGGAAAGGGCTTTCTCTTGGCATTCAATAGAACAGAATGCTACTGCACTACACCATTTGCATGGCACCAGAGCTTCAAGTCTACAAAAATTATTGAAAAAATTTAATATAACAAAGTACAAATAAAAAATCCCAGATAAGGTATTAAACTCATTAAAAATAGCTACAGTGCATCCGAGTATTAGGGTAACATTTTCTAAAACAGAGCGCTCAACTGCATGATGAGTGGAAAGGGCTTTCTCTTGGCATTCAATAGAACAGAATGCTACTGCACTACACCATTTGCATGGCACCAGAGCTTCAAGTCTACAAAAATTATTGAAAAAATTTAATATAACAAAGTACAAATAAAAAATCCCAGATAAGGTATTAAACTCATTAAAAATAGCTACAGTGCATCTGAGTATTAGGGTAACATTTAAACATGCAAGTTGCATATCATTTGCATGAAGTTCCTGGAAATTATGTTATCTTAGCAGGTTCTAACTTTCAAGAGCTTTTGGCAACAAATATATTCATTTATTTGACTGCTTTTTGAGTACCTTAATGACATTTGGTTAAATCATCTGTCTGGCAAAATCCCTAATTCAAAAATTATGTTTTTGAGATATAATAATTTTAGGGATTTCTGCTTGACTAAAAGATGTAAAATGTGAACTTATGAGAATACAAAGTATCTATTACATTAAAATTCACAGGGACATCATTTTATGAGTTCTTTCAGACTATAAAGCTTCCTTTTTTAATACATTATATATTATTGTTATACCAATTTTGGGCTTTGAGACTTACATAGTACAGCACCTAACACTTTATATCGGCCTCCCAATATATAGAATTTCTAGCAAAAATTATCTTTTTTTACAAGCTTTTGGATGCACATTAGCATGCAAGATCATATAGAGATACATAGTATCAGCAGTATCAGAATTGACTCCCTTTTATGCTATACTTAATATAATTTAGAAAATCACATAGTATGTCAATGATTATATTATTAAATAGCATTTGCAATGAAAAAAACTGTGCAATGGCTATATGCAAAAGAAGAAAAGCAAACGAGAACTGAAATTTCACAACAACATAGAAAGAACTCTAAGAAATTTCTTCTATTTCATCCATATGACACACCTATACTGGTGCTCATTGTTTTAGTACATCTATAACGTTTTAGGAATTGAAATAAATTTTACTTTGTTTTATTCAACATATTTATATATTCCAACTATTATGCAAATACATATTTTCATCAAAGTAAAGGCCTTTTAATACTTTTTAAATAATGCCCAAATATTAAAAATGTTATAATAGTGTGCAACTGATATTATTTCCATGTTATATCAAGCCCTTGGTAGCCTGTAATTAACACAGTTGACACTATCTTAACTAATCTTTGGTTAAAAAACAACTTGCAGGATATGTGATGGTAAGACAGCTCCCATGTAAGTAGTATTACAGTGGATAAAATTTATATAATTCAAATAGTCAAGTATGGAAGTGGCACAGAATAATGCATTATCCAGGATAACTTATTTGTAACAAGTTTACAATTTACCATATAAAACACCTCAGACTTTATACAATTTTTGTTGCAATTATTCAATGATGAAGGAAAGGAAGGAAGACTCAAAAGTTATGGAATAACCTGCTACTCTAAGCAGTTGTCCCGCTTGAAGGTCACGTCATCTACATTTTAAAGAAGAGAATAAAAGCCTAGACACTGCATTCTCTCCCAAAGCAGGGCATGATCTTGTAGCAGAACATATCATTAGAATAGGTTCAAAATGAATAAGCTTTACTTACTTGTGATGTTCTTAAGCATGACAAATAATTTATTAATATTAAGATGGTAGAAGGATAGTTTTGATTTAACCAAATTTATGCCACAGAACAACATTCTCAGCCATAAGCGTTCTATTGAATTTGTGTGGAATGAACTTGATAGAACAGTTTGGAAAAGTAGCATATAAATTTGCACAAGTCAAGAGAAGATATTTATAAGAAATAGAGTGAATTATCAAAGGATTTCTTGAATAAACTCGTGACTAAAATCTATGATTGTGCAATTGAGACAGAAGGAGGTTATTTTAAAAAAAGCAAATTTTAAGATGGAAATCACTTGAACACATCTTAAATATATGCAGTGAACCTGTTTATGTGTTTCAGATGGGGCAAGGCATAGTTTGGATGATCAAAATCTGAGCAATTTGGAAAATTCATTGACATAAGTAACACAGTTTACATACATTTTATTGTGACAATCAAAATCTCTTAAGTCCGGTAAGGTTACCTGACACTTGCTTGCAAATACATATTAACTGGGATTTCACCTCACATTTATAGATCAATTTGCTATTATTCAGTTATTGTATGACTAAGTCAAATTACATACTCTTGTGTCTTAACTTACTTGTTTATATTTACAACATATTTTGCAGACCATCGTCTGTATCCACAGCTAATTGTTGACTGCTGGATAATTAACCATATACTTTTTGGATTGCATTTTCTGCTCTGGTGGAGGTGTGACGAACTTAAAGTTGATGTTTTCATCCCCAGCAGTGGCGAAGTTCACTGATCTGTCTCTGAATTTATATATGTATATAGATTTTCTCCCATGATAGTAGCTTTGAATCCCTGTGCTGACTTAAATAATTTTTCTTTTTCCACCATGTCATGGTTCTCTGTCCAGAAATGAGATGCCACTGCTGATTTCTTTATTTGTTTGTTTTTAATGTTCCTGAAATGCAACTGCATGCCTATGTTTCTCTTTATTTTTCCAATAAATATTTTTTGGCACATTTTATTTGGTAAATACCTGCTTTTTTTTTCCATTGGTATACTTTCATTAATTTTGCCATTCAGGAGATTTTTAACATAAAATCTGTTTATTGGTGCCAATCTTATATTAGATTCTTTTAGAATATTTTGAAATTTGTGCCTATGTGAATTTTTTGAAAATTATCTTATCTTTTCCAGCTAAGAGTGCTGTTGTTTCTTTTTGCCTCTTGAACGTCTGTACTTTTTTGTGAAACAGTTCTTTGCTAAATCCTTTTTTAATCACTGTTCTTTCTATTTGCTAGTATTCTTTGGAGTATTCTTTCTCATTGTATACATGTGTTAATACTCTAATAAAATAAAAGATTATTTGGTAGATTTAGAAGTGGTGGGTGATTGAAGGTCTAAACCACAAAGAAAAAGATATTAGATTTGAAAAAGTATTAAAAGATATAAATAGGAAAAAATTAGAAAACAAGACATACAGAAATATAATCAAATTTTTAAAAGAAAAATATGTAATTTATACAAAGGTTGATAAAGATAAAGATAAAGAGAGCAGAAAAGTGATACTGGATAAAAAAGAACATAATATGAGGATGCAAGAGTTGCTAGAAAAAAACAAAGAATTTGTACATGCCCAATCAGATCCATTAAAGGGCTGTATTAAATTAGTTAAGGATGCTCAGAAAACATGCACATTTATCCCAAAATTAGCACAAACAAAATAAAACAATAACCCATTAATAGTGAAAATTTAGGTTTATAAAAAATTCACAAGATTGGTAATTGTATGTGATCCACCATTAACATCAACAACACATAATCATACGATTTAGCAAAATGGTTAGCCATAGATTCAGAACACCAAAATGTCAAAGTCGTGGTACAAACAATTAATTTCTGTTATTATATAAATTAAGGATATAAAATTACAACCTACTGACATCTTAGTATCTTTCGATGTAGAATCTCTGTTTCCAAGTATACCCAAAGATAACTTCTACCTGATATCTTATAGCCAAGAACAAGCGATTATGAATGATGTGTACCTAAAGGAATACATAAAACTTGCTAAAAATTTACATAAATTAATTCTATTTTTCATTCAAGGGCAAATTTATAAACAAGAATCAGACTTACTATGAGCAGCTCTATATTTCCATTTCTAGCTCACCTCTTCATGAGTAAATTTGAAACATACATCAACACATTATTCCCATTTAGAGGCACATTTTAAATATGTATTTAAAATCTGGCACAGATATATTGATGATATATTTGCCATAGTTAACAAAATATTGTTCACAAACAAAACATAAATATATAATGTGCTACCAGTCTTGGACATTAAAATAATAAAACATTAGGCATTGCATTCTCCCCACAAACCTGGGAGAATTATGAGGTCAATTATTAACAACATAAATTCTACCATTTAGCAAACTGGTTATCATTACAGTTTCATTCACTACCAAAATTTGATAGCTAAGTTTAAGAAACTCCATGGATCTCATCAATAAAATTAAAGATAAAAGATTATTACTGAATGACACACTGGTTTCTTTTGATGCCCTGTTTCCCAGCATACCACAGAATAAATTATTAGTTTTTCTAAGAAACTGGTTACCATCAGCCAACCCAACAGAAGGACACATCAAAGAATGCATTGAATTTACTAAGTTGTGCATAAATCAAGCATTTTTATATTTGAGGACAAATTCTTTAAACAGAAAGCAGGACTTGTAATGGACAGTCCATTATCGCCTTTCTTAGCCGACTTATTCATGAGGTATTTTGAGAGGCACATCACTAAGGCTTTTCCCCACATTTTTAAGGTTTGGCATAAATATGTGGACAATGAATTCGCTATTATAAACAATAAGCAAGTTGAAGATGCACTAAAACTTTTAAACCTGCAACAGCCTTCAATTAAATTCACTGTCAAAACTGAAAGAGATAATATGTTACCATTTTGGATCTGAAGATAATAAAATTTAATAATAAACTTGAATTTGGCATCTATAGAAATGACACACATACAGATAACTATATCAAATCCCATGGTTTTAATCCAAGATCACATCAAACAGATCATTAACCACAAAATTAAAAGATTCCAGAAACAAAAAAGAATTAAACAAATAACAACTTTGAGTGATTTATCAAGGGGGGAAAACATTTAAAAAGTTCACATACCACCCATCAGCCAATAAGAAATTTCAAAAAATTTTCAAGCAGTACATCATCATCTTAGCACCTTAAAACTGATACAGTGTTAAAAATTTATTGAAATTAAACAAAACAGATTCCAGGCCCAAAGAGAAAAAAATCTAGTATTTACCAGATTAATAGTAAGGATTGTAAAAAATCTATGTAGGAAAGGCAAAGAGAAATGTAGGCATTAGGTTCAAGGAGCATTGGAGAAACATCATTTCAAACAAATAGATAAATCAGCTGTGACAGGATATTTTTGGATTGAAAACCATGAAACACAAAAAGGCCTCAAGTTATTAAAAACTCTTCAACAACCAAAAGAACTAAATATATGGGAAAGGATTTATATATAAAAACATGAGTATAACCTTAAGAATTTTGACATCCTGGAAGCAGACAGCACTTTATTTAAATTTATCACTAGACCACCAGAGTCAACACAGATACCTACCTACCCAGCTCCTATGAATGATCCAACAGTTGTTTAACAGCTGATGATGTGGACAATAGTTCCATGGAACATATATCCTGAATAAATCTCAGAAATAAGTGATATGAAAAATATTTGACTAATGCGGGAAAATAAAAGAGGATTTTAGAAGGAAGTGAGAATAAGGGTAGAAGATATAGAGAAACAAGAGATATGGGCTAGTTATGAGGATAAAAGTTCTTTAATTCTGTATAATATAAAACATTTAAAAGTAATTAGGGAAGAGAGAAATTTGTAGATCTATGCGACCAATATAAAAGAATAGACCTTGCATGTATGCATACTGGAATATTATTTTTAAAACAAACAGAAAATGATTGTATAGGAAGATGTATTGTATGTGAAAAGAGGGGTGATATCTTCCTTAGTTTACTAGCATGTGAAATGGTTAAAAGATGGAGAGATGAGGTAGGAAACAAATATTGGAATAAATTAACCAAAGATAATAGTAACAAGTGAAATGTTGGTGAACGCAAGGATTAAAAAGATTAAAATGATGAGGACATTTTTAGGAAAGGTAAGAGATAAGCGAATAAAGATCTTTAAGAAAGGGGCAAGAAAATGGGCATTGTGGAAAGGAAACAGATATTACAGTAGCTTTATTCCATACATACAACCAAGGGGGTTATAGTATATGAGAGAGCTTGTTTATAGAGGCATTAGATGTTATTTAAATGTAGATACATGGGTATAATGTAATATATTATAATAGGTGATAGTTTTATATGTTTTATTTTATTTTGTGAGTAGTAAATAGAGTGAATTAGGTCAAAGTCATTCAGATATTCCAGTAGAAATCTACTGATCAAGTAAAAATATAGTAAGTTTATGTTTGTAGTGTTTATTTTTATTTTAACATTTGTTTTGTATTTAAATGTTTATGCATGAATATTCATTCATCAATAAGAAAGACTCCAAAGAATACAAGCAAATAGAAAGAGCAGTAATTAAAAACAGATTTAGCAAAGAGCTAGTTTACAATAAAGCACAGAAGTTCAAGAGGCAAAAATTTATTAAAAAAACCAAAACATTTTTAGCAGGAAAAGATAAGATAATTTTTAAGAGTATTCACATATCACTGATGGATTATGCACAAATTTCAAAATATTTTAAAAGATTTTAATATTAGGTTGGCCCCAAAAGCAGATTTAATGTTAAAACATTTCCTGAATGGCAAAACTAATAAAAGTATTCCACTGGGGAAAAAAGAGGTATTTACCAATTAAAGTGTGCAGAATGCAAAAAAACTGTAATTGGAAAACATAGGCACAGGTTAAAAGAACACTTAAGGAACACTTAAATACAAACAAATGGAGAAATCAGCATTGGCATCTCATTTCTAGACAGAGAACCATGATATAGTGGAAAAAGAAAAATTATTAAAGTCAGCACAGTGACCGACAGAGCTACTAACATGGGAGAAAATCTACATAAATATATAAATTCAGAGACAGATTAATGAACTTCGACACTGCAGGGGATGAAAACATCAACTTTAAGTTCATTATACCTGCACTAGAGCAGAATTTATGTCACCAAAGAAATACAGTGAATTATTCAGCAGTTTACAATTAAGTGAGGGTGCAAATGATGGTCTGCAAAACATGTTCTAAATATAAACAAATAAGTCAAGCCACAAGAGTGTGTAGTTTGACTCAGTCATACAATAATTTAATAATATAACTTGTTTCACTGTACAAATTCAAATTAGCAGTGTTTGCTATTGTTTTTCCACAGAATTCTCAAAGTGCTATCTTACCTCTGCATGCTAATGAACATTTAGCAAATAATATATGTATATGTGTATTAGGTAGATATCTAATTTATAGCTTCTTATATTTTTATACATTATTATTTGTGTAAACAAGAGATCAAATTTGTTTAATCCAGATAAATGTATGTGGCATTATCTTTTACGTTTTGGTATAAAATAAAATATGTTTCTTTCCATATATTGTAAATAAAGTTTATTATTATGCTAGTAACTGAAAACAAATAAGCATATTCAAACTACTAAGTCAGGCTATCTGATGAAGAGAATGTACTGGGCAGAATCTTAGGTTGAATGTATAAATAAAGTATTTTTTTTACCTTTTAAAGCATTGGTAGCAATTTGAATTAGCTCGTTCCCCAAGCAATACAGCAACAAATGGCTTCTCAACTACAAGAACATCTCCAACAGTTATATCCTTTTGTGCAACTGCATAACGGCCTTGTTCTTCAGATACATTTATTGTCACAGAAGAGCTGGCAGATACATATGTAGGGCTTTTGCCACCAGTAACAGAAGGTAACTGTATATCTTGTGGTGAAATGTGTTTTTCATCACCTAGAAACAATACACAAATTCATATACCATTTTGCATTTTTCTTTTCTTACAATAATGAAAGTTGTTGCACAACAGCTATTTAAACAATGAGACGTAAGACTTCTACACAATGCTATGCTGGTTTACTAATTATATTCCTAAAAATAATAATCATTAATAATGTTTAAGTTATTTCTACTTGCTGAACTTTGCCAGCTGAACTCTCATATTTAAAAGAAGGAAAGCCACTATGAATTACAACTGTGGAAAGGTACATTAAAAACTTAATAATTACTGTTAAAGCGATCCTAATTCATTATCTACCTTGCTTATTGTTTGAGGCAGCCTTATTCTTGTCCAACATGGCTAGCATTATCTGAATATCCATTTGCCATTTCTGACGTTTCTCTAATGGCAATTTAGCTGAATCTAGTGCTGTAAGTGTTGCTCTAAATGATTCTTTTGATTCATCCAGCATATGTTTAGCAAGAAAACACCTGGATTTTCTGAAATGTATTGTAGAGCAAAACAAAAATTATATATTTTTAAATTTAAAAATGTTGGACATTATTAAGCATATTACTGGAACAAATTGCTGAAAACTATAAAATATTATTATGGTACTGACCAGCCAGGCCTTGAATTTATATGTAAGGGAAAATTTTAAACTACAAAGTACAGACATGACAAATGTGTATTTTGAAATAAAGAAGGATGGAAAAGAAAAGAAATGCATTCAAAATAAAGTACACAGCTGCCCTCTTTGTTCCTGTTGAACGTTGCTATTTAGAAAAGTATTAACTATTCTGTGAAAAATAATTACATAGATAGTCATAAATTTTCTTTTAAAACGGTAACCAATTGTCAGTATTTGTTAATTTAAGAAAAAATAAGCACATTAAAGATTACAGGTTTTTTTCTGTCTCTCACAAAGTAATCAGGTTGCTCAGTAGACAGCAATTATGTTAAACACGTGCCCTTATCTGAGTAAATCATCGCAATCAGAGATAAGAGAAACATATCTATGTAAATACATGTAAGATGTCAATAAAAGTACTTCGTAAAACAAAATGCAAGTAAAAATATGAAGTTTTAAAATTCAGTTTTATGTAAGAGTAATACTCATATCTTTTTACTGAATGCTTTCTTTTGGTAGCATTACCACCTAAAATTCTAAACTGTAAAGTTTACTGCAAGAGTATCTCATAAAATAGGAGAGAAAGAAAGAGAGAAAAAAAATTTCCAGATAATATATAGTTTATTAATATGTCGTGATGAGTTGAACCAAATACTCTTTCAGCTTTATCACCTTACTATTTAATTCAAACATATTTTACACACCCTTTGTTCACATGCACACCATTTGTCTACATCATGAGCTCCTTATCGACTGTCACATTACATTACATTACATTTGTCGCATTACACATATAACCAATATGTACATATAATTGGAGTTACATTTAATAAATTCTAATAAAAGAAATAGGAATATATTTATAAAATATGCATGCTTATGAACTGTTTAAAGATTTTATAATAACAAGCTATTAAAAAGAAAATATCAATATATTTATAAAATGTGCATGTTTATGATAAAGGAAATTATCATTTGAACAATAGAGGCTTTAGATTTTGCTTTATTATGCCATCACACAATTTACACACACATCTACCACTGGGGTTATGGTATGACTTGTCTGTGCATATTCCATGATGAAAATCACGAACAGTATATTATGTTAAAATGTGTCTTTACTCCTAAGTTTACCGCCACGGGTGGCCGAGGTCGTTAAGGCACGGACTCGTGAGCGGGAGGTCTGCGGTTCGAATCCCGCCAGGACCGTCCTCCCTGACTAGGGTTTTTTCCAGGTTTTCCTTAGTCTTCATAACTGGCAAATGCCGGGGAGGTACCTAAACTTAGGCCTGGAACGCTTCCTTCCTTAAAAAAAAAAAAATATCCTTTCCCAATTTATCATTTCATCTCATGTATCATCAGTGTCCACCGCCTGTGGTGCCTCAGTAGTAAAAACGGGCGTTAAACACTACTCAAAAAAAAAAAAAAAAAAAAAAAAAAAACTCCTAAGTTTCCTTCATTCACTTTCTGTTCAATGGCATCGGCAGCATGGAAGTCTGGGTTTATCATTTTTCTCTTTACTTCTCTTGTGTGTTTCATCTGTTGTTCTGTAGAAGGCAGTAGCATTCAGATTCTTAGATCTTTTAAGTAGAAAGACTCCTTGGCAAGTTCATAGATCATTCTTGTTGGTGATGTTTTCCCTACTCTCAGTGCACATTTGAGAAAATGAAATTTGACACTTTTGATTCTTTCAAAATCTCTGAGTGTTAGTTTGTCCCAGATTAATTCCAGTCCATAAGTTACTATGGGGGAGATAGTAGTGTTGCTGTGATTGATGACAGGGCAGATAAATTATTTATGATGAAAATAAAGAATCTGTCTTCCCTGGCATGCTTATGAACTATTAAAGGAAATTATAAACAAGCTTGTCAAAAAATGATAGTCTTAGTTTGGTACATTTCTTAAAAATAGAACAGCAACTCTAAACTTATGATGTTACAAATGGTATTTGTTTGCTTCAAGACTGAACTTGAAGTTATTTCAACACATTATATTACAAAACATCAAATATAATGTAAATTATAATTAATCTGTCATCTAACACATACTTATACTTCACTAACTTTTAAATATGGTGGGACCAGTTTCGAAGAGACATCCTCTCCATCTTCAATCAACTTGATGACTGGTATGAGAGACTAACATCTATGAGGACCTGTGGCTCCGTCCTAGGTGTTTTTTCTTTATAAACTGGAAATTGGTACTACATTCTCCCATAATGTCGAAATTCATAAGATGATCCCTATGTTTATGAATGTAAATCTTCTCCCATGTGTCCAATTCTGTACATCCATGTTGTTCTTTAAGTAAATTTATTTCTCTTTTTATATCACGATTATTTTTCCAAAAAAGGTGTGCGACTGCTGACCTATCAATCTGTTTGTACTTAACATTCCTGAGATGTTCCTTTAACTGTGTTTCTTTGTTCCTTTTAGTTTTTCCACTGTATATCTTATCACATTCTTTACATGTCATTTGTAATTGTAGATGCCTGACTTTTTCTCTTGTGGAATATTATTAAAACTATTGTCCACTAAAGCATTTTTCAGAGTGTGTCTGTTAACAGGTGCCAATTTAATGTTAATATCTTTAAAAATTTTTTGGAATTTATTCATAGCTACTGGATGGTAGGTGAATTTTTTAAAAACTGGTCTCTGTTTTTCAGTTAATAATATAAATTCCAAAAACTTTTTAAAGATATTAACATTAAATTGGCACCTGTTAACAGATATACTCTGAAAAATGCTTTAGTGGACAACAGTTTTAATAACATTCCACAGAAGAAAAAGTCAGGCATCTACAACTACAAATTACATGTAAATAATGTGATAAGATATACATTGGAAAAACTAAAAGGAACATAGGAACACAGTTAAAGAAACATCTCAGGAATGTTAAGTACAAACAGATTGATAGGTCAGCAGTTGCACACCTTTTTTGGAAAAATAATCGCGATATAAAAAGAGAAATAAATTTACTTAAAGAACAACATGGACGTACAGAATTGGACACATGGGAGAAGATTTACATTCATAAACATAGGGATCATCTTATGAATTTCGACATTATGGGAGAATGTAGTACCAATTTCCAGTTTATAAAGAAATAACACCTAGGATGGAGCCACAGGTCCTCATAGATGTTAGTCTCTCATACCAGTCATCAAGTTGATTGAAGATGTAGAGGATGTCTCTTCGAAACTGGTCCCACCATATTTAAAAGTTAGTGAAGCATAAGTATGTGTTAGATGACAGACTAATTATAATTTACATTTAACAAGCTTTACAGTGTGAGTTCCAACAGAATTTTTTAAAAATGTCTTATTTTTCAAAAGTTCTTAAATGAATCCAATATAATGCTTCTTTCCTGATATTTAAAGAAAAAATGTCACATTTACCTGTCTAAAACTTTGTAGCATAATTCAGTGGGGTAATGAAGAGACAACACTAAGTTTATATCTTGAAGTGCTAACTGATATTCTGCTAAATGATAAAAAACAGCAGAGCGGTTTGCTAATGTGATAGCAATCTCTCGAGATGCACCTAGAACATAATTCCAAACAGAGTTCTTGTAAATATTAAGTTTGAAATTAAACTTCCAAGTATACAGTGTCATCCATACACATAGGTATGATTTTATAAAAGTATAAGGTTTTAGTGTTCCATCCAACTGCCACAAACCATGGAAAGATCATATATTAAAATTGGCATAAAAGTAAAGTTACATTATTTTCCCTCTTTAATAATTACATTTGTTGTGGGCTGCCTAAAAAATGTAAAAATAAAAGGATTATATTTGGCCTTATACATTATACTAAAAGTAAGTACTATTATTCTTTAAATTATGAGTGAAACATATAAACTGAAAATCAGAAAGATTAATGTTAATTTACAGGAAAGCAAAATAGAGAGCACTTTCATATTCTTACCATCTTCCCATGGTGTTTTTAAAATGCTGTTATTGTAGCTATTCAAAGCATTATGATAGTCTGATTTTTGAAAAAAGTTGTTCCCTTCTTCTTTCAATTGTTTAGATTCCTTATCATCCTTCCCAAAACTAGAAACATTCACTTTATGTTCATGAACTATGGGCAATTTGTACACATACTCAAAGCGGTCTTCATTGGTTTTCAAATCATTCAGCTCATCCAATTGCTTCCCACTTACAGAATTTCTGAGGTTCAGATGATGAGTTTTCAAATAGCTTTCTTCTGTATTTAATTGTTCCAAGTGTGAAAATAATTTCATTTTGTGCAGCTGCTTTTAGTGTAAAAGACCAGTGGAGAGAGCATGCATTCTAATTTTAGATATCCAAATTTAGTACAGCATGGGACAGTCTTACCAACCTACCCTATTGACTAGCAGGTAAACTAAATGAATTTGTAACCAACTTAATTCATTTACCATGAAATGTACTGAATACTTTGTTTTACATAACTGGAATTAAAAAATAATGAAATATGCTAGATATTTTAAATGATAATTTGATCCAAGTGTTCAAACCTTTAATTTGTAGATTAACAATATAACACATCAGGGAATATGACTTGAAGCTCTAGGAAATATCTTGTAAATTATTGGCTAAACATTTTGAAATTGTGGGTACCTATGTCTTTTGGTGTTTTACAGTATTTGAAGCATCTACCTACCGATGTACTTTTTTATAAGGGGAAAATTCTTACACCTATTATTTTCTTCCAGTAACAATTATCATTACTGATAGATTTTTTGGAATGCTGATCTTTAGATACATTTAAAAGTGAATGGAGCAAGTTGAAATTCTATTTGATGCTGTTTAGTTAAATTTTTTGTCTTGGGTTTCAGTAATTCACAGAATTGACATTAGACAGCTAAGAGCTCCTTTACCATGTATTTACATATTGCAATTCACTGATCATAAGCATACTTTCGTTTTCCTGAAAATATAATCAGTAAATGGCATTAATAACGCAAACCTTTATAAGTAGCAATTATTGTGGTAGCACAAAAAGTATTTCACTTTAAATACAAATTAATTTCAAGGACAATTGTACATATTAAATTAAAACAAATTAAACAAAGGAAATGCTTACATGTAGATTCTAGCATTATAAAAATCAAAGATGAATTACAATCTTGATTATATCCATTATTTTTTTGCATTATTTGTCTTATTCAGCAAGTGTTGTAGTACAAACAATTTTTTTTCTGTTATTCTTTTTTTCAGTTATATTAACCTATGGGAAATAAAATGATAATTCATTATATAATAAATATTATGTTCTATTTCAGTGACAGCAAAAGTTAGTATAATTTTAGGTAAGTTTGGGAGATAATGGTCATTATAAAGAAACACAATCTTGAATTCAATACTTCAATAGGTGTTTTTATTTCAGTTCAAAGCTACAAAACCAGGTATTTGCATCATATATACATTTAAAGTAAACAGTGTCCATTGATCAAGTACTTTTATTACCCTGAGTGCAATTATAATCAGTGAGAAGATAACATTTCATTGGCTAAAGCAGATCTTGGGTAGACTGACCAAATTTTCAAAACTGCTAAGTGGGAATTTATGCAGTATAGTAATATTCCCAACTTTAACTCTCAAACTTTGGAATTGGTTATTTGAGATTGACCATCAAAGTTTTCACCTCTAGCTAAGGCTTTTGAGCATAAGTTTTTCAAAGTGGTTGGGCTTTATGCAAGTTTCTTTATTATTTACCCTTATCATAGCATCATTTCACCCACAGAGAAAGAATTTAGTTTTATGAAAGTTAAGAGCAAAATTCTACAAATAGGGGCTTCTTATTATTTGGTGGGTCATACTGATGAACTCTTAAACCAGCTTAGATAAATTTGCATCATAATTTATTAATAATATTACAAAAATAGTTCACAGATAAAATAGGTCATCATCAAATCATCATAATCATTCAGTATTTAATGTTTTTAATTATTTTATTTATTTGTTCCTTGCATCCAATTATTAGATGGAGCTGGTGTTGGTGGTGATGATGACAAAGATGATGATGATGATGATGATAACAATCTTTATTGCTTGTAGACCTGTTATTTTGCAAATATTGAGCATAGTCATAATATATATATATATATATATATATATATATATATATATATATATATATATATGAGAAAATTTAATATATAACATAAGAATCAAAGTATGTCTCAGATTCAATTAGGTACAGGAATAATTAAAACTATCAGTAATAATAGATATAAAAATAAATTTAAAATTTGTGAGAATTTGTATTTGTTATATGTTTGTGTGCACAAAACAAAACAAAAATGAATTACAAAAAATATGAGACAGATATTATTTAGTGCAGTAATAATAATTAAATCTAGAAATAACAACACTAACAGAAGTATAACAATTAGATAAAGAGACAAATATGCCTCAACTGTGGAACAGATCCTATAGATGTTATTGATCAACTCATTTTTATTAGAAAAATAAAACATTTGAAAAACATTCCACCATAAACCTTGTTTTCATTACGGCATTAAACTATTCCAAGGATATCAGCACTACACACAATAATACGACTTGCTATACATGGATATCATTTCAAGATCTGAAAGAGGAAAAAATTGCATAAAGCCGGCAGAGACTTTGCATTTTTTCTGTGTAGTGGAAGATGTTACAAATATATATTAAAGTGTGAGTAATGCAGAAAGTCTATAAATGAAATAATCTACTCATAAACTTGCACATTGTGCACAATACTCTAATATTACAATAGCTCTATCTGTGTAAACTGTGGAGCAGTAAAGAAGAAGAATTGACAGTTATCAAATAGTTGTTTTCTCTTATAGAGATAAATATTCCTCGTAACTTCAAAATCAATTATCAAGATGCCTTAAAAGTAGAAACCTGTGATTTTATTTTAGTGGAATTTGTCTTGAAATTATGGATTTTCTGTGGAACCATAAGTTGGATGAAATTATTTTGTTCTGAAAAATAATAGGCAAATTTTAGTATTTTTAGCAACCAGTTACACAGCACATTTTACATTGATAAGCATTATAATAAGTACATTTATAAACATTTTTTAAATAATTTTATACAGGCTTCATACCACTGTAAATTTATTTGCTGTACTTTTTGCTAATGCACACTCCATGCAGATTTGAACCTGTGAAAAGGGAAGTGTATTAAATTCAGTTCTTCTAAACATTTAATTTGTTGTTACAACTTGTTTGGAAAGAAAATTGTTTGATTATACAAATAGCTAATTTAATAATTACCTGTTAATAAAATTAATTCATTGTGAGGATACCAATATTATAAAAGTTATAAAACATGAAAGTTTTCAAAGCTATGATCAATTTTGCCCCCCTTTCCCCAGAAAAAAAGATAATTTATTTTTACTTTGTTTTTATTGATTTCATGTAAACTGTAGGGGGAAAGGCAAATTGTAAGCTTTGAATTGTTTATGAGTTTTAAACTTTTTAAATGGATTTAATATAACATTTAAATTACAGTTGTTCACATAATTCATGAATTCATGAACCTACCAATAGTTATTTTGCATTTGCAGTCAAGTACAGCACATGTTGGGCCATGGGCCAGTTCATTTGACTGACATAATAAGAAGACAGTTGAAGTTTGCTGTTACAAGAGCAAACATTATTTCTGTCTTTGTGTTAATACAACTCATCATATGGTTAAGAAATTAATATAACTCAAGATTTTGTTTTACTACATACTATTACATGTAGTGATAGCATGTAGCTGTGCTATTACTTGATACAGGAATATTATGAAATACAGTGTGTTAATTAAGTAAATTTTACTGTAGTGTATTGTATTGAAATATTACCTCTAGAATTGAGAAAAAATAAAGTTTATAGGTATAATCTTTATCTTATAGAAAATATCAGAGTAGATGTAGAAATTAGAAGGATTATAGCAGCAGAACTATTGTAGCTGAATATCAGAAATATGGACTGCAAATGACATGACTTTGAATAACTCCTATAATGAAGGTTAAAATTCATAATGAAATGAAACTAATTTTGTGTTCTTGCTAATATTGATCAAAGTTGTGTGAGTAGAAATGCAAAAAGAACTTGTTGATTAAAGGACACTGATTGGTATAACCTTGGTCTCATGTGGTTTGCATTTGGCTACATAAGCTCAGCAAAAATTGTTGCTTTGGTTCTGTTAGTTAAAATGCTTTTTAAGGGTTGAAATAAATGGTAACTTTTATAAATGAAATCTTAGTAAACCACAATTTTTTTCTCAAAAATGATTTTGTTTGCACTATGCAGCCACAATAAGAACAATTGCAACCTGTGTGTTGTTAAAAGATTACAAATGATAATTTTACAACTAAAACTGGGGAAGAACAACATATGTAAAACTCCTACTGGAGATAGAATAGCAGCTAGCATATTATGGGCCATATTCCATGATTATTACTTGAAGATAGAATTTAGAATTAATTATGTGCTACAACATAGCTCGAACAAAATACAAACTGCCTCTTTCCCCTTAAATAAGTCTGGGATGAGCTATCTGCACAGTTCAGGTCTGAGATCACAATAAACACAATGTAGATCACTGCACAGCAAGGGTAACAGCTAGTACATATTTAATACATTAAAAAGATGAAACTTTTTAATGCTCTTAAACTTGCCTAACTGCTAGAGTTTTCTGGCAGTATAAACCAAAAGTAAATGTAAAAATATATATGCTGAGAATTGTTGACCCATATAAAATGCACATCAGTATTTGCTAAGTGGATGAAAGGTCAACTATGCCATAATAAATGCTACATTTTCGGCTGTATCACATGGCCATGGAATGCCTCTACATTTTTTAAAATAAAAACCCACCAGTAGCGATGTATCGAAGCCTTCTGTTTAATGTTTTGATTATGTAAGCAGTAGAAGAGAACCCTGAACGTGCTTTGCTATTTTCTAAAATGATGCACAGTTCATTTACCATAAGACTTGAGTAGGACAAATGAAGTAACTGATTGAATTGATTCGTTAGGAATTACTCAACTGGTGATATTTGGTGGTGGTTAAAACATTTTTTTTAATCACAGACTATGTATATGGGCTAATAGGTTACCAGTCTTCACCAGTTTTACTATATTCATCCTAGGAAGGAACCACGTGGCTGTGTGTGCAGTTACGCACGTACGGCGATCAGCTGTTGAGCATTGCGAAATGGAGTGGAATGGAGCGGTAGGGAGATGGAAACAGAGAGAGAGAGAGAAGTTGTCCCTGTTAACCAGAGTGACTTCGTATAACATTCATTTGGTGATGTGTGATTTTAACAGGCGGCAAGTATGTCTGAATGTCCAGAGCCAAGACATATACTTCACAGTGGATTTTTTCATCCTGTGCTAAGGAAGTTGCAGATGCCAAACGTAGATATTTCGCCGAATAACCTCATGTATCCAATATTTTTAGGGTAAGTGTGCTAAATTATGGTAAAAGCAACCGTCCAGCATACCCATTGAAATGAACCTCCTACATTTACCTGTTTATAGAGTTCGGCAGCATTCCAAAAAGATACGTTCATTTCACACATAAATTTAGTTTTTAACCACTCGGGGGGAGAGGGGGGAGTGCATTTTAAAATAGTGATTTTAGAGGTTATTAAATGAAGAACAATGTTAGACGTTCTCGAACGTTTCATTTTATGCCCCACCGCTATTAATGGTGTAACAGTGATATTAAAAAGGCGATTAATTCACAGCTATAAATACCACCACCCACTTTTGTGCCTTTTTTCTCGTAAGAAAAAATACATAACATGTAAATACCGTCTAAATATGTATATCAATCAGTCCACAGTAAACTAATGGGACAGTAGCAGGACTCTCCAGGGTTCTTCAAAATTAAATTGCCATAACTTTATACATTCCAATATACATTTTTTTTCCTTCAATTCCTAAAAAGGAAAGTAGTTGTGTATCTTAAAGAAAACTGTATTGATTAATTTATGTAATGGACAGAACAATTTAAACATCCACTATACTACTGCATATTTAAGATGAAATTACTGTGATTTTATTTGGAGTTAACCTCTGTACAATATGAGTTATACTGTTCTTTGGTCTTTTATTTAAACATACCCAAAATTATAATTAACATCATTTTATTTTATTTTTTAATTTATTTATTTTTAGAGTTTATTATTTTATAATTTAGAGAGAACAAGACCGGTTTAATGTATAAGATGATGAATTAAATAATACCTGATTACTTCACATTATATATTTTTTATACTACAACATTTAGCAAAATATCCTAAGTCTTAAACCATAAACTACATATTTTAATTATTAGGACTAACATTTTCTTACTGTGTTTTTTTAGGGAATTTATATAAAATCCACCCCCCCATTTTGAATAACTTGTAGTTTAGGAAGGCTACTTAGGATCTGATCAAAATGTGCAAAGCACACATCTTGCTCATTAACTTTAAAAACGTTTCTATCAGAACTATAGGGGGTGATAAACATTAATTTCACTTCATTTCCATCCTTTTAAACTTTCTTCAAATATTCCAACATACTGATGATTCCTCTGAGCTTACTTTCCCCAACAAACAGAACCTATAGGGACATTTCTTTATCTGTAATAGTTTCTCTAGATCTTTATCTCCATCACTGTCTTCTTTGGAATGAACATCTTTGTAATACAGCTTCATAGATGTTTCTTTTATTCCTAATTCAGAACTACTACTTTACAGGCATTCATTGCTGAAGCATTGTTTCTCCAGCTACAATCTGGCAATCATTAACATGGCAAAAGCAATGCTTGGACTGTATATTTGGAATTGGTTTCGTATTTTTCCATCTTTGCCCCATGGTAGTTTTGTAGTTCAGTTGTAGTGTCAAAGCAAGCTTTCTTTAAAAGCTCTTTGCTACCGTGGAAAGCCAGGTACTACTTTTACTGCAGTATAAACAGTATATTGAAAATTGGAATGATAGTGATAAACACAAACATTATGTAGCATTTTGGAAACTGGCAAGATGAATTTAGGGCATAACTTAAAAAATTGACTATGTTTAAATGACTGATTAACAGAATCCTAACTGTCCTTTTTTATTTTTTTTTTTTAAATTGTTTTTATTTCTCTGAACACTTTTGTTAACAGTCTTCATACTTTTGAAATTCCACTTCTCAAATGTCTGGTGGCTAATATTATCTCTGCAGTATAAAACTGAAATAACTTAACTATCATTATAGCTTCATACTTAAAGATGGAATTAAATCTTTTATTGCTTTATTAATTCTCCTTCTTATTACAACTGTTCTTTTACTTTACTTCATCGGATAATTTCTTCCGGTGTGTTATGTTGCTTGTACTTTCATTTGGTATGTTTCATAAATTAATTTTCTGATTTAAGCTGTGTTTTCTCCTTACTTGCTATATTGACATTCCCAAAGATTGTAGACAAAATAGGACCCTAGATACTTCAAAGAGTGATTTTCCAATTGACTTCTCTGATATTCTTCTTTCTTCCTAGTTCTGTACTTTCATTATGCCTCTGTAAGTCTTTTTCTTTTTTTTTTTTCAAATGATTTGCTGTTCTTCTTTGTTTGCCTTCCGATTCTCTCTGCATTTTCTTATTCTTCATCTTTACTTTTTTATTTTGTTCATGTTTATATCTGAAATAATTCAAATGCTGAAATTTATTATATTAACTGCTATAATAAAGTATTTAAAAATCTTTTATATTTTTTAACACAATGCTGGATTGCAGTCTTTTAACATTTTGTTGCAGAATTTTTTTCTTGTCCATGAGCTGTGTAAATGAGGAGTCTATGACACTTGATGTGTGAACTGTACAAATGGGGTTCTTAAAACCATACATTTATTGAGTTTTGGCAAAGTCCAAAAAAAGAATATTTTCATTTAGAATCATTAATGAATTCTTGAATGAAAACAATTGTAATATTATTATCATTTTTAAAAACTACCTTACTTTACCTTTTTAGCAATGTACATGAAAAGTTTCTGCAGTAAGAAAGTTATTTCTAAAAAAATTAATAGCTGTAAAATAATATAAACCCATTATGCTATACTTCCTTGTCTTACTTCCAAAACAGCTAAAGTCAAATAATTTAATTTAATTATTAAAATTCTGAAAATATAAGGCAACATTTATGAATACACTATACAAAGCATTTTTACTACAAAACAGGTAGGCATCTATAAAGATGTGTTCACACAAAGTTCATCTGCTTTTCTAGCTTTCTCCAGGTTAAATTCCACATATTCATACTATACATAGATACAGATAGCGAATGGTTTTCTTAAATTAAAGTAATATGCTTACAGTATATCTGTAGGACATAAAGCTATAAATAGTTAATAAATTCTGGATTTTCTCTAGGATTTACTATTATTTATTTCTTCTTTTTCATGTCACATATTCTATAGGTTTTGTTTTTTCTTTAATATAGATATCTTTGTTTTCTTATTATAAGTATGTGAAAACTTTAATACACAGGCTCAGAGCTCATAACCATTGTTTGCCCAGTCTTTAACTATGCATTTGCTAATAGTGGCATAGTAATATAGCTTTTTGGGCTATTTACATTATAGATATATGGTATTTTAATTGAGGGATCAATTGTGTAGACTTGTGTATGTACCAACATATCAGCCATTCCATATTAAAATGAGCATAACTACAATTTTTAAAAGCTTAATAAATTTGTGTTTCAATTAACATGAAAGAAAAACTTCAAATAAAAATTGTAAAATTATTTTATTTCTGCAGGATTTTTTTTTCTTTCTTTCTTTCTTTTTTCTTTTTTTTTTTTTTTTTTTCTTTCTTACATGTTTCAAGCGAGGAATGATGAGGTTCACACCTCTGGCCCATAAAATGATTATGTTTGTAGTTCTATATTTATTGTAGCTTTTGTAAAAGTAAAAGAGAATTAAACCATTTTACTTGTTCCAGAGAGGATGATAAACCAGTGCCAATTGCAAGTATGCCAGGAGTTTACCGCTATAGTGTAAAAACTATTGAAGAAAGCCTGGAACCACTTGTAAAGAAAGGGCTTAAATTATTACTTTTATTTGGAGTCATGGATAAACATCCCAAAGTAAGTTTTATTGCATGTCTTGCTATTTCTATTTTTATATTGTTTTACATTTTTAAAAGATAAGTGTTTATTCATTCCTTGGAGCTTAATCTTTGGTAAATATGCTGCATGGGATGAATTTTCAAGTAAGCTTTGTTGCAGAAAGATTCACAGTTCTCGAGTTGTGTGACTTCTGTAACTAAATAACAATTGTTAAATCTTACCTGTATACTGCAAATATTGATTGTTTACAAGTTTAATGCCTTTTTTTAAAACATGAAGGTCACAAACTAGTTTTATATGTGCATTGATTTTAATCTAAAGACAGTACAATACAATATTTTTGCTCTAATCTGAGAAAATAACTTTATCAGTTTAATGGTATTTAATGCACATTTTTATTGCTGAGGCATCACAGGCATTGGACAGTAGTTATACTAACCATACTTGCCTACTAAACCCAAAATCATGTGTTCAATCTTGGCCAGGCTCTATGAATTTTTTGGGCATAAAAATTGTAAGTAATTGTAGAAACAGAAGGAAAAAGAACCTTAAGCCTGAAAGAAGAGACCTCTGAATTTATTGGGCGTTTCATGCCTTGAATAGAATGGGATACTTATGACTTGAGATGCTAAAGAGCATCCGTAAATAAACCAAATCAACACTAGTAATACATAAAATGAAGTTATAAATTGGGGAAGGGTTTTCTTTTTCAAAGAAGGAAGCATTGCAGGTTTATGTTTAGTTACCTCCCATGCATTTGCCATTTATAAGGACTAAGGAAAACCTGGAATAAACCTACTCACAATTCCATCCTACTTAACAATCTTGGCCACCTGTGTATGTGTTCTATGTCATGTAAAATATTTTTGTGATTATAAGTATCACAAACAGTACTTTCTCAAAAGTACAGAAATTAGTTATTGAGAACATTTAATTTTTTTTTTTTCCAGCAAAATTGTTTTCTTGTTTCAGGACCAGAGAGCATCATTAGCAGATAGTCATCAAAATCCAGTAATCCAGACCTTGCCAAAGCTTAGAAAAGCATTTCCAGAACTTATTTTAGCCTGTGATGTAAGTTGATAGTAATATATTGGGTAATTCATGGCATTACTTATTGAATGTGTGGCACAATCACTGCAATGATGTCGGTTCTGGTGGTGTAGTGGTTACCATACTTGCCTCCTATACCTAAGAACGCAGGTTCGAACCGGGCCAGGACCGATGGATTTTTTCGGGCGTAAAAATCCTAAGTATGGCTTCCTTCGGAAGGGAAGTAAAGCCGTGGGTCCCGTGTCGTACATTTACTGCATGAAAAAGAACCTCAAGCCTGAAAGAGAGGCCTCTGAGCAAAATTTGTCGGCCGTTTCACGCCCTGAATTGAATGGGACGCTAATGACCTGAGATGTTAAAGAGCGTCCATAAATAAATCAATCAAAAAAAAACTGCAATGATCTAGTGGTAGCATTCCTATGCAGCAGGTCTGGTTTTGATTCCCATTAGATCAGTTTCCTGACTGAGGTTTTTAGAGGGTTTTCTCTCATTAAGATGAATGCCTGGAAAACTTAGGCCACAAAGTCCCCTGAGCTCATTTGACTGAATTATCATCAATCATGAGCCTGGCAGTTATCCTTGGGATAATATAGCCACACCTTCCAGGCATCCCAACCTCAGAAGTTAGCTGCACTCTCACCAGACTTGGGAAGTATCTCAAAGTCTGAATGGACAAGTGGAATTAAAAAAAAAAAAAAAAGGAAAAAAAAAGAAAGAAAGATGAGTGACACTTTTGCTATAGGCAAACAAGCCACTAGTTAATGTGATAGTATTGTTTCTTATCAATTTGTGAAATAAAATACGTACACATTTTAGAAAAAGCTGAAATAAGCTTAATTGTCCATTTTGGATTTTTGAAGGGGGAAAAAAAAACACTTACCATTATCTGTAATTAGTGCCTAATCATAGCACTGATAGTTTAAGCAGTAGAATAAACATAAAGTTGCTATAATGAGTAAAATGGGAGAGATAAAAGAAGAAAGAAATTACTCTCTTTTATCCCAATCAGTCATCTGGTAGTGTAAATGAGCCATATTGGCTTGCTGACTAACTGGATTCTGTCCTTATTGATTCATAATCTCACAATTAAATATTAAAATTAAATATTAAATTAAAATTAAATATTACATTATTAAATACTTATGCAACTTTGATCAGCAGGAAGTACATGCATGATCTTATTTTTATACATAATGAGTAATAATCCTTTTTATAGAAGATTTTAAAATTCTGTGCCTGCAATGAGGCATTTCTGATATCTTATGATATAATAGCATGTGCTCTGTTTCCAAAATTAATTGAATTTCTGTTCTTATATTGTCTTTCAGTTCACTATATTTTATTTTTGTAAGCATGTCCTGCAAACTGCTAAGGTCTTTGGGGGACAAATGGAATGGATGAAAATGACTCTGGAGTCCTTAGCATTTAATCTAAAAAGATTAATTCATCTTTTTAGGGTAAGGGAAAACTCTGGACAAAATTTTGCCAAGTAAACCTCTCCTGACTGGGGATTGAACCCAAGCCCATCAGTGCTAGCATTCGAGTTAAAACCGTGGACGTGTCTATGGGGACCATTAATATTAAGAAATTATTCCATCAATTTCTTGCAGCCTCTAAGGTCTCCTTCGAGGCTGCAAAGAATCATGGGCAACGTGGACAGCAAGCAGAATCTTGCTGGAAGCATTTCTCATATTATCAGATAACTATTGAAAATACTTTGGAATAGTTGTGTGTAATACCTCTCTGAATTTATAGTATAATGAAAAAATATGAGTTCTTTTATTTGCTTCACATTTACAACACACCACATACCACTTTTTTCATAGTGCAAAACACTTTGTGAATTAATCATGGAATTTCTTTGCTACAGTATCTTTACTTGGATGAACTGTATAACCATGTAAATGAAACTATGCATCTTTGGAGATAATTATTAACTGCAGATCAGCAATACTTTGCAAAACCCAAATGCAAAAATTCATGCATTTAGTGTTATCAAGTGGCTGTAATCCTTGGGCTACAACCATTCTGTAAAATTTAAGATTAAAAATTTGGTAGATCAATGGACTGAGCTTTTTGAAATGCTTAATTACTATAGAGATTTCTTTAGAGAATGCTGTAAAGTTTGTACAGTTCCATCAAAAGTTTCTTGCATTACAGCACATCATTTTCATAGGATTCTATGTTTTTTTATCCTGTTTCTCAAAATCCAAAAACAAATTTTCTTACAGTATTTGTATATTAAACCAGAACACCAGAAAATTTCTCTACAGATAACCAACTCATTGCTTCACAAAATTCTGTTTTCACTAAGCAAGCACCATTGCAAATATTATCTTTTCTAATATTAACACATGTGGTGGTTTCCAAGTTAAACTTTTCTGAATGTTGTCAAGAACTTCACTTAGAGTTTCTAATTAGGACATGTTTTGGGAACTACTGTTCTTATCTTTAACTGTTGACTGGCGCTTCAAAAGAAAACAAAATTTTGTTGGTACAATGTCCACAACCACCAGGAAGAAATAAAATTCCCAAACAAAGGCCTAAGAACATGCATAGATTTTTCTACAAATATAGATGATTCATTACTAATATAGACATAGATTAGCAACACCTCAACAAAGAACAGTTCCAATATTAAAAAGAAATGTAAAAGTCTATATAACGTTCAAAATCAAAAATTAAAAGCACACCATAAGAAAATTAAAAGATAAACCAGTTATGTTTACAAAATCAGACAAAGGCAATAAAACAGTGATTTAGAACAAAAATGACTATGTTAACAGGATTTAGAATTTATTTGATGGTAAAGAGTACAAAGAAGTAAGCAAGAACCCTCTCAAAATTTTCATTTACATTATTAATGCTCTGCAAGAAGTGAAGATTCTCTCTGACATAGCAAAAAACAAATTAACCCCAGACAATTCTATGCAACCGAAACTTTATGCATTTCCAAAAATTCATGAACAAAACCATAGCAAGAGACCAAATGCCTATTTCTCCTCAGCATTCCTGCAGAAAAACTTACATACCTCATATGAAAATGCCTATACTGTATACATTTACAAACAGAAGAAACAGCAAATTTAATAAAATCACAAATCTATGCTTAAAGCAAACTTTTTTGTATGCATTAAAAAAAATTACCAACAAAGTATCAGAACAACATGGGAAACCACTTTCTCCATTTCTGGTAGACTTATTTACGAGTTTTTAAAAACATACCTCAGAACAGCGTTTCTGTTAATTTTTAAAATGTGGTAGAGATATGTAGATGATGAATTTGCCACAATACTAAAGAAATATTCATCAAATGCTGTAAAACTCCTCAAGTTATAAGATAAATTCACCATAGAAACTGAATAAAATAGAGAACTTCCATTTTTATACTATAAATCATTAAATCATTACAAATGCAGAGAAGCTCATCTGTGGTATTTATAGAAAAGCACACATACAGATAATACATAAAAACAGTAGCCATAATTGAAATTCTGCATAATATGCAATTTTTAATAGTTTGATACACAGACTAGTTAATCTTCAGAATACAAAAAAGAATTACAATATATATTCAATATAACAATAGCTGATGGATACAGCTCACATTAGTTAAAAAGGTTAATAAATTCAAAAGACAAAAATCCATTGAAAACATTGCCACACTTAAAAATATCAAAGCAAATTACAAGTACAACAAATTTGCTTATCATCCAGGATATCAATACAAGTTTGGGAATATCTTTATAAAGAACATGATATGAAATTTGCACCACAAAATAAATAAAATATTAAAAACTTGTTTCATTAGGTTCTTCATTGAAAGATAGCATAGCACCAGAGAAAAAAAATCAGGCATATAGGCAATAGATTGCAATTTAAAATACATAGGAAAAATGAAGAGAAATTTGGGAACCAGAAAGAAAGAATATTTTAGTTTATAAACAATGTAATACAGTTTTTTTCACACTAACTCCATTCACTTACATAAAATTTGGACATATGTTTCGGGAGCGATCCCTCCCATCTTCAGCCTGTTGACAAACTGTTGTTAAACGTGGCGGTTGGGTCTCTTGATGTTCTTGTGGCGGCATCTGTTGGTTCTATTAGGAATTTGCTGAGTTCATCCAATGGAGGGAAATCGAAATTCATCAAATTATCCTTATTTTTTTTAATGAAAATGTTTTCCCAAGTGGAAAGTTCTATTGCATTATGAAGTTGTTTAAGTAGTTTTATCTCTGGTTTAATTTCATGATTTTTATTCCAAAAGTGCGCTGCTATTGCTGATTTATCAATTTGTTTTAAGAGAATATTTCTGAAGTGTTCTTTTTTCCGGATTCCCAAATTCCTCTTCGTTTTTCCAATGTATTTTTTATCGCACTGTGCACATTCTATTTCGTAAATACCTGACTTTTGTTCTGTTGACATGTAATCCATTACTCTGCAACCTAATAAGTTCTTTATATTAAAATTGTTCTTTGGGGCTAACATAATTCCTTGTTCTTTGAATATCTTTTTGAACTTATTGTGGTAAATTGGGTGGTATGTGAAACTTTTGAATTTGTACCTTTCTTTTGCACTTTTAAGTGTGGAAACATCTCTTATTGTTTTTTGGTTTTATTGATGATTTTTATTACTGTGTCTTTGTTGTATCCATTAATTTCTCCTATCTTTATGATTTGTTGGTATTCCAATTTGTACTCTGTTTCTGTGAGTGGAATGTTAACTAATCTGTGTGCTAAACTATAAAACACTGCATATTTATGTGGAATGGGGTTAAAACTGTCATTTTTTATGTAATTTTCTGTGCGAGTATCCTTTCTATGAATTCCAAATGTAAGATAGTTTTCATTTCTTATGATTTTTACATCTAGGAAGGGGAGATATCCACTTCTTTCTTCCTCTATGGTGAAATTTATAGATTTGTGCTGCAAATTCAGAAGTTTTAGTGCATCTGTTGTATGTTTTTTCGGAATTATTGCAAATATGTCATCCACATACCTATACCATGTTTTGAAGATTAGAGGGAAGGCTTTGGTGATATGCATTGCAAACAAACTCATAAAAAAATCTGCTAGAAATGGAGATAACGGGTTTCCCATAGCTAGTCCTGAGACATGTTGGTAATATTTTTTATTGAAAATGAAGTAATTTTGTTCAATGCAAATGTTCGTAAGTTTTATCAAGTCTTCAATTTCTTGTGTCTGTAGATCTAAGGATTTTAACCATTTCTTTAACATTAGCATAAGTGTATCTTTTGGTATACTTGGGAATAAGGCTTTTACATCAAATGGTACCATTATATTTTCTGCTGTAATTTTGTAATTTTTCTACCAAATCCTGTGAATTTTTGACACTCAAACTTTGGTATTTTTTCAAGGATTTGTAAATGTCGGTTAATTTTTTTGCTAACAAGTTTGTTGGTGAATTGATATTATTGATTATAGGTCTCATGCTGTTGTCTTTTTTGTGTAATTTAGGAAGTGCATACATTCTAGGTAAAACTGGGTTGCTATGTGTGAGTTTTCGTTTTTCAGTAGTGGACAGTATTTTTATTTCATCTAATGTTTTATTCAAGTTTTTAGTGCAGGTTTTTAGTGAATTCTCTGTAATTGGTTTATAATCTTGACCTTTTAACATGGTTTCTATCCTGTTTATGTAGTCTTCTTGGTTCAAAATGGCGATTTTATTGCCTTTATCTGTTTTTGTGAATACTACCGGTTTTTCTTTTAGTTGTTTTATTATGTTTATGTAATTGTTGAATTTATTTTGGTTTTTTATTTTCTCTAAGGTTTTTGTACATTTCAATTTGATAAACGATTTTTCATTTTCTTTCAGTTCATTGGTGGCTATGTTAATATCCACGATGTAATCTTCTATTTTTTTGGAGAAATCTACACATGTTTTTAGGCCTTGGTTTAGGAATTTTAGTTCGTTGTTTGAAAATGTGGTGCTTGAAATATTAATTATGTTCTCTGTGGTTTGTGTAACTTGTTTGGGTACATTTTTGGTTTGAAGTTTTCGTAAATTGTAGAACTTCTTTTTCAATTTCTGATTTTTTTTTTCATTTCATTGGTTAAATTTTTATGCAGATGTTGTACGTTATCCCAAATGTGGAATCCCAAAGTCCTCGAAAGTTTTAAATGTAACTCATAACATTTTAAGTCGGTTTCACTTAGTTTTTTATATTGTACGCTTCTCTCTACTTCAATTACTCTTTTTTCAGCTGCTTTTTGGTGTGGGCTATTGTCTATTTTAACTGTTTTCCTCACAAATTTTGGTGTGATTTTATTTTTTAGGCACAAATTCAGGAATTTTATGTTAGCTATGATGTGTCTTTTTTTAGTTTGAAGTTTCAAAAAGGTTTTTATATCGCGTTTGCTGTAACTGAAGTTTTAATTTGTATGTGTTGAGTTTGTTTGTGTATCCGCCATTTTCTGTTAACCACATGGTTGAATTGCTTCTAAAGACTTGTATGTCTATGTAACTCAATTAAATGTACTTACGAAGCTGTTGACAATGGAGTGGTATATATATAAATAATGTAATACAGTTTTTTTCACACAAACTCCATTCACTTACATAAAATTTGGACATATGTTTCGGGAGCGATCCCTCCCATCAATATAAAAAATACATTGGAAAAATGAAGAGGAATTTCGGAATCCGGCAAAAAGAACACTTCAGAAATATTCGCTTAAAACAAATTGATAAATCAGCAATAGCAGCGCACTTTTGGAATAAAAATCATGAAATTAAACCAGAGATAAAACTACTTAAACAACTTCATAATGCAATAGAACTTTCCGCTTGGGAAAACATTTTCATTACAAAAAATAAGGATAATTTGATGAATTTCGATTTCTCTCCATTGGATGAACTCAGCAAATTCCTAATAGAACCAACAGATGCCGCCACAAGAACATCAAGAGACCCAACCGCCACGTTTAACAACAGTTTGTCAACAGGCTGAAGATGGGAGGGATCGCTCCCGAAACATATGTCCAAATTTTATGTAAGTGAATGGAGTTAGTGTGAAAAAAACTGTATTACATTGTGTGTGTATATATATATACCACTCCATTGTCAACAGCTTCGTAAGTACGTTTAATTGAATATTTTAGTTGTCTGCCAAAACAATTGAAAAACAGGTGGGAGCAACCATGAAATTAAGCAAGAAGCCAGTTTGTTAAAAGAAATACACACTGCAATGGAACTATCTACATGGGAATAAAACATTTTAAAATAAAAATTGAGAAAAATTAATGAATTTTCACCTGCCATCTCTGAATGAATTTAGCAAATTCCTATTTCAGCCATGGGCATAAACAGAGTAGCAACCCATATCCAGCCATAACACCACCAAACAACCCAAACTTAACATGTAGTCATTCAACAGCAGAAGATGGGAATGACTCTTCTAGAAACATATCTTATTGGTAATCCTATAAGTGAAGTTTGAGTCATATTCAAAAATGTTCACCTTGGAATTGTTCAGTTGCTTCAATGTCAATAGCTTCTAAACACTTTTGAATGTGAGGTGGTATTTGAAAGACTAAATTAAATTTATATGCAGTAATAAAATAACATGCACATTTAACACTGTTGTTAATTCACTGCAAGCAACACCAACTGACTTTGTGATAAAGCTGACTTAGCATCCAAGATGTGCTCTTGAGTAGGGGAATTTCAGATTTGATGGTTTGCCACCAGCTACTCTACAAAACTGGCTATCTAAAGAACTACTCAGAATTATGTTTAAAGAAAATTGAAAATACTACTTGAGGATCCTTGTTTCCATTTAGATTAAGAATTATGTATGCAATAAAATGCCCATGAACACATGGGGAGAAAACACCCCCACAAACACCCTGTGCATGACAATACTAAAGAAGAGAGGAGAATGTGTAAAACAATATATTAATATTAAACAAGTACAGCAATTCCAACTTGTCTTTAAAAAAAAGTAATATAATAATTAAATAAAATGCTTATGAACTTTAAAGGAAGATTTCCACATTAATTAAATTTGGAATCTTAACACAGTGAAGCATATATTAATAATTTCTTGTGAGTACAACTCACAAGAGATTATTCATAGGAAGAGTTTATAAATTACAGTTGTATGTACACATAAAAGAAAACTAAAAAGTGTATCAAGCAGAGCCTAAATGTGGTGCTGTTCATGACATCACTTATTTTTTTAATAGTGTTTAATCCCCATTTTTACTACTGAGACATTACAGGTGGTGGATACTAATCAAACATTTAAAGACGAACAATTGGGAAAGAAATTTTATTTGGAAGGGAATAGTTCTAGGACTAGGTTATAGGGTACCTCCATAAATAAGGACTGGGGAAAGCCTGTAAAACCTCAGTTAGGAAGGCCTGTCTTGATATATTCTAAATCTTCCATTCATGAGTCTGCCTTAATAGACATGGCGACCCTGGTCAATATGATTGTTATAGTGAATTTGCATGAAGTAGTGCAGTTTTGAATAAGACACAATCTGCTTTATGCAGATATTACTGTTGGAGCCACTACATGGTAGCATTACATGTCATCAAGGAAATTAGGATTTTTTGAGTATAAAGAGTAATACCAGAAAGTTGAAAGCATCATATTCAAAGGGGTAGTAAATTGAGGAAAGTGGAAAGATGGTTTCTAAACAGTGCATTAGTGGAAAAATGTATTTGAGGGGGCTCACCTTAATTATAGTAGCTTCCATAAAGGATACAGTGAATTGTTATGCAAAACCTCTTGCTTATGAAAGGCTGTCTCATCTGCATGTTGAATTGTCAAGGTAGTTTTTGTAAATTATTTGTATGTGATTAAGGAAAATAAACTTTAAACCCTACACACCTCCCCAACTAAAGCACTGTTTCAAAATGGAGAGCAAGTATAGGCAGTGAAGGAAATTTTACATTTTAGGAGTAAGATTAAGCATTTATGGAAGTTGGAAAGCATATGATGATGAGGCAACAGCAGCTATGAGAGCAATTAGAATATGCCTATACAAAGTTCTGAAAATGTCAGTTAAATAGCTGGACAGGTTGTATGAAGCAGTTGTAAAACTAAAATGTTATATGGAATCAATTGGGCTCATTGGTTTAAATTTTGGGAAGGCTGTAAATTCTGGGATTTACAGGAGATTGTCAGCAGTCCATTTTTAAATTGTTTACATTATTACATCTGTAGTTATTATCATTAATAGTTTTTATGTTTACTTTATATTACTTACAGAATTCATTGTCTTGCCGATATACACAGATTACAAAAACTAAAAAGAATTCACTGTTCACAACACAATGACATGTGCAAAAATTTCTAACCACTAACAGAATAACACATGCTAACGGTTTTTGTTTGGTACTGTGTAGTGGTACACTGGTGGAAATATCACAAATTATAGTGAATGGCAATACTGCAAAGGCAGAAAAGGCATAGAGCTCCTGAGCCTTTCTTACAACACGAAAAGCAAATATTCCATGATACCACGACTCTCGGCTGTATTAAGAAGGAAGCATAGGGAATATTAAGGTTGAGCCTACAGCTACTATCTGTCTGGATAACATCTACCAATACTACTATTCCAAATATACAGAGGGTGCCAAAAAATGTATATGCACTTTCACAGTAGGTATCTATTTAATGTATTTCAAAATTACCGTAAAACAGCAGTAATGTGTAGTATGGTGTTCTGTAAATAGATGTGACTGACATACATTATGATAGCATTTCTACATGACAGGTTAATCAACAATGAACAAATGAAGCCAAGGTTATCATAAATCAGCAATGAACAAATGAAGCCAAGATTATCATATAATGTTCTTATTATTTGATATCATTGTATGATTCAGTTGAACTACACACTCTTAAAGCTTCACTTACTTTTCATAAATGTATGGAACCGGTTTCGAGAATATTTAGTTCCCATCTTCAGCCAGGCTAAAGTTCAACTGTCGGATCATTCGTTGAGCTGTGGGAATGTATATTCTGCTCTGGTGGCGGTGTGATAAACTTGTAGTTTATGTTTTCATCCCCGGCAATGTCGAAGTTCATTATGCTGTTTTTGTATTTGTAGATGTAGATTTTCTCCCAAGTTGCTAATTCTGTAGGTCCTTGTACTGATTTTAATAATTTTGCTTTATTTATTACTTGGTGATTTTGTGTCCAAAAATATTACTGCTGATTTCTCTATTTGCTTGTACTTTATGTTCCTGAAATGTTCCTTTAACCTTGTGCCTACGTTTCTCTTTGTTTTTCCAATGTAGATTTTTTCGCATTCTGCACAGTTTATTTTGTAAATACCTGATTTTTCTTCTTGTGGAATAAGTATATAATGTTCTGTAAACATATGTGACTCACATTATGTTATGTTAGCATTACTACAACAAATTGGAGCCAAGATTATGGTTTGAACATAGGAAAGCAATTTTGAAGTGATATTGGAAAACTGAGAATGTTGTTGAAGTTCAAAGGAAATGGAGACGTGTGTACAGAACATAACTGCTGTTGGACTTCTACCTATGGGGAACTCTTAAGGATCTTGTATACCATAGAAAACCAGCTACACTGGCAGCACTTCAGGAAGAAATTTAAATGGCATGTGCTGCAATCGCTGAGGACACTTTTGCAAATGTTGCTCATTCAGTAGATCAACATATTCAGAAGTTTATCGATGCCGATGGTGGGCATTTTGAACAACTGTTGTAAGTGTAAAAGTCTAAAATGATTAGTGCTCATCATTTTCTGTTTGTATGAATTCAGTTTTATTATGTTAACACAGTTTTTTCTTTGCTTGAAGTGTGTATACATTTTTTTGGCAAACTCTGTACATTACATTCAAATTGGAACAACAAAAGTTTTGTTCAACTTCTTCCCATTTGTATGTGAATTACAAAAGTAGTGATTACTTAAATTTTGATTAAAACCGTTAACATGTTTTTTAATTTTCATTAGAAATTTTTAGGAATGACTCTGCCATAAAACCTTCAATTACAAACTGTAACTCTGTGGAATTGAAATATGAGGCTTAATAGGGGCTGAGCCAAAGATGGATTTAATTCATAGGATGTTTTATAAGGATGTGATGGGGACTGTCTGTACCTAAACCAAATGTATGACTTTGGCTCTTTGGGGAGAGTTGGGAGAAAAAAGGAATAGTTAATGGAGAGAGCTATAAATTATAGATTTTGCAAATTTGAGGTTAGAGGATAGTAATTGTAGAGTGTATGGACATCAGGAGTGAAGAGCAGGGGGAAGAGAGTGGGGGGGAAAAGCTAGAAGAGGCTGGAATGAGGTACATATATAGCACCAAGGAGAAAGAAATGCAAGAATTTTGGAAAAAGTGAAGAAAAGGATGGAAGATATAGAAAAACAGGAAATTTGAAATAGTTTTCAGAATAAAATATGCTTAAAATTGTAAAGGATCTTAAAAATAACTGTGGGTAGGGAGAAATATATGGACTGTTGTGATACATGAGGGAGAGATGACTTTACTTAAATGATATCGGGTGCAATATTTTTGAAAGGCTATAAGGGAAGTAATGTGGAAGAATGTGTCATATGGTGTAACAAAAGGAATGTTTCATGGTGTAGTGAAATACAAGGAAACTGTAAGATGGAGAGAGGAAATTTGGGGAAAAATGTTAGCAGACTGTGATGTAGAAATAAATAAAAGAATAGGGTTGTATTTAGAAAGAATGTAAGAAAAATGGATTTGAATTATTAAGGAAAGGAATTTGAATGGGAACAGTGTTTAAATATGCTGTAGAATTTATAAGATTAGTATAGATATGGGGATGTAAACATGCTGATAACTTGGAGGGTTAAGTATGCCAAGATTCTGGGATAGAACTATGCTAGATTATTTAGAAACTAGATTAATGTACATGTTGGTTAGAATTCATGTTTTATTATGTATTGTTAAAACTAAACTAAGTTTATAATGTTGATTCTGTATAGAAGTCAATGATTTATAAATTCAATTCACTAAGACACAACATTATTAAAGAACATGAACATCCATAATCATAATGCTTACAACTATCATTAATGCTCACTTGCTTCCTAAGACTAACCTAAACACACATTTGTTATTGCAAAGAAAATCAACTAACTTAAATGTAGCCTTGGCTGTTGTTTTCCATAAAATTATTGGTCATTGTTGTACAATTTTATACATCACAGCTCTCTTGTTTTGTATTGGCTAAGTCCTTAATGCTAGGTTTGCAAAGTTGTGGGGAGCTGCTCCTCTACCTCTATACCCATGCTACTTGGGTTCTAGAGAATAGTGTGTGTTCCATTATGCATTTTATTTTTAATGTAATTAGATTTAAGTTTAATGAACTTTTAGGGTTAATGAAGAAGAGATAAAGAAGTTAAGGAGCAAGTGATAGCTAACTAATACCCTTGATGCCATTTAAGAGTTGGAAGCAGTTGGTTTGCAGCACTTTATAGTGATCCATAATACCCAATCCAAATGTGTATATACCACGTGCAATGTATATGGGATGTACAAAACTGAGGAACAAAGCACATAAGGGACCAACCTTCCAACCTGTTGATAGTTATTAACTGAATTTTTGTGATATTCAACTGTTAAAGAATAACTTTAATTTATTTACTTGTTGAAGAACATTACTATCACATTTCTTCTCTCAAACTAGTCTATGATAATGACATAAGTAGTAACATTTGGATAATTAAATATTCCCTTTAGTGCTGTAGCACTAAAAATATAAAATATTGAGTCATCCAATTATCTGGTGACAGATGCAATGACAAGAGGATTGTATCAGCTGATAAGCGATTTCTCATTGTTAGTCATTCTACATTAGAATTGGGTTAAGCAAGACAAGTCAGTGGTAGAAATACTAGAGTGACAGAGTAATAAATTCTAATATACTTAATAAGCCGTATACTCACCCATGTTATGTGAGATGCTGGAACTGCTTGCATTTTCTTATGAAATTACCAATTACCTTTCTTCATTCTCTTTGAGAAATTGAATTGATTTCTTGGCAAATGTTATTGTTTAGTTCATCTAAAGTGTCTGGATAATATTCATTTATGAATTGCTTTACAACTTGAAACTCAATCACTTGGGAATTTCTTTTCAAATAATCTCTTGACAGCAAAAAGCAGGCTAGGCAGCTATATATAAATCATAAATAAATACTCATTGTAGAATAGGATAATTAGGCCTAGCATTTGACATTTGATATTCCTAGCAGACTTTACTGTAGGATTAGACATATGTTGTGCAGTAGCTTGGTAAACCCCTACCTACCTGCCCTAGTTTCTACAGCCCAGCTGACCTTGAGTGATAGTTTATTAGCCAATGCAGCCCCCTATCAGTGTATTGGTCATTAGATAAAAGAATGGTAGAAGAAAAAAATCTGTCACTTTATCAGTCTCTAGAGTACTTGGTCTAAAATGCGTATTTAGCCTATTTATTCCTTATTTTTTTTGCAATGTGTACACGCAACATCAAATGCTATTTGACTTAAAAGGTGGAGGCAAGAATGTACATATTGAAGTTAATTTTAGTAGTCTTTGGCAAAATCACAATTCTGTTTAATGTGTTAAATTTGTAGTTCCACAGGCCTTCTGCTCTTTAGTAATATTTATAATTTATAATATTTGAAATATGTATATCAGCAGTGAGTCTTTGGTTTAACATGTACATGTGATAAATGTTATATCAGTTTCATATACCAATGTTTTTACAACTGTCTTTTTAATATTATCAAGTTTTGTTCCTATTATCATTTTACACTGAAGCATTTATTAGATCATATTTTGCTAAATAGCATTTCCATCCTGTTCAATGCAGCAGATTTAGTGAATTAATGTAACATCCTTTTTCCAATAAACGATACATCTATTATAAGATAGTTTAATAGAATCTGCTGAATTACATAATGTTTTTAAACTTGGAATTGCTAATTGGAACTTGTACAGTGAAGCAAATCATATAATGACTGAGTAGAGCCAATATGTGTAGTTGACTCAATCATACAATAATCTTAATTAATGTTTTTAAATTTTTTATCCTTGGTTCATACTTTAATAGTATTAATATTTTACAGGTATGTTTATGCCCTTACACAAGTCACGGTCATTGTGGATTGCTGGATAGCAATGGTGTAATCAATAATGCAGCCAGCATTGAAAGACTTGCAGAGGTAGCAGTGGCCTATGCAAAAGCAGGTACTATTGTGCTTATGTTAATGGTTTATGGATGTTGAAAGCATTCTTGCATAAATAGCTGAGCGTCATGTTAATTCTGCACAGTGTGAAGTGGTGACAGCGAGTTAATGATATCAAGAAAAGAACAACACTGGCCTGCATATCTTAACTCACGACTTAAAACATCCAGAGAAAGTGCTTGATGACATTTTGGAAAAATAGTAAAAGGTAGGCTCACAGTAGCAAATTTTTAGCTTCTTTGCTGTCTTTGAAGCTTTTAGAAAAGCTTGGGGCACACTGCTCTTGATTCATGAGAGAAGAGTGCTGACAGATCTATATGTGGAGAAAGCAACTAAAAAGCTATCAGCATGGAATTGCTAGATTTTAAGTAATGACTAAGGGTAAAACAGGCTAATACAGGTGAATTAACTTCTTGTGAGTTTAATCATGTTTAAGTAGTTCAGATACTTGTATGAAATTGTAGAAAAATTATGGCAGAGACTAAACTACTTTTTGGTGATGGCAATGGTTGTCATCATCTTGTCTACAGTTAGCAATCACATCACTGGAGGCTCTTCAACTTTTATTTAAAGAGTTAATGTGAATCTTTGATAATGGCATGAACTACTTACCAGAGAGAAAACTTTTTTTCTTTTGCTTTTCATATATTTTGTTCATTGTGGAAACCAGTATGTCTATTTGAAGGAATAATAGAAACAAAAAAAGGGATCTGTATAAATTTGGATTGAAGGAAGAAATATTTTTAAGAGACAGCAATTTACTGACATGCAAGCTGCTAAAGTACTCACTTATTTTACTTTTATGTGTTTGATAATAATTATTTTCTATATAATTTTATTTATCCAGAATATCATATAATATGCCTTTCAGAAAATCACAGAGTTTAACCATTAAACTATTAAATATTTTTACTGGAATGATTCAACATACTAGTTAAGAAAAACATTATTAAATTAAAATGAGAGTCCTACCATTATTTTGTGTGAATTATAATTGGATAATAATGGAAGGTCATTATAGAGCCTAGAGGAAACAGAAACAAGATTTCTGCATTTTAAAAGGGAATTATATATTTTAAGACTGTGCAAGAAACAGTAAAAGAAGATAAATGTTCTAAGTATAATGCTTAAGTACTATTAATCTTCCTATGCTTACATACCAGACCTACATCTGCAGTAACTGGTTGCACATGCTGCCATTCAGGAACAATAATAGAGTTGATAGGAAGCTATCTGTTACTATGTACAGCACATTGTGTTGAGTTTCAGAGCAGTAAGTCTGATTTTTAAGGGTAATTTAAAATACAAGGACTGTACATCCAATATGCAAACATTGAGTGAATTCCAAAACAACCTACAAGAAGTATGAGTAGCTAACATTTCACATGCTCAGCTGCAACATTTGAATCAAAATATGTTTAGGCACTACAATGCCTGCCATGCAGCAAACAGAACATTTTTAGCATTATCTTCGAAAAGGGTACGCACATGCTCTGTATTTTCTGTCTTAATGTATTATCTGTGTGAAAATTACATTAAGAACGATAGCTATAACCCCAAATTAAAACATGTAGTCTTCAATATCCTTACACACAGATTGGTGAATGGCTCTTATGTTAAAGAGGAATATCAGGAAAAAAAACAATATATTTGCAATACAGCTTTCAGAATGGTGTTAGCAATTTTTTGTGTACAAAAAATTGCTAAATTTAAGAGAATTAAGGCCATCAGAAACACTTAAACACCGAAAAAATGAATAAAAATAGCAGGTACAAGAGATTCGCTTACCAGCCAAAAGCAAATAACAAATTTATAAAGCTCTTTAAAGAATATAACATTACATTGGTTCCTCAGAATGAATTTAATATTAAAAATCATATTAAAAAGATGGAGGGCCAAATCACAAATTTTATCAACTTAATTGTTAATATTGCAATAAAATATATACAGGAAAGGCAAAGAAAAACTTGGAAATTTGCGCAAAAGAACATTTCAGAAATATTAAATACAAATAAATTGAAGAATATACAGTTGCGGTACATTTCTGGGCCTAAAATGATGACTTTCAAAGGAGCTTAAGTTATTAAAACACCCAAGAATGCAGCAGAGATCTTGGGAAAAGAGTTTTATTATAAAAACAAAAAAATCTGCCATGAACTTCAAGATTCCATCATTGAATTATTTATGCAAATTCATTCTATCGTTGCCAGAAGACAACAGTCTGTCTCCAGCTGATGATGAGAATGAATGCTCCTAAAACAGATATTGGTATTTAAACAAGTGAGAATGAATGCTCCTAAAACAGGTATTGGTATTTAAACAAGTATTTAAGTGAGTGAGGTAAAACAATGCTACTATGCTCACTGCTATGATCAAATAAAATATTGCTTCACTGTTAACTGTTGTTTAATTCTTTATTAACAATATCTGCATTTTGGATTGTATGGTAGGTGGAGTGTGTGTAGCAGTATTGCCACTTCCACCTTTTTCCATGAGCATGAAAAGATAAAATTTATGCACTATGTAAGATAACATTGAATTTATGTCAAGTTCAAAACTAGCTAAAACTGCAATCTGTACAAGCCTTCTGGATGATAAACACAAGAGTGGACCTAGGAAATGAAACTATTATTATAGGGAACTGGAATAAACTAAGAGGCTTAATCCATAAATGATGGTGATAATGAAGAAGAAGAAATAATATTATTTTTTGGGGGTAATAGCATACATTCTAAGATATATTGCCTTTCTTAAGTTTACTGTTTAAGCAATATTGTTTTCTAAAATTTAAATTTTTTATTTGTTCATTTTAAACAACAAGGAATTAATAGAGGTAACTATGGCAGTTACATCTATCAGCATTCTTCTTTCATAATAGTAAATACATGCAAAATGAATTTGTGAGCTTGCCTTCCCTGTATGTAACAACTATAACTTTGCTGTCTCATTATACATTCATTTTGTATAGTAGATTAGGCAATCACAAACAATTGGTCAGGTTGGTGTGCTATGACATATCATTATTTTGCCTTGCTTTTCTTTCTTGCCAATAAGATAGAATCTGAAGTGCATGTTATATAACATTCTTTAATGTAAATAGATGGATACAAATTCACCTTCAGAGCTGTCACAACAACAGCTAAACAGTTTGTTACAAGACATTGCCTGAGCTATTTGCTCAGGAGCATGTAATTCTTGCAGATGCCCCAAGAGTGACCCGGGCCATTTTAATTGGAGTAAAACAAAATACATCACTGAGCAACAAAAAATGCATTTGCTTTATATAAAACCTATTTTTAAACCAGTTAACATCTCTTTCCCATGGGAAAGGTTAAAATGGCTAAAATCTTCAACACTCTTAAACGTTTCACTCTTTAAACTGTTAAAATTCAGGACATGTGTCGTCCTGAAGGAACACATGAGAAACATTAGATATAAACAAATAGAAAAAGCAGCTGTAGCAGCACATTTGTAGAATGAGCACTATGAAATTGACAACAATATTAATTTATTGAGAACCGTTCAACTTCCCAGAGAACTAAGTATATGGGAAAATATTTTTATTAAGGAAAATGAACACAAGCTTTGAAATTTCAGAAGCGGCTAACATTCTGTATAAGTTCTTCCATAGACCACCAGAGCCCCTTACAGGCACCTGCCTCTCTAACTCCAGCATGACACATTAATTCATCAGTTGATAATGTGACTGATAGATCACGAAACATGTCCTGAATTTTAACAGTTTAAAGAGTGAAACGCTTAAGAGTGTTGAAGATTTTAACCCTTCCCATGGGAAAGAGATGTTAACTGGTTTAAAAATAGGTTTTATATAAAGCAATTACATATCTTTTACTGTGTTGATTCCCATCAAGTTTTATGTTTATAAAAAAAAATGCATATCTCCTTAAATTGATAGGACAGGCAATTAGTTGTTTACACATTCTGTTTCTTCCATATGCTGTATTGTAAAGCATGCATTTAACCGCAGTTCAAGCTATGGGGATAAGCACTTCTGAAAGAGCTTATGTCTTGATTAATCTGAAGGGTACGTTTGTATCTGAGGCTGATCGTGATGTGAATATTAATCCTTTTAGTAAATTAATACTGACATAGTAATGTTAATAGTACAATAAATGAAAGTTAATATCCATTTTGCAGAACTAACACTACCTTTTGCCTAATTTAATATAGGAGAATTGAAAGTGAATAGGCTAAACAACTGATATTTTATAGCAACAAGTAATAAAAATTAGAGGCTTTTTGAGAAAACGTTTAGAATATTATTATAAGCTATAAGGTTCACTAATGTTAAGAGACTATGCAAGCTAAACTTAACTTTAATTTTGTGATTAATAAATAATTTTCTTCTGGCATGAATAGCGATGCAAATGTTTTGCTGAAAATGAGTGTGTCATGAAAAAGCTAATATGAGGGCTGATCAACAAAGACTGAGACTGATTTTTTTCCTGTAGCTTCCGTGATAGTTTCGTATCTGTAACATAAATATTTGAAAAGAGCGGGTTTTTATGTATAATGTTGGTAGGTGGCAGCACTCTCGCATTGGTAGGTTGGTAGTAATGCTCTATTTTGTAGACCCTACTCGCATTTCGCATACCAGACAATGGAGGTGACACAAGAGGAGCAGTACAGCGCAATAAAATTCTGTTTTCGTTTAAGCCATACAGCCACCAAAACTTATGAAAAACTGAAGCAAGCGTACAGTGAAGATGCTCTACCTCGTGCAACAGTGTTTAGGTGGTTCAAGGACTTCAAAGAAGGCCGACTTGTCAGTGTTAAGCAAGGTGGGCCTGGTGTTTCGGCTTCTGCTGTGCCTTAAGTCAACATCAACACAGCTGCTTTGATTGTCCGAGAGGATCGGTGTATAACATTACGTAACCTCAGTGAAGTGTTGAGAATTACATATGACAGGTATTTACAATTATGCACGACCATCTCCACATGACCCGAGTTTGTGCTCGTTGGGTGCCATGTCTGTTGACTCCCGAACAATAGGCTGTGCGAATGGAGACAAGCCGTGAGGTGCTGCGTCTCTTTGCTGATGGAGGGGATGCATTTTTTAAATCGATTATCACCAGTGATGAGTCATGGCTGCATCATTATGATCCTGAAGGAAAACAAGCCAGCAAGTGTGGAAATCGCCAGGTTCTCCAACACCAAAAAAGGCAAAAGTTGTTCCATCTGTAGGGAAAGTGATGGTGATCACATTTTTTGACTGTAATGGAATGATTTACCAGCATGCAGTTCCCCCTCACACTACTGTTACAGCAGTATACTACACGTCAGTATTGGCTACACTGAGGAAGCACATTGCAAAGAAACGATCAGAGCTTTCTCGGACTGGGTGGCGACTTCATCATGACAATACGGCCTCACGTCGCAAATCAAGTCATGCAGTTTCTGGCTCGATTCAACATTACCTGTGTACCACATCCACCTTATAGCCCCGATCTTGTACCCTGTGACTTTTTTTTATTCCCATCACTAAAGGCAAAGCTTAGGGGTATTCGATTTGAGAACTCTGAAGCAGTGCTCAAGAAAAGTGAGGCGATACTCAAGGACCTGACAAAGAATGGTCTGCAGCACGTGTTCAGGGACTGGCAGAGACGCTATAAAAAGTGCATTGAAGTAGGAGGGGACTACTTTGAAAAAGATCATGTAAACATTGAATTGGAGTAATAAACATCTGTGAAAAAAAATCAATCTCAGTCTTTGTTGATCAGCCCTCGTATATACAAATGCAATAATTAAATCATAGAATTCCTTGAAAATAATTCAAGAATTGATTGCTTTTAATGAAAGTTAAAATCTTAATCTGTTTCTTGTAAGAATGAGTTCAACTGATTTGGTAATATTGATTTGGAAACCAAAATGTCCAACTGTTTTTCTTTAAATCTTTTATTTCAAAGAAATTTGTCTCCTCCAGTGCATATGTAGAAAGTTTGTTGCATGATCTTTGAGATAGATGGATTTTTTCATAGAAGAAAGACTGCAAGACGTGTCTCTCTATAAGCAGAAATGAAGTTGAAGATAGAATGTTGTGCTGGAATTTTAAAGATCTTATGCATGTTACACTCATTAGTGTTTACAATAAAATGAAAATGAAAGTGTACCTAGGTATATTCTGGAAGAATGGCAAGTATTTTTTGTTATACTGCACAATAACTTTTATTTTTTATTTCAGAATTCATGCAAATGCTTCATTACTATGGTGCATCCGTATACACTATACTCCTTTTTAAAACAGTTGTTTTGTAGTTACTGTAAAGTGAACATTAATGGACATTGGGAGTGAGTTTTTGGCCAAAATCAGTCAAAAAATTTTAAATTGTTTTTTACTGCATTTAGTTCTTTGAACCATTGGGCATCCACAGAGAGTCAACATTTGCAAATTCCCCCCTCCCTGCGAGTTTTACAGGCATTTAAACAGGTCAGAATGCCCATTTTCAACTTACCGCACTCCTTCAATACAGAAATGTGGAATGAGATAAACAACTGTACTCACCAGCAAGGACTCACCAGCACCTAAAGGAAGTGTCAGTATATGATGCTGATATGGAAGTAGTAAGGGAAGAATGTAGCAAAGATACACCTTTCTTCAAGCTAAAGAAAGACACTACTGATACTCAATTGGATGGTTGTGGTCGTAGTAAGCTAAAGTTAGAAACAATAATAAGAATAGCCAGCTACTACAGACTGGCATCCAGGAGCATATGTCATATATGCTACACTTTACCATTACAGATCAACAGACAGAAGCCAGAACATCAGAAGTGCCATGCAGGGATTTACTCTTGGAGTTTCTACAATAGGAGCGTAGCTCTCAGTGAGACTTTGTAGAGCCATTGCAAGATGTCTGTTCAGTTAAATGATGGTTGGTTATAATAATTCTCCCCATCTATCAAAGACTAGCTTGCATTGAACTATTGGTATGCTATGTTCATGGAGATACACAAAATTCAAATGAAAGAGTTCACTCACCCATTTGGAAAAACTGTTTTAAAGAAATATTTATTTCTAAAAAGTTGTTAGAAATTGGGGCATTAAATGGGGTTTGTGCTTTTAATATGGCCATTCAGCTTCTCGGGAGCTGAGATCTGTGGTAAGGGGTGAGGAATGTTTGGCAACTGCTTCAAAGATTAGTAAGACTCCGGGACACGACTAGACTCTACAAGAGCAGAAGGTCAGCTGCCACAAGCAGGAAAGGACCTGCAGGTGGCAAAAGTAACTCAACACTACAGAAAGACACCAAGGAAAATGCAGACACACATAACTATAAATCAGAATATATTGTCCATAATTCACTGTTTCCCAGCCTATTTTTTTATAAAACAGCATTTTTCTCAAAACTTCATTTTCACACATTCATAGTGCTCCACGTGTCTCAGTTTTAGTTTAAATTCAATTAAAAGCTCCCAGAATGTACAGAAATATCCATTGTGATATTCTATGAGAAAAATACATACTAACACCAATAAAAAATTTAACAAAATCTATGAAAAAAATGGTTAATTTTAAAGATTATAATTTTTTATAGATAAAAAAGATTGTCACAGTCATTCATCAAATTTATTTAAAATATCTCTTAGTTACACTTTTTGTACATGGCTCAAAACTGCAATTACAAAAATGCAACCAATTTTCATATCTCATGAGATGTGTGGGATATTTTGACTATGCAATATATTTCCATAATAATAATAATAACTTTAATACAAAAAATCAAATTATTTAAATCCAATCCCAAAAAAATAATTCCTATTAAATTATTCTTAAATAAATAATAATATTAAAACTTTAAGAAATAATTTATAGTTCGCAAAGTATTTATCCAATGAATGAAATTTGGTAAACATATTTATTAATTTAACAGCAATGCAATTACAGTAGCATTTTCAGAAAATGTCATGCAGACATGTGGAATTTTGAAAATTCATTCCCATTGTCCCTTAAAGAGTTGCAAATTTTTACCAGGATGACTCTAATCACTAGTTCTTTAGCTATGAAATTATGATTCTTGATAACTATGGATGATGTTTTTACCACATAGTTTTGTCACAAGAGTGTGACAAAAAGGTAGTCTGTATATAACAATGAAACAGCAACCTTTAAGTGCACTTCACAACAAAAATAACAGTTGTATTCAGTTCATACTTTGTCTTTGTAAATGCAGATGCATAAAGATTCCTCTGTATACAAATTTCATAAAGTCATGTAAAGTCATGATTGCAGCAGACATACCATTGAACAAAATATTGTGCTCCTCTCGAGATCTACTATAGTCAAGTTCCTGATAAATCTATACTACACAAGGGATATTTTGATGTATGCTATGAGCAAACTATTAAATGCATTGGGATAGGCTCTTCCCATAACTGCATTTCTGTGGATGAATCCCTCATGTTTTGGGTTGATATATTGCAGATCTGGTCGTGGGTAGACTAAGTTTCTAGTGCATCAAAACCACATGTCTTTGTCAATAGAATTTTAGAACTCGCAGATCATGCTCAACCATTGTCCAATTTGGCTCGGGGGAGTACAAGAAAAAAAGGTTATTGTAGTGTAAAGTGATGTGCAGTCTAAATTTTGAAAGTTGGGACTGCAATTGAAGTATTCTGTTTCCACTTCATCTATTTCACGTGATTGGCCCATGGTATCCAACAAGTTGTAGAACAGATACAAAGTCACATCCCCCAATCCGTGATAAGAGTTATGTATATATTTGAAGGTTCACTTCAATGATAAATTTTAATACTTATTTCATTTTCTTATAATAGAATCAATTTTATGCAATTTTTCACAAAAAATTAAACATATTAAAATCAAAGTAAACAATTTATGTTTCCATATTCTCGTAACATATAAACTTACTCTATTAAAACATTTAAATTTCCCATTTAATCATCCTGATTTTATGGAGTTGCATTCCTTCCATCCCCCATTGCAATCAACACCAGGTTTCCCCAAAACAATTAACTTGTTTCTTCAAACAAAAAGGTGTTTGTAAAGGCTTATGATTGACATTTTTAATCATGTAATTTGTGTTAAATTAATTTTTTTTAAACTTTACTCTAAATGAAACAATTTTTTGAAGTTTCTGTGAAGTTTGGATATTGCATATTTAGTATATATTTTGAATTTTTTATTAAATATTTATGTACATACTTTTACAATATTACAAAAAAAAATTGGGCTCTACTGAAGACATGGCATTTTCAGTAGAACCTTCATTGCACATATGTCTTTGTGTTTTATAGTCACATTCTTAAATATTTTTGTGGCGATATACTATGCTTATCCTTCTATAAAATACTAGGTAGTTGGTGCTTACACCACTATGTGCAAAATATCCCTTTGCTCATCTCTTCTTTTTAATTATTAACTCTTTTTCATTATTAATTATTAACTTCTTTTTAATTATTAACTTTGTTTTCAGCATTGGTTTGTTAATCCTGCAATGATAATGTGTATGCCTTCATTGCTTAATATGACCTTGTCATTATTTCTAAGTTGTGTTCTCTGGGGCTTAGCTGGATTGATGTGTAAGCAGGTTAGTGGGATGTTTACGGAATTTCGGAATCCACACAGTGAAACTTTTGTTAATCTTATTTTGATTTAAAGTAAAACACTAAAAATCATGTCATCACATTAAAACTCTCTTTAACAAAACAATGTGTGTTTCACAAACACACATAAGTGTAAATCTTATTTTGATTTAAAGTAAAACACTAAAAATCATGTCGTCACATTAAAACTCTCTTTAAGTTTCACAAACACACTTATAAAAGTAATTTTGGTATATGTTTCGTGAGGTACATTCCTCACATTGTCAACCAACCATTGTCAACTCAGTCGTCGTTTTGGTTGACAATGTGAGGAATGTACCTCACGAAACATGTACCAAAATTACTTTTATAAGTGTGTTTGTGAAACTTAAAGAGAGTTTTAATGTGACGACATGATTTTTAGTGTTTTATTTTAAATCAAAATAAGATTAACAAAAGTTTCACTGTGTGGATTCCCAAATTCCGTAAACATATAAACACATAAGTGTGTTTGTGAAACTTAAAGAGAGTTTTAATGTGACGACATGATTTTTAGTGTTTTACTTTAAATCAAAATAAGGTTAGTGGGAGTTAGTTTTTTTCATAATGAATACATTTTCTTCTTTATAAATTCTTTTAATTTGCAAATTAAAGCTCTGAAAAAGCAGAGGAACCTTATCTTCATGTTCTGTTTATTATTCTGCACATGGCAATGTATTAATTAACTCAGAGGATTTTTTATCTTGGGTACGATGTAAGTCCAAAATCAAGAGCAGCGGGCACATGCTTGCTTGAATCCTGTTTGGGTCAGGTTGTCTGAAGGGGATGATTTCTACAGGTTTTCTCATACCATGGAAAGAGAAATGCTAAGTTAATTGAACTACTAACATATTCTAGTCTAATTTGTATTATCATTGCATTTTGCACTTCACTTTGGAGAAATATTGGAATTGGTGTGTGTGTTAAGGACTTAAAAAATAATTATGTTCTTATTTCTGTGCCTATTTCTTCACAAACATACCACTGTCCAAATTGTTGTGACATAGCTTAACTATACATTATGCCTGCAGTAGAGTAGTAACTTACCATGAGAGCTCAGGTAACAACCTGAAACGGTTGGAGATTATGTTAGGTATGATAATCTTGTATAGGGCTTTGTGCATGTACTTCTGCTGAATTATGGGGGGCTATCTTTAGCAGTAATGAAAAAAAAATTGATAACACAAAGAGAGAAGCAAACAGATTCAGTAATACAGACAGGATATATGTAAGATCATTAAATGATTGAATCAAACTACACACTCTTATTGCTCCACTTGTTTATAATATGTAGTACTAGTTTCATGAGCCATTGTTCATATCCTCAGCTAGCTGTTGACTGTTGGATAATTTGTTATGCTGTGGGAATGTGTATTCTGCTCTGGTGGAGGTGTGATGAACTTAAAAGTTTATATTTTCATTCTCAGAAGGGTCAAAGTTCATTAAACTGTATCTTTATTTGTAAATGTAGATTTTTTCCCATGTTGCTAACTCTGTAGGTCCTTGTTCTGATTTTAATAATTTTGCTTTATTCACTATGTTGTGGTTTTCTGTCCAGAAATGAGATGCTACTGCTGATTTCTCCATTTGCTTGTGTTTTATGTTCCTGAAAGTTTTAACATTAAATCTCTTGATAGACAATGTAATTACAGTATTCTATAGGAGGAAAAAGCAGGTATTTACAAAATAAGTTGTGCAGAATGTGAAAAAATCTTTATTGGAAAACAAAGAGAAACATAAGCACATAATTAAAACAAAAGTTCAATATTGAACTTCTTTACTTGTTTGTGAACAAGTTCTTTGCTAAATCCAATCTGTTTTAATCACTTTTCTTTCTTTTGCTTGTATTCTTTGAAGTATTGTTTCTTGATAATGGGCAGTTTACTGAGTCTGTGTGTTAAGCTGTTGATTACTGCCTGTTTATATGTTCTTGGGTTAAGTCTGTTAGTTTTGATGTGATTGTCTGCATCCATGTTTTTTTCTATAGATTCCAAATTCCAGATTCCCTTGATGCTTTATTACTTTAATGTCCAAGAATGGTAGTACGTTATGTACTTCAGTTTTGTATGTGAATGATATGTTTTTATCTTGTATATTCAGAAGTTTTATGGCATCGTTAATGTATTTTTTGTTAACTATGGCAAATATATCATCAATATATCTGTACCAGATTTTAAATATTTATTAGAATGCTCTGTTGATGTGTGTTTCAAATTTACTCAGTAAGAGATTAGCTAGAAATGAAGATAAGTGGCTGCCCATAGTAAACCATTATCTTTGTTTATAGAATTTGCCCCTGAATGAAAAATGGGATTGATTTATGCAAATTTCAGTGAGTTTTAAGCATTCCTTTATGTGTGCCTTATTTATTTCAGTTATTCTTAGACAATCATAAATTAGATAAGTTAGAAGTTTATTTTAGGTATACTTGGAAACAGAATTTCTATGGTGTAAGAATGTCAGTAGGTTGTAATTTTATATCCTTAATTTTTTCTATAAATTTAAATGAATAGTTTATATTCCAGCTTTGAAATTTTGGCAGTATTTGTAATTTGTATTATTGGCTAGCCATGTAAATTCATTACATCTCCCTCCACCAGAACAGAATGTGCATCTCCTCAATGAAATACTGTGAATATAGCAGTCAATTATCTGAGGATGGAGATGATGGTCTGTGAAACAAGTTCTAGATATAAACAAGTAAAGCCACACGAGTGTGTAGTTTGACTCATTCATACAAAATTGTTATCTAATTATATGATTTGCTTCACTGTACAAGATCTAATCCACATTTCAAGTTAATAATAATAGTCTAAATATTTTATACATACATTTGCTGTGTTGATAAAGTGTAATCACTAGTGTTGCTGCATGTTTATAATGTTCTTGGATTTTACATCATGTTTTTATTTTGTTTATTTGAGCTTTTCAAAGTTTCACCTTCATTTTTAAGGACTTCATTTGACATGAATAATTTGTATTTAATGAATATATACGTATAGATTAATTAATTAATTATTTATATACTCATTTATTTTACAGGAGCACATTTAATAGCACCATCGGATATGATGGATGGAAGAGTAAAAGCAATAAAAAGAGCACTAATTGCAGCAGGATATGGCAACAGAGTTGGTGTGCTATCATATGCTGCAAAGTTTGCATCTGGTTTCTATGGGCCATTTCGAGATGCTGTCAAGTCTGCACCAGCTTTTGGTGATCGTAAATGCTATCAGTTGCCACCTGGTAGTAAAGGTTTAGCAATGAGAGCAGTGGTATGTAAACTTATAAAGTATCAACAATTGCCAAACACACATGAAGGATATGAAATAAACAGTATTAACATCAAGTACATTATTACATAAAACTATGTATCATGCCTTCATTCTGCTATGCAACTGAAATTTGCATAAACCTGTGAAAACCAGTTGATGTAAGACTGGAGGTTAAGTTCTGCTGATGCAAGTAATTGAGCTTTCTCAATCATGTTTGTCATTCATTTGTATAGGAAATGCATATTAGACTTTCTTCTGAGTATTTTACATTGTGGAGTATGCTGAGAGTGAGATATATATTAGAACATAGAATATTTATTTATTTATTTATTATTGTTATGTACAAAATAAATTGTACAAGTACTGCAAGAGAGAATTTTATGCTAAATTTCCAGAGTAACATCTTCGTTGGAAAGTGCAATTTTCAAATTGGTGAACAAAGTTCAAACCCAGGCCTTTTCATTGACATGAACCAAGACCAAAAAATTAGGTTTTAAAATAGGTTGATGAAACATGCAATTGATTAGAAACTTTTTCTTGAAAGTCTTTAGCACAACCCAGAAGGTCAGCAGTGTGTATATAAAGCCACTCAGTTGTTGCATCTTTAAAATTGCTGCTGTAGTTGAAATAAAATCCATGCAGGTATTGAAACAAAATATCTGGGAGGCACTTTACAATGTTCTGCACAATGAATTGCAACAAGTGTTCAAAAGGATTCAGCACATCTCACAGCAGGACAGGTACTTTGGGCATTTACTATGATGCTAAGTACAATATTAATTACTATTTAATACTAATAAATAATGAAAGAAATAAATGTGTACTATGAGCTCGGAATATGTAATATGATTTCTTTCGGCAGATGGCAAGGCCATTATCTAGTAATGTCTCATTGGCAAAGTCAATTACAATTGCATAGCAGAATGAGGATCCTGTTTTTTATATATATATACTTTTTTTGGAATCGTGTTTTACTCCTGAGGCACCACATGCAGTTCTGTGTGTGCGTGCGTGCGTGCGTGCGTGCTTTTTTTTTTTTTTTTTTTTTTTTTTCCCTGCATGCTCCATTACTATAATAATTAGTTATACTATGTGCATTGCTATAATTTCATTGTTACATTTTATCCTTAATACTATTTTTGAACACTATTTCATTCTTATTCTAACCTAATCATATTTTGAAGATTGCCGAAATTGGTTTTGTGTGTATATATATATAAAATAATGAAAAATAAAAATAAAGAAACACTATTAACAATGTAACAAATTAACACTAATAATAAAAGTAGATAAAGGTAAAACACTGAGAAAGAGTCACACTTGAAATTGCTTTATTTCGAACTACTGCGAGTTCTTCAATGGCAAGAAGCGTGTTAATTTGAAAAGTGTCAAAATTTATACTGTTTACAAAATTTTTAAAATGTTTATTATATTTTAAAACAAGTTCACTATTTAAAACTTAAATGCTGAAGATGGAAACTAAATGTTCTCGAAACCGGTTCCATACATTTATGAAAAGTAAGTGAAGCTTTAAGAGTGTGTAGTTCAACTGAATCATACAATGATATCAATTAAGTTCACTATTGTCTTTTGGCCATCGCCTAGTTTTGCTACATCTTTCCGGAATATTTCTCGCTCTTTCTTCAAGATGTTGCAGTCCCACAAGATGTGTGCCACCATTTGTGTATCTTCCTGACATATACATGATCGGTTCTCTGCTATTTTGAAGCGATGAAAGTAGGCTCCAAATTTTCCGTGTCCTGAGAGGATCGCTGTAATATTGGGGCTTAGAAGGATGTTGGTTTTTAGCCTTTTAGCTACAGATGGAAATACGATTTTGTAATTGCTCTGTTTGTTGTCATTTGCCACTAGTCTCTGACTTTCTTCTCTTAATTCCATTCCTTACTTCACATTTTGGGATGAGTTGAAAATCCACTGGCAGGACCTTGTTTTTTGCTGCTTCTTTTGCTAGTCGGTCTGGTCTGCTATTTCATTCCCTTCATTGCCAATGTGTGCTTTAACACAAGTAAAATGTATTTCCCAGTGTTCTTGTTGGAGTGATTTTAACGTCTTCCTTATTCTTTCACTGAGGTTACTATGTTTTGTACGGTTGTTAATTAAATCTAATGTAATTTCACTATCCGTGTAGATTGATGCTGTTTGTTTGTTAAAGGCTACATTGTTTATATTTCCCACCTGTTCCAGGGTTCTCAATTTAGTGAACTAATTTGAGCATTTTTGGTGCCGCTTATACCGTAGTTGATTAACTGGCATATTATTAATATACATTATTATTCCTACCCCCACACCTGCCTTGCTTTTGCTGCCAACAGTGTATATCTTTAGTGTATACTCTTTGTACTTTTGTTTCTCCACTATTTTAGGTATATCAGCAGGGTGAGGTCATTCCCTGTTCGGTTGTCTACCACTTGTTCTCCATTTATGATTGATCTTCTCTTGATTCCTCTTGTAAAGTTGTATAATTTGGCGATTTCTTTAAGTGCTATTGATACTGGAACTATACCTGTAATAATACAGAGAGCCTCTTTTGATGTTGTCCTGAACGCCTTGGCTATTTTGATGTTTATAATGTTTTGTACGTGTGTGTGCATGTGTTAAAACATTGTGATTAAGTATAATGATATTTAGAATGTTTTTAAAGATTCAAATGTGTCTTTCATTAACCCATTGCCCGATGGTCATTTAAACCCTGCACGGACTGTTCCTGGATACCCAATAAACAGATCCAGGTATTTAAATGGTCCATAATTAAATTTCTACACTACAGAATCTTTATATTTTTTATCATATTTGAATGAAACAAAAACTGAATTAAAGTACATTAAATGCAGTATGAACCAACTATAACAAGTATTACGATATTTATTTGGGAAAAAAATAAATAATTGAAGTGTGTTTTATATGTTGGCTTGCGATTTGCAGAGGTAAAAGAGTTCTCTTCTTTTTTGTCTCGAAGGCTGTTGAAGACCATTCAACACTAGTGTTTATAAGCATTGCAAGCTCTTAGCTGAGCCAGCACACAGAGCAGTAATAAATGCTGAAATGTTTGATGTAACACAAAGCTGATGATTGTAGAGAGTGGATTTTCATATACAACACATGTGTGTCTGTAGATGACGTGCTTGAATCACATGATTGGTTTGCATGTCACAATAAGCTTAGCATGTATGTTCAGACTATACAGTTTTTCAGCTGCTGAGATATATGAATTAGAAACTTGATACTGGAATCTTTTCTTGGCAGCATATGTTTCAGATTGTTTATTGGGAATATTTTCATTTCAACTAAATATTAATGAAACAGAGTTCACTTGGCAAGGAATTACAAAGTTACAAACTTATTATTCCTTCTTTGAATCATGGTTTCAACTTGTGAGACAGGGTTATGGATTCTGAAAACCATTGCGGCAAAAAAAACAAAACATTTTTGGAAGTACACTCTGTGGTGTATAGCCTCATACACAGCTCAGAAGTAACAGTCAAACCAGTTTATTTTTGATTTAATTTTTTGTCATCAAAACACTCTTAATGCTTCACTTACTTGTCATAAAATGTGGTACATGTTTCGAAGACGTTCGTCTTCATCCTCGGCCACGGGATGACTGATTGGAGACTCGATTGCACTTTTTGATGTAAGGTTTTGCCCTGGTGGTACTTTGATGAACTTAAAGTTTGTGTTTACTTCTTCCGGAACGTCAAAGTTCATTATACGATCTCTGTGTTTGTAAATATGAATTTTTTCCCATGTAGCCAATTCTGTAGATCCCTGTGTTGCTTTTAACAATTCTACTTTTTTAATTATGTCATGATTTTCTGTCCAAAAATGATATGCTACAGCTGACCTTTCCATCTGTTTGTATTTTATGTTCCTAAAATGTTCTTTTAAACGTGTGCCTATATTCCTTTTTGTTTTTCCAATATAAATCTTATCGCATTCTCCGCAAGTTATCTTATAAATACCTGCTTTTCCTTCATTTGGGGTACTTTCATCAACATTGTCCTTTAGAATATTTTTCAAACTATATCTATTGACAGGTGCCAATCTTATATTGTAATCTTTAAAAATATTTTGAAACTTCTTCAATGCCCTTGGATGAAATGTAAATTTTTTAAAAACCAACTTATTTTTATCTGCTGAAAGGGTGGTGGTATCTTTTATCAATTTCTTCCTTTGGAACTTTTGTACTTTTTTGTGTACCAATTTCTTACTAAAACCATTTTGAATCGCAATTTCTTCTATCTTTTTATATTCTTTAAGAAATTCTTCTTTGCTAATTGGTAAGTTCACCAACCGATGTGTCAAACTGTTAAAAACTGCATGTTTATGTGTTATGGGGTTAAAACCATCTGCTTTGATGTGATTTTCTGTATGTGTATCTTTTCTGTATATACCAAAGTTCAGATTTTCTTCATTCTTCATTATTTTGATGTCTAAAAAAGGCAACATGCCATCTATTTCTGTTTCATATGTAAAAGAGATATTTCTATCTTGTATGTTCAAGAGTTTTAAGGCATCATCAATCAATTTTTTGTTGACTATGGAAAAAATATCGTCTACATATCTATACCAAATTTTAAAAATACATGGAAAGGCAGAAGTGATATGTGTCTCAAATCTACTCATAAACAGGTTAGCTAAAAAGGGAGATAAAGGACTACCCATAGTAAGTCCTGTTTGCTGTTTGTAAAATTTCCCTTTGAAAGTAAAATAGGATTGGTTTATGCAAATTTTGGTGAGATTAATATATTCTTCTTTATGTACTTCATTAATTCCAATTTCAGTGAGCCAATCATGTAAATAAGACAGAAGTTTCCCTTTTGGTATGCTCGGAAACAGTGAAACTACATCGAAAGATATTAAAGTATCAGAAGGTAATATCTTAATGTCCTTTCTTTTATCTATTAATTGAAAAGAATTCTTTATACTTCTACTTTGAAATTTTGGTAATGTGTTAAATCTGTCAGTTAACCATTTTGCCAAAAAATATGACGGAGTGTTAATATTGTTGATAATGGTTCTCATACCCTTTCCAGGCTTATGAATTTTTGGTAATCCATATATCTTAGCTAAAGTGGGATTGTTCTGTTTTAATTTGTATTTAGTTGAATTAGGAATGACCGTACATGTTTTTATGGCATCATTCACTAAATTATTACACTGTTTCAAAGGATCTGATTGAATTTGAACATATTCCTTTTTATTTAACAAATCTTTCATTCTAGAAACATACTCATCTTTATCTAATATTACTATTTTGTTTCCCTTATCTGCCTTTTTGTAAATCACATCTTTTTCATTTAACGATCTGATGGTGTTCCTGTAATTCTTGATTGCTGATGATTTTCTTTTATTAATTTCTTTAAAAGCTTTTTCAGATTTTATTCTAATTGCTTCTTTATCTTTATTACTCAAATTTTCCATGGCAACTTCTAAATCTACAACATAATCTTCTGTGTTATTGGAATAGTTTACACAAGTTTTCAAACCTTTATTAAGAAAAGCTAGTTCTTCTTTATTGAAGCTTTTTTGGGATAAATTTTCTACGTGATTCTGTTTTTGTTCTGTTTTTGAATATTTTGGTTTCTTCAGATTTTGATTCAAAATTTCAAATTTCCTTTTTTGAATGCCTACTTTTTTCTTTACCTGAAATTGTATGTGTTCTAAAGCATTTCTTATCAAATTATCCCATATAATATTTCCTAACCTCTTTGAAATTAGCAGGTATTTATCATAAAGTTTCAAATCTATGTTTATCAATTTTGTGTAATGTTTGGACTTTTCTATTTGAATTACTTTCTTCTCTGCTGCCAGTTGTTCTCTACTGTTGAGGTTATGTTTAACGGTTTTCCGTACAAATTTCGGACATATATTGTGTTTAAGAACCGAATGTCAGCTGCTATGAGTCTGCTTTTTTCTTTCAGTTTAATGTATTCTTTAATCTCTTTTTTCAAATTGTAAAAATTAACGTTAAAGTTACCGTTATTATCGGAGTTCTCCATTTTGTCATAATGTGTTCCTGTCGGTTCGAAGACCTATAACTTATTTAAAAATTATTTTTATTAAGTTTTTTACTGTAGATTTAGTAGCTCTCATAGTTACTGAAACAAATATATATGAGCATAAAGTGCATGAAGATCTAACCTAAAAAGGCAAATACATTAAAATTGTGTTGGATTACCAAAGTATATGCTCTAAAGAGAGGGAAAGTGCAGGTGCATCAGCTTCAACCTTTTCCTTACATTGCTTGGCATGATAGAAGATAGTTGCTCCTCTCTCTAATTGCAGTTCCAAAATTTGATGCAGGATACAGGAGAGCTAAAATATGCTTTATCTAATTGCTGTTCCAAAATTTTGATGCAAGTTACAGGAAAGCTAGAGCTAAAATAAAATGACAATTTTCAAGCCTGATATTGTACACAAATACATTATGCATATGAGTGGTGTTATTTAGTGGATCAGGTACTGCAGGCACATCTCCCTTTATGAAAAACTATAAAATGGTACAAAAAACTATTTTTTCACATATTGGATATCACCATATACAATTGCATGGCTATTTGGAGAGCTCTAAATCCACAAAAAACAATGACATCTGCATTTTTGCTTATAAATTGCTTGCAGCCTAATTGCAAGCTACTAAATTCAGAAGCTTGTACACAAATGGGGTAGAAATTCTAAAACCCCTTCCACCCTCAGATTGACAGAAAAACATTTCCCAAAAAGAATACTGTCTATGAGAAAAAAGTTGTGTCTGTTTCGAAAATGTGTGGTATGTCGCAAAAGGGACACAGGCGAGGAAATAACATGATTTGTGGTAAATGGAGAGATGTGCCCTTATGTCACCACCCATGCTTCAAGGTGTATCATTCAAAATGCAACTTTTAAAGGAAAGGTTGAACTATTTTATAGAATTTATTTCAGTTTATTATTTAAAGAAATATTAAAATAATTACAGGTTGAAAATCATTTGATTTACAGTGCTTGCTGGACGTGTATACATGTTCATATTGCTGGGGACCATTTTACTCTGGATGTCTATACATGTCCATATCTGGGAAGAGGTTAATAAATATATGGGAATATTGCTAACAAATTATTGTTATACCTAATTTTTATGCTTATTAACTGCACATTCTCTTTCTTATTCATTTCCTTGCATATTGAGTATGTATATTAATAATTACATTAAGTTTTTGAAGTTTTGAAATTTACTGCACATGGATTAAAATTTTGTAATACAGCCAGTTAGAAAGCATGGTGTTAGGACATGTAAGGGGAAGAAGAGTAATCATTGTACATAACTTTGATGAGGGTAATGGTATGAAGTGATATGAGCTTGTACAACACAAGAAGCATGTTTCCCCATCTTCATCCCCTCAGGGTCCTAATTTTTGGGTACGGGGCATAGCGACCCGGAGGCACTGGAGCCGCTCTCACAGGTCCACGCATAGCATGTTTGACAGCTTTTTATTTTGCCTTCTTTTTAATTTTATTTTTTATACTTCCCTTCTTTTAGTCTGAAGGACACCCCTGTGCTTGACACGGTAAAATGTGACTGGGTAATGGCATGACTCCCAGCACTGGGTTATCATGTAGGGTGGGAGCATATCCCCTGGTAAAGGAAAGGCCCGTGGAGGGGACATTGCATGAGCTGTTCACTTCCTGAAGGTGATTGGGTCCCTTTGTCTGTACCCAGGAAGGTGTGACCCTGAGTTTACTTTGTTCAAGCCAGAGCAAATAACTTAAACTGGGGTGGTATCCAGGAAGCAGCATGCCTTCGGAGACAGATGCAATGATGGAGGATGAAACCGCTACGGTGCAAGAAAATCTTCACCTAAATACCAAACGGAAGGGATTGGACGTAAGAGAGGTAACTGAGGTGTCTTTCCCTCGTTTCCTAATAATCAGCAGAACTGAGGAATGTCAGCCCTTTACGCACGTAATCCCTTTTATAATTCAAAAAGGTTTGGATGGTATTTCTGGCCCAGTTAAATCGTGCACGCGGCTACGTAACGGCTCCGTATATGTTGAGACAGTGAATGCGTCTCAAACTAGCGCGCTTCTTAAGGCCATCTTACTCACGGTTACCCGATCCGTGTCGAGTCACATCGCACTCTGAACTCCTCTCGGGGAGTAATAACCACATCTTTACTCGGCGGCATGAGAGATACGGAAATTCAGGGTTATTTGGCCGAACAGGAATGTCATCTCAGTATATCGTGTGCAGACAAAGAGGGGTGGCAGGGTACAGCCAACACGTACATTATTCCTCACCTTCAGTAGGGTTGAGTTACCATCGAAGATCAGGCAGGGCGTGAGGTCATATCGGTTCGCCCGTATGTCACTAGCCCTTTGCGATGCTTCCAGTGTCATCGTTTCGGCCACATCCGATTGTCTTGCATGAGTCCTAAATCGATTTGTGCTACATGTGCGTTAGAAAGTCACGAGGTACCATGTTCATCCGCCCCTTTATGTGTGAACTGCCGTGGTCTCTTCCGGTCACATCCCGTGACTGCCCTCGATTTCGAGAGGAGCGTTTAATACAGGAAATCCGGGTTAAAAAGAAACTTTCTTTCTCTGAGGCCCGGAAACGCTATCAAGCCTGTCTACCTCCTGTACCTAAGTTCGGTACGTATAGCTCCGTAGCCGCCACTGCGATATCGAGACGTGACAGTAGCACACAAACGTGTGGCTTGGTTTTCATCAAAACGCCTACTCCTACCAGTACCAAGCGCTCAACAACAGCAGCCAAGCCAGTGGTTTTTGCCGCTGATCCAATTAAATTCAAGATGGCCTGTACAAGGACTGACTTTTTAAAATGTCCACAAGTGAAGGATAGACTAATCAAATAAATCTAACTCCCTCACCTCCTCGGAGGTCGAGCTCCCACGATAGCTCTGTGAGCAAGCCCGCTAGGCGGTCACCGTCACCGCTTCTCTCCACCTCAAACCGATTCCAAGTGTTGGAATTGGCTGATTCTTCTCAGCGGGAGAGCCCTCCCTCCGAGATGTTATGGAGCAGGATGTGCCTGTTCCTGATAAACCACCAAGTCCCACGCGATTAAAGAAAAGACGGTTAATTCGACCTGGACCGACCAAAAAGTAAGGTGGTATTTTAACTATTTTATCTAATTTTAACAATGGTATCCTTTCATGGAATGTACGTGGACTCCGCAGTCGAAAGTCTGACCTGGAGTTGCTTTTAAGATCGACTGATTCTCCGCTAGTATGCCTCCAGGAGACTAAACTTCGTCCTCAGGATTCCTTCAATATTCGCGGTTACTCTTCGGTGAGATCCGATCTTCCTCTCGAAGATGGCTCTCCCGCGCAATCCGGAGTTTTAATATTAATCAGAGATGACGTGTATACTTCTCCCCTGTGTCTCCAATCTACTCTACAGTCTGTAGCGGATACTGTTTGCTTTTCCGGCATTAGTTTTACAGTCAGCAACATTTACCTACCTCCATCTGTTCCTGTCTCAGCGGTAGATCTGGATCAACTTCTATCCCAGCTGCCTCCCCTTATACTGCTTTTGGGGGACTTCAATGCGCACCATTCCTCTTGGGGTTCATCCGCAGAGTGTGCGAGAGGTAGCTTGGTGGCTGATTTTTTAGATCGGCACAATCTTACTTTACTGAATACAGGCGAGCCCATTTTTCTCTCAGACAGTACTCACAGTTTTTCACATCTGGTCCTATCTTTCTGTTCCGCCTCGCTTTCAGTACACTTTATCTGGCACGTTCTCTCTGATTTGTACTCTAGTGATTATTTCCCGTGTCACATTCGTATCATTTCCCACGTACATTCTCAGCGCGCGCCAAAGTGGCTTTTGGACAAAGGCAAATTGGAATCTCTTCCGTTCTCTGGTCCTATTTTCAGGGAGTGCTTTTCCATCAATTGGCGCCTGATCGAACACCTAAACATGGTCATTGTTGCAGCCGCAAATCAGGCTATCCCCGGTCGTCTTTCCACTCCAGATGCTTTCCGGTTCCTTGGTGAACCGACGAATGCCGGGACGTATTGCGTGCACGCCGAGGTGCCTTGAGAGTCTTTCGTCGCCACCCTACGTTGGAGAACTTGATCCGTTACAAATGACTGTGCGCGAAATGCCATCGAGTTATTAAGGATAGCAAGAAGGCGTCCTGGATTGCTTTCGACTCATGTTTTAACCGTTTAACACCTTCATCTGTTTTTTGGGACAAACTACGCCGGGTTGCAGGCAAACCTGGTTTTACGTCCATATCCAGTCTCAAAGTATCGCATCGTGTACTTACTACCCCTACGGATATAGCAAACACCTTAGGTCGCTCTTTCGCTGAGATCTTGCCATTTACCCTCCTGCGTTTCGCACCATTAAACACAAAGTTGAGTCCAGAGGATTCCGCTTTGCCTCTGGCAACCAGGAGTATTACAATACCCCGTTATCACCTAGGGAATTAAAACATGCACGATCTACATTTCGGCATTGCGCTCCAGGGCCAGATGGTATCCATGTTGCTATGCTGCAGCATTTATCGGCCGAAGGCAAGGATTTTTTACTCCAAATCTTTAATCGTATTTGGCGTGATAGCACGTTTCCATGCGCTTGGCGGGTGGCCACCGTCATTCCTATTCCTAAACCTGGAAAGGACCCTCACCTTCCTTACAGTTACCGTCCAATTTTCCTCACCAATTGCGTCTGCAAGGTGATGGAACGCATGATTAATGGACGGCTTATGTGGTGGTTAGAGTCAGGCACCTATTGACGAACGTCCAGTGCGGTTTTCTCGTCATTGCTCTTCAATCGACCATCTTGTGTCTCTTTTCACCCATATTATGGACGGATTTGTGAGAAAGTGCCAAACTGTTGCTGTCTGTTTTGATTTGGAGAAGGCTTACGATACCTGTTGGTAGGGCGGTATCCTTCGTACGCTTCATGAATGGCATATATGTGATTGGATGTCGGTTTTTATTCTGGAGTTTATGAAAGACCGGATTTTATATGTTCGCGTGGGATCAGTTTTATCTTCTCGTTTTACTCAAGAGAACGGTGTACCTCGGGGCTCGGTACTTAGTTGCACACTGTTTGCCATCGCCATCAATTCCATTGCAGAGTGTTTACCGCCGGGAATACAATCGTCGTTGTTCGTAGACGATTTTGCCATCTTTCTTTCCTCACGAAGAACTTGTCTTTTGGAACGCCGTCTCCAATGCTGTCTCGGCCGCCTTTACGCTTGGAGCGTAAACCACGGGTTCCATTTCTCCGCAGAGAAGACCGTCTGCATGAATTTCTGGCGCCATCCAGAATTCCACCATGTATTCCTTGTGACCACCCCTTTACAGTGCATCACATTTTACTTGAATGCCATCGTCTAGCAGCTTTTAGACTTTAGGTTTGCTATCCTCTATAGAGGACTTACTTGCAGATGATGTGGTTGCTTTTGAGCGAGTGCTCCGTTTTATCCGTGGTTGTGGTTTTTGGAGCAAGGTGTGATGTTATTTCATTTTATTCATGACAGTTTTTTAGACTATTTTAGGATTGTTGTGTTTTCAGCTCTTGCTGAAGCGTTTTAGTACCAGTCTTTATTTTTGTGGTGCATATTGCCCTTGTTATTTGTTTTGGGGTTTTATTGTTACCATTTTAGACCATTATAACACTAATGTTTCCAGCTCTTACAGCAGAGTTTTAGTATGGGTCTTGTTTTTTGTTGTGTATATAACCCTTGCTATTTGTTATGGGGTTTTTATTTTACTGCCCAAAGTACTACTGTTGCTTATCTTATACACTGATTTTATGTAGGTTACTTATTTATTAATTTAATTCTGGTGCAGTTTTTAGTGCATTTGGGCGCTATTGACCTTAGCAGTTTTGCGCCCTTTAAGCAATAATCATCATCATCCCATCTTCATGATACTAATAAATCTGTTAAAGTCTTGTAAGCATTGTACTTGGGAATAATATGGCACTATTATAGCCCAAGATTTGAAGCCTGTGAAAATTGTATTCTAATGATAAAATCATGACATTTAAATGCTTAAATGCTTTTGGAAAATTCCAAAAATGGTTGTGAATTTGAGGTATATTACAATAGGTCTGGAGGATTGCTGGTCCTTTGACACTAGATTTATATATCTCTTTTCTTAATTACTAGTTGATAAAGGTGTAATTAGTTTATTGATCAACTACATCTATTGTCTTGTCTTTTTATATAATTATAGAAAGATACACATATGAAAAAAATTTATAATAACTGAATTTGACATGACATGTTTCCAACTAAAAGAATTTTAACATGAACAACACCAGCTGTGAAATAAGCTCCCCCCCTTTTCTACCTTTCAATTGTGTGAAAATTACATATATCAGTGCCCATTTATAAAAAAAAAATTCAGTGTGGTAATATTAAATTTATCGTCCACTGTAATAGATTTCAGAAGATTTCTATGTTAATCAAGGGGAAATTATATTCATGAATGAGAGAAGAAAATAACAAAATTGCGTTTATTATTTGATTTGAAGTAGTTAGAAATGAATTTCTGAGAATTTTGCACATGCATGGCCTTAATGATTTGCCAATTTGGTAAAATTAGCTTGTAGTGCTTGATTTGTTTCGTAAAAATATGCAATCTAAATTTTCAATACCCAGTTATAAACACCTCTGCAATTGCTATCATGAATGAATTTGAATGCATTACTCTAAATTTCTTTAAATTATCAATTCTGTAGATTTGCTTGGACACCATAGGACTCTTGAGTGTATTATGATTGGTGATATATTAAGGGTGCTCTTTAATAACTAGCTTAATTTGTCAGACAACCCTGGTCGGTCCTGGGCCCTGTTTCAGAGAAGTATGGTCTAATACATTGCAAGTGTATGGACTGGTATCTTTTGTCTTGCTTTATCTTTTTCGTATGTTCTGTCTGTTAATTTTCCTAATTGGTTACTGTCACACACTATCCAAATATTTTCTATTCAGTAGTATTTCAACTTTTCCTGCAGTAATAATCAATGTGCCTAACCTGTTTACTCATGTAAGATCTGTGTATAATACCTTGGAATCAAACACAAATGTCCACATATATCTGATTAGTAGGACAACACACCTCTCCTATATCCTGAAATCTGTCATAGTTAAAACTGAAATGGGAAAATGTGTCTTTTTATTTATTAATTTTAAATTTAAAACTTATTTACAGATGCGTGATGTTGCTGAAGGGTGTGATATGCTTATGGTTAAACCAGGACTGCCATATTTGGATATGGTAAAGCAAACTAAAGATGCATTTCCAGAATATCCACTCTTTGTATATCAAGTATGTGTTCATTCTTTTATATGTTATTCAGAGTTCTCATTTTTATGGTTATTTAAGTGGCTTATTGTTCCGCTTAGGCATTTATACAACATTATATTGTTTGACTGCATTAAATTGTGAGAGAAATAATTGAATTGTCACTAAATTTATGACTAGCATCTTGGTAATACTAATTAGAAATATGCCTCTATTTTATATACCAATAAAGTATATAAAAAAACTTTGGAACTTTTAATTGATAGTACAAGGATCATCCAAAAAGTAAGTTTTCCTATTTTAAAAAATGTTTTTCAAAATGTTTATTTGAACTTTAAACTCTTATTTTACCTTTCCACACAGTCTCCTTCATTTTTCATATTTTTATTACCAGTATTGTGGGTACAAGATTTTGATACCATGCCATGCCCTTCCCTGTTTGAGCAGCCACATGTTTACTTCAGATTTCACTCATCGTTTTCAGTCATGGTCACCAAGATGCTCCTTGCATTGCATTAAAGACATACTCAGGCAATATCTGGTGAACAAGGGGATGACAAAAATCTTTAAAATGTGGATGACTTTTTTGCAATAATATGGAAGAAACAGTCAATAGATGCCCTGAAACTTCTTAATTTGCAACATGAATCTATACAGTTTACCATAGAAGAAGAAAGAAATGGTGACTGCCATTTCTAAATTTAAAAATTATAAGAAATGGAGATTTTTTGAATTTTTGAATTTACAGAAAAGAAACACATTCAGAAAGGTACATAAAAATGAGAGTTATAACCCCATTCCATATAAGTATGCAGTATTTCACAGTTGGCATACAGATTGATGAATATTCCACTCACAGAAGCAGAGTACAAAATAGAATACAAACAAATAATAGACAGCTATAATCACTGGTTTCAACAAAGACACAGTGATAAAAATTATCAATAAATCTAAAAGACAAAAAGGGATAAAGGAAGTTTCCACACTGAAAAACACAAAAGAAGAATACAAATTGAAAAGTAGCACCTACCATCCTATTTACCACAAAAAGTTCAAGAAAATTTTTAAAGAACATGGATAATGTTAGCCCCAAAGTACCGATATAACATCAAGAATTTATTAGGTTGCACAGTAAAAGACTCCATATCAACAGAACAGAAATCAGGAATTTACGAAATAAAATGTGCAGATTGTGGGCAGAACTACATAGGCAAAACAAAGAGAAATTTGGAAATTCAGAGGAAAGAACATTTTAGGAATATTCGGTTTAAGCAGGTGGATAAATCAGCAGTAGCAGCTCAATTTTGGACCAAAAACCATGAAATAAAACCGGAAATTAAACTGCTGAAACATCTTCTCAACCCATTGGAGTTATCCACTTGGGAAAAAATTTTTATATGAAACAATAGAGAAAACCTAATGAATTTTGAGTTTCCTCCTATGGATGAACTCAGCAATTTCCTACTTCAACCAACAGAGGCCACCACAGAAACATCCGGGTATCCAGCCATCATTTCGAGTAACAGCATTTCGGTGAGCAACTGAAGATGGGAAAGATTATCCTGAAACCCGCCTGACTTTTATGTAAGTAATTGGAGTTTAGTGTAAAAAAAAATGAATGCCCAAGTTTAGGATAAATGTGGACTTAATTTTTGCAGATTGTTTTTCAGATATAAAAAACAGGGAAACTTCCTTTTTGGATGATTCTGGTATTTATTATGTTAATGTAGCTTTCATGTTTGAAATATTAATAAAAGCTAAAAGGTGCTTCTTGGGCAAGGAAATTAAGTACAGTGTCCTGTATCACTTAGTGTTATAACTTCAGAAATTATGAGGAAAATTAACAAAAATGCAAAACCTTATTTTTAACTTGTAGGTTTCTGGCGAGTATGCAATGCTCTACTATGCTTCTGAAGCTGGTTCTATTAATTTAAAAGCTGTTTTGGAAGAAGTACTGCTTTCCATGAGAAGGGCTGGTGAGTTTCTTGGTGTTTTTCTGATAATATGTAAACTATTCTATCAAGGGAACTATTATGAACTGTTTTGGCATTTTGTACAGATTTAGATCTTTAATACTAGGTATAAGGTATGTGGATGATCCTGTATAATAATAATATTGTCGGTCCAGGTGGTGTAGTGGTAACCATACTAGCCTTCTAAACCCAAGATCGCGGGTTAAAACCTGGCCAGGATCAATGGATTTTTTCGGGCGTAAAAATCCTAAGTTCCCTTCCTTCAGAAGGGAAATAAAACCATGGGTCCCATGTCGTACATTTGCAGCATGAAAAAGAACCTCAAGCCTGAAAGAAAAGGCCTCTGAGCAAAATTTGTTGGCCGTTTCATGCCCTGAATTGGATGGGGCGCAGATGGCCTGTGATGTTAAAGAACGTCCTTGAATAAATCAAATCAAATCAAATCCTGTTTAATAAAAGATGTCAGTAAAAACAAACATTACCCTTAATTTATTCTTAATTAGCTAGTGAGTTGATTTAATACTCTTATGCTCCTCTTACCATTAAATTTTACAGAACATGTTTCACAGGCCTTTGTCTGCATCAGCTACTGTTAGTCAACTGTTGGATTCGTTGTTGGTTGAATGGACTTGGTGTATCTCTGATGAACATTTTATAAACTTTTGAAATAATTTTTATTCTGTTGGGATCTTGAAGTTCATAACCTTATCTTCATATCATTTTATAAAAAATGTTTCCTATATTCCCAGTTCCAAGGGTGTATCTACGAATTTCAATGATTTAACTTCCATTTCTATATCATGTTTATCTCTCCAAAAGTGATGTGCAACCGCTGGTTTATCTATCTGATTGTACCTGATATTTCTCCAATGTTCCTTTAGGCTAATTCTAATGCTTCTTTTTGTTTTGCTAATATATACTTTGCTGCTTTCCGAACAGTTGATTTCATGTATTTCTGGCTTCTTCATATTAGGTATTGTATCATCACTGGAGTTGAGTAGATTATTTAGGCTGAATTTGTTCACTGAAGACAAAGTATGTGAGAGACTCTTTGCTGTATTCAAACTCATTCCTGGGCATGTTAATGAGTCTATGTGTTAAGCTGTAGAGATCTGCATGTTTGTGTGTTCTGGGAGTGAAGCTACTGGCCTATGTGTAATTGTTAGTCTGCGTATCCTTTCTGTATATTCAAAATTTTAAATTATTGCCTGTTCTTATAATCTTTAAGTCAAGGAAAGGAATCATGTTGTCTTGTTCTATTTCAGAAGTGAATTCATTTTCCCTATCTTGTAGGTTTAGCAATTTCAAAGTGTCATTCAAGTGTTTTTTAATAATTATAGCAAAGATATCATCCATGTATCTGTGCCAGACTTTAAAAATGTATGTAAATTTTTTGGTTATGTGCATTTCTAAACTACTCACATATAAAAGGTGATAATGGATTCTGTATAGCTAAACTTGCTTCTTGTTTGTGAAATTTACTGTTGAACCTGAAGAACTTCTGACTGATGCAGACTGCAGTTAGTTGGATATATTCTTCAATCTCCTAATTGCTTAATATATATATAGTCTAACAATAGGAGGAATGTATTGCTTTTTGTCCAGTGATCATTCCAAGCCCATTAATTGGCCTAGTATCATGCAAAACACTCCATTGACATTCTAATCTCATTAATTATGTTTTCTTGAAGTCAGTAGGCATTATTCCACTTGAAAACTTCCTTTGTGCTAAAATACACTTTCTAATAATTGTTGGAATTGTTATGTAAGCTATATTGATGAACTGTTGTATGATCTTCATTTCACTGAAAACAGGGCATTAGCAACACTTTTCATTCACTGTGATATGTCTTACTGCATAGATATTACATTAATGATAAGGATGTTTTTGGATTCCTTTAGTTTTCCAAAAAAGCCCAATGAGAAACTACAGTCATATCTACTTCCTCACTGCTTCTCCCAGAATCTTCATCTGCATCCAAATTCTGTTGCTCTGCCTTCATTGACCATTATAGTGCTGTTATTGTTGCTTCTCTGGCTTTGTATATTATTTCCCCCAAAATTAAAATCCTACTGAACTAATTCATTACTTCTTTTTTTATTAAAAAGTTAAAATAATCAACACTCATGAGCGTTTCACTCCTTTAATTATTAAAATAACAGGACATGTTTCGTGAACATATCATTCACATTGTCAACTGAGTACAACTAACGTTCATGTGGGGTTTGAATAATGGGCGACTGTAAGGCACTCTGGTGGATTCTGAAAGAATTTAAACAAAATATTGTCTGCTTCCGGAATTTCAAAATTCATAAGAATTTTTTCTTTTTCCTTTATAAAGATGTTCTCCCATATGCTGAGCTCCTTAGGAATTTGGACAGCCTTCAGTAATGTTATTTCTTTATCAATTTCGTGGTGTTCATTCCTGAAATGTGCCGCCATAGCTGATTTTTCTATCTGTTTATGCCTGATGTAATTTGTTTGATTTTTTTCTGTCTCTGATATCTTGTGATTTTTTTATCAATCATCTGTTTTTTGAAACCATTAGAGAGAGCTATGTTTATTATGTGTTGGTATTTCTTTTTGTATTCATGTCCGTTGAGTGGTACATTGACTAATCTATGTATCATGCTGTTGAAAGCTGCTTCTTTATGTGTTCTAGGGTTAAAACCGTTGGCCTTGATATAATTATCTGTGCGAGTTTCCTTTCTGTAGATGCCAAATTCCAGTTTGTTCTTACATTTTATTATCCTTAAATCCAAAAAAGGCAAAACTTTTTCCATCTCCATTTCCATAGTGAATTTTATTGTGGATTCCTGTAAATTTAACAGTTTAAATGCATCAACTACATGTCTTTCTTCAACTATTGCAAATATGTCATCCACATATCTATACCAGATCTTGAAAATGTAAGGAAAGGCCCTTGTAATATGTGTTTCAAAAGCACTCATAAATAAATCAGCCTAAAGAGGTGAAAGAGGACTGCCCATGACCAATCCTGATTTCTGCTTGAATACTTCTCCTTCAAAGGTGAAAAAAGCTTGATTTAGACATAATTCTGTAAGACTAATGTATTCCTTAATGTGTTTTTCTGTTATATTAGATATTGAAAGCCACTTTTTAACAGACTTAAAACCTTGTTTATTGGTATGCTAGGGAATAAATCCTTCACATCGAAAGAAACCAATGTATCTTTGGGAGATAGCCGATAATCTTTGATTTTCTTGATCTTTTTTCACGTGGATGACATATTTGCAATAGTTGAAGAAAGACATGTAGTTGATGCATTTAAACTGTTAAATTTATGTGGTATTCAAACCAAAAGGAACGAACCAACTATAGCTCTTGGCGGGAAGGATACTATAAGGTAGGATATAACCTATTTAAGTATAATCAGGCTGATTGTAACACACAATGGATGGATTACAAACCAGACATAAAACGGTTTTTGAAATTAAAGCAAAGAAGGAAATATAGAATGGCGGATGTACGCTTTATAAACAGATGTTTAAAAGAAAGAGTTTGTCCTAAGTTCGTCAGAAAAGTAGTTAAATTTAACAAGGATAGTCATGCACAAAAAGCGGCAGAAAAGAAAGTTATGGAATTAGAAAGATGTAAACACTACAGAGACATCGTGAGATTAGACCTAGATTTATATAATTTGCATTTAAAGCTCTCGAAAGTGTTAAGGTAACTACACTTGGGATAACGTTGAAAAGAATGCATTAGAAATAATTAGTTGCAAAATGAAACAAAAAACCACAGCCCAAAAAAAGAAATTTCATAGATTAAATAATATACCGAGAAACAAGAAATTTACTACTGAAAAATCTGTTTCTAATGTGATTAACTTATCCAAAGATAGTTTTAACTCCAATGAACTGGAACTACTAAACAAAGGTATCACGACTTGCATTAGTTACTCTTCTAACCCAAAAGAATTCATTGCAGATATTGAACTAGCCATTGAAAATCTAAATTCTATAGACAAGAACATGATCAGGAAAAAGTCATTGTACATACTAAAAAATAAATTAAGAAAGAAGCAAGGCCCAAGTTCACAATTAAAGTACATAGCATCGCTTAACAAGAAGAACGTAGTTTACACTAAAGCTGATAAAGGAAATAAAATAGTAGTCTTTTACAAGGATGATTATAGATCAAGAATGCAAGCTCTTTTGGAAAGTGATAAATTCATCAAAATAAATTCCAATCCTTTAAATAAATGCCAAAAAGCAATAGAAGAAGTTTTAAAAAAGACCACTTTAATTTCAAAAATTGATCGGTATAAAATTAAAATAAACAACCCTTGTTTAGCCAGAGTTTTCGGCCTTCCAAAGATTCACAAGCCTGGAAGGGACACGAGACCCATAATAAACAATATCAATACTCCTTGTTACAACCTAGCAAATTGGTTAATTTCACAATTCAAATGCAGTTCCCAAATTCGAAAGTTTAAGTTTGATGAATTTGATGGATCTCATCAAGAAAATCAAAGATTATCGGCTATCTCCCAAAGATACATTGGTTTCTTTCGATGTGAAGGATTTATTCCCTAGCATACCAATAAACAAGGTTTTAAGTCTGTTAAAAAGTGGCTTTCAATATCTAATATAACAGAAAAACACATTAAGGAATACATTAGTCTTACAGAATTATGTCTAAATCAAGCTTTTTTCACCTTTGAAGGAGAAGTATTCAAGCAGAAATCAGGATTGGTCATGGGCAGTCCTCTTTCACCTCTTTAGGCTGATTTATTTATGAGTGCTTTTGAAACACATATTACAAGGGCCTTTCCTTACATTTTCAAGATCTGGTATAGATATGTGGATGACATATTTGCAATAGTTGAAGAAAGACATGTAGTTGATGCATTTAAACTGTTAAATTTACAGGAATCCACAATAAAATTCACTATGGAAATGGAGATGGAAAAAGTTTTGCCTTTTTTGGATTTAAGGATAATAAAATGTAAGAACAAACTGGAATTTGGCATCTACAGAAAGGAAACTCGCACAGATAATTATATCAAGGCCAACGGTTTTAACCCTAGAACACATAAAGAAGCAGCTTTCAACAGCATGATACATAGATTAGTCAATGTACCACTCAACGGACATGAATACAAAAAGAAATACCAACACATAATAAACATAGCTCTCTCTAATGGTTTCAAAAAACAGATGATTGATAAAAAAATCACAAGATATCAGAGACAGAAAAAAATCAAACAAATTACAACTTTGAGCACCTTATCTAAAGATAAGATCTATAAAAAGTTCACTTTCCATCCACTTCTGAATAACAAATTTCAAAAATGTTTAAACAGTATAATATTAGTTTGGTTCCTCAAAATAAATATAGTGTGGGTAAATTATTGAACTAACACTCTATTTAAATAAAAAAAAAAATATGCTCAGATTCATTCATACCATTGAAAGAATGTATTAATTCAATCAATGAGGTTCTAAAAACGTGCATGGTTATCCCAAAGGAAACAATATACAAAATAAAACAGAGCAACCCTACAATAGCAAAAATATACGGTTTATTAAGAATTCACGAGCCTGGAAATGGTATGCGTCCCATCATTAACGATATCAATACTCCTTCATACCATTTAGTAGAATGGCTAGCTAATAGATTCAAGATATTACCTAAATTTCAAAACAGGAGTATAAACAATTTATTTCAGTAAATAGAAAAAATTAAGGACACAAAATTACATTCCTCTGACACTAATATCTTTTGATGTAGAATTGCTGTTTCCAAGCATACCAAAGATAAACACATAATTTATCTACAAGATTGGCTTAAAATAAGTGGAATTAATCACGCACACATAAAAGAATACATCAAACTCACAGAAATTTGCATAAACCACGGCTATTTTTCTTTGAAAGGATAATTTTATAAACAACAAGTGAGGCTTAATATGAGCAGCCCCTTATCTCCATTTCTATCTAACCTCTTCACGACCAGATTTGAAACACACATTAACTCAGCTTTCCCACACATATTTAAGGTATGGTACAGATATGTTGACGATATATTTGCCATAGTTAACAAAAAACTCATTGATGTCGTCTTAAAACTTATGAATATACAAGATAGAAACATATTGTTTATATACAAAGCAGAAATGGATGACATGTTGCCATTCTTGGTTATTAAAATAATTAAATGTCAAGGAAACTAGGAATTTGGAATATACAGAAAGAATACACATGCAAATAATCACATCAAAGTGTACTGTTTTAACCCCATAATGCACAAACATGCAGTTATCAGCAGTTTAACACACTAGCTAGTTAACCTACAAATTAGCAAAGAAGAATATTTTAATGAATGCAAACAAATAGAAGAAACAGTGGTTAAAAATGGTTTTTAAAAAAGAACTATTACACAGAAAGGTACAGAAATTCAAGAGACAAAAACATATCAAAGAAACCACAACACTTGCAGCAAGAAAAGATAAGCTAATTTTTAAAAAAATCACATATTCTTGGGATACAAAAAATTTCAGAATATTCTTAAAGATTTTAATATCAGGTTGGCACTGGTCAACAGATTTAATGTTAAAAACCTACTGATAGACAATGTTATGTCAGTATTCCACAAGAAGAAAAATCAGGTATTTACAAAATAAACTGTGCAGAATGTGAAAAAAATCTACATTGGAAAAACAAAGAGAAACATAGGTACAAGTTAAAGGAGCATTTTAGGAACATAAAGTAAAAGCAAATAGAGAAATCAGCAGTAGCATATCATTTTTGAACAGAAAATCACGACATAGTGAATAAAGCAAAATTATTAAAATCAGTACAAGGACCTACATAATTAGTAACTTGGGAGAGGATCTACATCTACAAATACACAAAACAGTCTAATAAACATGGACATTACTGAGGATGAAAACATAAACTACAAGTTTATCACACTGCCACCAGAGCAGGTTACATATTCCCACAGCTTAACAAATTATCTGACAGTTGACATTTAGCCTAGCTGATGATGAAAACAAAATGTTCTCGAAACCGGTTCTGTATATTATGACAAGTAAGTGAAGCATTAAGAGTGTGTAGTTTAACTAAATCATACAATAATTTCAATTATATGGTTGGCTTCACTGTGCAAGTTCCAATTAACATTTTAATTAGTTTAAACACTAGTTTTTTTGCAGAACTTAGTATACCTTATTTTATTTGATAATGGTGTGTTAGTAACCATAAAGTACCATTCTTTATTATCTACAATTTATTTAAAAATTTGCTTTTAATCTACAGTGAGTGTTTTTGAACTTTTTATGTAGTCAAAAATACTAACAGTTAGTGTTGTTTTTCAGGTGCTGATTGCATTATTACATACTTTACACCAGTTATTTTAGATTGGCTTCAACTTAAATGTAAATATTAGAATAATGGCCTTCTGAATTTGGTAATCATATGTAGTAAAAGGTGAAAGCACTTTTATAACTAGGGCACTATGTGTTTAGTCTTGACAATATAAAATGCACAAAATTTGTCATATGTAGGTAAGAGTTCCATTATTAGTCATTCACAAAATCATTGTGCACTTCTTCCAAGTTTATTTCATCATGAAATCATATTCTATTCTGTTACCACCAGCATGCTTATGGAAGCTGAAAGTAGCATTTAGCATCAGCATTGCAGCCTCATTTGCTATAAGCAGCTGGAAAAGATGGGATTGGGTTATGGATTCATAAGATTGAATTCTAAATCATTGACATTGTTTTTCGATATAATATTTTGCTTGGTCATACACTATGATAAATGGAGAGCAAATTAACTATCACTTTTTTGTCTCTCATTTTCTCAAAATTTTATGTTTGAATATGATCACTGCTGTTGTCTAATGACAGTTTTTGCACTTCCCATGCAGCAGACCTGGGTTCAGTTTCCAGTAGTTTTACTTTCTTGGCTGCGGATTTTATAATCCCTTAGTTCTTAAGATCAATGCGAGACCAAAAAGTCCCCTGAACTTATAAGGTGAATGCCAGGCCAAAAATCCCCTGAACTTATTCAGCTGAATTAAGTTTATCATTCATTATTTGGTACAATAGGTATCAAGGTCATAAAGTCATGGCCATTTAAAAAACAATTGGATATGCAGCAATTGTATTGTATCCTTAGACTCCATGATAACATTACCTAGAACTCATTAATAACTTTTAATGTTTGTTAGTATTAATCATATGAGTGCATTAGTAAAATAATGTATTACGCAATTATTACATCTGTTGGTCTAACAAGGGAAAAATTAGGTAGCTCTTTTCATACTATGCATCTAATTAAATGTATAAATTTGAAAATAAAATGTAAAATATTAGCTACCATTTTAAACAGCAAGTTTCTCAGCATTTAACATGAAATGTTGCTACAGAGATAATACAAATGCATAAAAATTTCCAGTCACTCATCTGCAATGCTTTTTCAGCAAACATTAATATTTTATCATTGCATTGCCAATCCTGCATTTCAAAGAGTGAAACAATTACAACATATCATGTATCTTTGTACAGGGACAATGTTTGCATGGGCTTTTCAAATTAATTTTCCCTCTTTTATAATCTACTAAGAACCTTGTAACACTTTGTGGTGCAGGTTATAAAAATCTAAATTGTGTGTTGAATTCAGCCGTGAGTTATACACTATGATTGCTAAATTACAAGTTGAACCAAACTAGAAGATTAAACAATTAATAGGTAATGAAAATTCTTATTGCTCATTAATCCATTCTCTAATTTTAAAAGTTTACATTTAAAATTGAGAACCAATTATTAAAATGTTATTTTCAGGTTTATAGGCTTAACTTGTGTATGAAGTTTGAAGGGAGTTTTGACATAAGTTATACTAGAATTAAAACTATTTTAGGATCTGAATGTTTGGAAAGTGAAATGTGGTTTGGAAAATGGTTGAAAAGTGACATTACATGTTGTGAGGGAGAAGCGGGAAAGTCTGTGATGATAAGGTAAATGAAAGAGCTGCACGAGGCAACTGATGGTGGTTCATTTTAACACAATAGCACTGTTTTTAAATTGAAGTAATATATTACCACGATGCTAACTAACTAGCTATAACAGAAAATTTATGATGATGGCGAATGTCAATTATGCATCACACAAAATTCTAAATATAAAAAGACTCCCATGTGTTGTACTTCATCATTGCAACAATACAGTAACTTTTGTAGAACTCTTTTTGGGTGACCAGCCAGGTAAATGGTGATGCTTCTGCTGCCAATCTTTTGAGAGCTGTCATTTCTCTCTTTATCAGAGCGGTGGTCAAGAAACACAGTAACTGCCTTTTGCAAGACCAAGGCAAGGGACTGCTTGGCTGAAATTTGGTGGTATTGTCATGAACTGACTTAGTCATAGTCACTGCCATAGGAACTTCCTCCTTTCCTAAATAAGTAGCTGTCACGATCCTAAAGTAATTTTAAATCAGGTATATGTATGTAGTTCTATTCAATATGAAGTTGGGACAACCAAGTGCGCGCCATTCTAACTGGAGTATCAGCACAATGATGGTTGTGAGAAAGAGGGTGAACAGAGGAAATAAAATCATCACTAAATGTATGTCACTCTTTCAGAGTAAAGTCTCCATCTAAACAGCCCCATCTAAGTGTTAAAAGCATTGAGTATGACCATTATTGGATAAGTGACTTTCTGCATGACTGAAATCAAGCACAGAACTTACATTGACTGTTAAACTCTATCATTCCTTTCTAACCATCTTTATCATTGTCTTCCTATTTCTTTAAGGAAAAGCTTGTAACTCATCATAGAAATTGCCAGAGTTTTTTCAGATGAGAATGAATAAATCAATTAATTAATCTTAAGTCCACGAGAAAAAAATTAAAAAGAAATCTTAGCCAAGACTATTTTGCTAACAAGAGTTAAACACAGGTTAGCTAATCAAATTTTTTAAAAATTGTAAATCTTTAAAAAGTTTTCATGTGGAACTAACAACAATTCACAGGTTAGCTAGTTTGCATTATAAACAAACATGACTTGAACTACCTTGAAAATTTCTTACACACTAAATATTTTGAAATAACTAGTCTAAAATTAAGGGCAAGTGTCAGAAAGATATATCATTTAATGATTTACTATGCTTGGTATGGCCTCATTGTTCTGGTAGCAGTCCAGAATCCATTTTTAGAAACTTCCCATAAAAGTCATAATTGTTTCCCGGTCAAAGAAGAATGGATTCTTCCTTGACTCTTTTACTGTTCTCTAGTGCATGGTCTAAGTTGTTTACTTTCCTGCATCCTAACCCATAAATGCTCAGTTGCATTTATGGAGCATTTAGGTTCGGAGAGTTTCTAGGTCAATTGTTCCAGGCATCATTGAAGTATTCTGAATGTTCTTCAGTGTTTGATGAGCAATGTATGAGCAATTTGCATAGTCTTGCATCAAAGTCCAAGTTAACAACTTAGACCCTAAGAAGGATTATCCACAAATGTTGTAACACCCCACTTAATTTCCATTTTTAAAGTGTTCGCAAAATTCAATCTCTCTACCACATTTCCTATCATCTGGTTCATAAAATTGAAATTTATTGATATGCTAAGAACAAATACAAACTACCAGGGGGTCTCCATTTATCTGACTCAGGCCATTTAAGGGTATGCCCCTTCACAATTACAAAAAATACAAATAAAATAATTCTATTACCTTTATCCAGTTCTAATTTAATTGAACAAATACAATATTTCCACCTTGAATACATCAGTCCCCAGTTCCCCCATCTGATTCATGCACAAATATCTAATACTGCCCTTAGTCTTAGGAGTCATTTTTGTTGTTCAGTCATGTCTTTCAGCATCTTGACATTGTCATCTTCTTCATAGTCCATTTTCTGACTCTGTTTCTATCAAAATCAGACATGCTGGATTGATAGAAACATTGAGTTATACATCTTAATTTCATTGTGTGGGTGATATCTGCAGAAGTCAATAAATAAAACCTTAGTGTCATGAATATGCTCCAACAGTCTTCTCACACTTCAAAGTAATCGATTGATAAATCTAATAAAACTTTTCAATTATATAATGATTTCCAAACAATGAACTCTGAAGATTATGAAGCTGCCAAATTTTAAATTTGGATTTACTTCTGAATTATAAAAGGGGACAATAGCACAAAGAGATAAAGAAATATTATGCAGTTTTAAAGAAACATTCAGGAGGTTAAATTTTAAGATTGTGATCATATGTATGCTGGCACAAGTGTGGTGCAATCCATAACACCTTAAAATGTAGCCCCTAGATCAGACTCAATTTGATGAATGGTATTAGTGCACTTAGTTGTACTTTTATATGGTTATTTTTACAATTCCATTACAGTTGCACCAAATTATATATAGTAAAATTATATAACTGTTGGTAATTTCAAAAAATAATGGAGCAGCCGCTGAAGTTGGTATAAAACCCTGGTGGGAAAAAATGGAAGACATGCATAAGAACAATGGTAATTTTAGGTTATGGCAAATATTGCAGAAAATAAAGGAATTAATATCAGTAGAGGACAAGTAAAGCACATTTAAAATATGTACAACATCAAATATGTGTAAGATGAATATAGTTAAAGCTAAAAAGAAAGATATTATCAACACCAGTAAATTTCAAAAGAAAACATTTGGCATTTAAGGATATAGTGATGTATTTTCACTTCAATGTTTCAATTATGTAATACATTATTATGAGCCTTTAAGCTCTAGATATGCCAAATTTATAAAATGGACAGCACTTGATTTGTAAGTTGGTCTTGCAAACTTACATTAAAAGAATCTTCTGTTATACAGTTAATATCCAGAAATTTAGTGTGTATTTATTTTTTTAATGCAAATTAAATATGAGCATCTTGACTTAGCTCTTCAAAATTGGAGATTGTGAATGAATTTTGCTCTATGAATCTTGGGACTAAAATAACTGAACGCTAACTAAAGAAAAAATCCAGAACTTTGCAATTATTCCTTCCGCATTATTAATAATAAAAGCTAGGCTTTTGCATTCCATATGCATTTAATATATCTATATGTATCATTTCTCAGACATTAGTGTTCCTATATAATATATTTAGCACCTTATATTCAACTCTTACTTTGTCAAAACAAATTTTATTGCATCTATGATATGCCATTTTCTGAGGCCATTTTTCAGATCTCATAGTATGGGGCTTTAGATGTTTGAATTCAGGTGCTATGTTGTTGTTATTTTTGTAGTATGTTTTATTAAATAGCATTAATATTGTTATTTTTTGTAATGGGCTATGAAAATAAATGTTATAAGTGTGAAGTTTGATTAATATTTATTGTCTGTTGAAAATAAACATACTTATCAGCAGATTTTGTTGACATTCCAAGGTCAATGTCATCATTCTTTGATAATTAGATGTGATGCTCCACCAATATGGTTATTTACAGAGTGGCTGAGAAGTTACAATATTCCTCTGGCAATAGAATGAAGCAAGCAACTTAATTAAATTATATATATATGTGTCCACATATATATGGCAGAGCATTCCCGTAGTGATGGTTCAGAAGGTCTCTTGAACAGTATTATGTAATTTGTTGTTTGTGGTGTAGCAATTAATATAAAGATTCCATAGTAATTCTCAACAACGAATTAGTTGGTCATAAAGATCACTTCTTGATGACCATGATAATGAAGCAAGTGAAAATGGAGTACTATGGCCAATCCAGATGTTTGATTTAGGAATGTGCAGATACAACTTTGAAGTGTGAAACTTGCAGGTGTCCAATCTTGCTGCATGCTTAGACCCTGGGCTCTAAGGTGTGATATATGTTTTTATCTCAAAATACCTAAGATTGTGTAATCAAGAGAATTTAAAAAAGTAAATAAAATAGAACCATATAAATAAGTTGATGCTATCACAATCCACATAAGGATTTACTGTTGCCCAAAATATAACATCCAGTATTTAAACAGATAGATTTCTCACTTAAATGCACCTTTGCACAGAACAAAATGTTAGAAAAGCAATGTTTCATGTCTGCATCTGATATGAAGTAATTGCTGTTTTCGCTTTATAACTTTATAACTTTCGCTTTATAACTTTATTTAACCTAAAGAAAATGAAAACTATACAAAGCTTACATTCTAACCGTTTTTCTTGCGATCATTGGAAGAAAAAATTTAGATTAACAAACTGGGTAAACCAACTTCAAGTATTAACTTGAGTCAAAACTATGATTTCATAACTCAGGTGTACATTGCTTTCTGTAGAGATAGACTTCATCCTGGGAATTCCATACTTTGATAGTATAGTCATTGACAAGTTTGCTGCATTGAAAACCAGAAGAATTTTGTGTTAAATAGATATTTTGCTATGATATTTTTATTAAATTCTGTCTCTCTGTGCCAACCATGTAGGCAAGGGTGTTAATTCTAGTTGTCAACATTCAATAACCTGCTGTCAACATTCAATAATCTGCGATCAGGAGTAGCAGTAATAAAGTGGTGCACCTTGGCTTTATGTTGCCTTGAATCACCACTGCCTTAGTGCTGTGATGTGTTACATCAATATTGTTACTTTCAACTAAACACTATGGATGGAATTTTGACAACTTTTTTTTTTTTTTACCAGATACAGAATAATGCTTATTTCTGAGTCTACTACCCTTCAGTGTAGGCATTAATGTATGTAAAATCTATTGCCAACTATGTGGAAGTTGTAGAATGCCATTGGTAGCGCCTGTTCTATTGAAAGTTAAATTAAAGCAATCTATTGAATGAAGAATCTGTGTTAACAGTTCTGAAGCAAATTTCTGGAAGCTATTCCTTCACTTAAGTAGTCAAGTCAAATTGTCGGGAGAGAATGGTGGATCCACTGAACAAAGCTGGCCACATACGCTTGAACATTGTCATGTAAACTGATGAGGGGATTCTGCAGAAAGTGTCATCGCTTTGTATTCCAAAACTGGTCGCAGATTATGTTCCAAAATGAACTTCACATTGACAGTCTTACCTTATGGGTAGGTACGTAGGTACACCATTAAAGTCGTACACGGGAATCGCCTTAGCTGATGAATTAAGACTTTCGTATTGACTCATAATGAAACTGCTTGTTCGTCTGCTGTTTCACATTTGATATGTACGATCTGACACTTTAATTGTCGGGGAAAGAAATGCTGCTTGGCATTTGCGTGAATACGATAAGCTTCATACCGTTGCCGTATCCGTTTTACTAAAGACGCGGAACCTATGATGATGCAATCTTTCGCATTGCCAGGCGTGAAGTACAGCGGTGTGCCCAAGAGCTAACTCATGAATCGTATGGGGCCAATCCGCTTCCAGTAACACAGAAACAGCAATCACTTCTTCACTTGCATTACGATGATCTGGCCGAGCCATGCCAGTCACATTTTGATGTCCTTCATTAAATTTTTTTTGTACCACGGGCAAAGTGTCCCCAACATTTGTGTTGGCTCGTATGTGTTATTTTTATTTAATTGACAAAACTGGTGTTTCCCTGTTTGAAATAAGCATTGTTTGTAACACAATAGCCGATCAATAATACGGTCGAAGGCTCGGCCTCCTTGCGCAAGCGTAGTAGTGATTTTTCAAATAATTGTCAGGGAGAGGTGAAGGGAATCTCTCATGGCAGTTTTCATTACTGTGTAGGCTAGCCTTGTGCTCTGCCCAGTTGCTTAGCCTGCCCTCATTTGGGAAATTGTAAAACCTGAAGCCCAACTTTCAGACAATGTTTTAATGTTTTGTTATTTTAATTTGTCTTATGGTAATATGCAATTATGTAATTATTGTATGATAATTTACGCAGCACCGCGGATTGAATGATAGGTTGGTAACTCTTGGTTTATGAATGTTTTTTTCCTCTAATTCTACTAATTGTCGGTTGCAATCGAACGGCGAGTTATCCTGCTAGGATTATAGAGAAAAGTGTTAAAAATTCAGTGAAACGTGAAGAATTGATTTCAAGAGTGATAATGGGTAGAACAGAAAAAGGACCGGAGGCTTGAGATTATATAAAAGCAGATTTAAGGATGAGTCGTGGAAAATAAAATGAACTGATTTTTTGTAACATTACACGAAATTTAATTATGCATAGACGTCAACTACATGGGAGGCATGTGCCCCTCGAACTCATCGTTGGCAAAAATTAGTCTATTTTTTAAGATGCTTTCAGCTGAAAGAGTGCATTACATCAAGTGGTATATTTCATATTATGGTCTTGGTTATGTGATTGAGCATTATTATATCAATAGCGACAATATCAAAGAAGGTACAACCATACGCGGACAAATTTTCCCTCAAAATAATTGCAAGCTGCCATGATGACTGGTTTAACGCAATACTCGGCCGCGTTCTGCCGCCCCGTAACTCGCATAACCGCACTACATTTATTACTACTTGTTGTTTGGTCACCAAGGTTTCCCTGCACTTTTCTCTCTTCTCATCAACGCCCAACCATGTCTTACTGATATTTTTTTTTTCTTTCTGATGACATCCGTTCAGAAAATCGCACGGTTTTGCTTTGTTTCAGTGATTTGCAGTTATTGTGCAAGAACAAAAATAAGCTACTCTCTTACTCACAAGATATTAGAAAGCAATGAACGAGGTGCGATTATGGACGCTATGTTTCTGCTACAATACGAGCGATAGTAAACAACTGCGATTATATTTGGGCGTCTTTTTTGTTTTATCCCCCCCCCTCATTGTCACTGGATGCACGCTAAGTGGAGCGTTATTATCTCAGACTTGTTTATGCATTTTACATATAATAGCAATCGTTTGAAGCCATTCCCCCCCCCAATTAATGTTGCAATGAATATTATTATAAGTATATAGCTCCGCATTGACAGTCAGTTGAATATAGAACGGAACCACATATCTCGCACGGAATGAGCACAGTGAATTTTGCTTTTAAAAATACCACCAAGCAGAATCCTATCCACAAATTTTCTGAAATTATTAGGGAGAATTTAGTGTGCATTACACACTTTCCAGCATTCAAGCTAATGCATATATTTATTGTGTATACAAGAGGCGCCATACAAGTATTGACCACTTGTGCCGCCTTTTCGTATCCGGAAAGCGCATGGCACCCTGGCGGCATTAGTGTCAATAATGTAACCAAAAGTAATATGCTCAGCTTTTGCAGTAAAACAATTTATTGTATGTGAAAAACGTCCCGTTTATTGTGAAATCCGTCGGATAGATTTTGTAACAGACTTTTCACAGATATGGCTAATGTCATATAATTTTTCTCGGCGAGAACTCTCTACTGTATTCTCCTCTTATCTCCAACATTTTTGGTTTACTTAAGTGCATAAACTAGATTAGGAATAATTTCCCGATTTGGAACTTTAACTTGGGTTATCCTTTTCAAATCGTCTTATATTCTTGTCATTATGTACAAATCATAGTAAAACGCATTTGCTAAGGCATGCGTTTATTTATTTGGTTTATTTGCGGATGCTCTTCAACATCTCAAATCATTAGCATCCCATTAGAGGGCGTGAAACTGCCCATAAATTTTGATCATGTTTGAGATTATTTTACGTGTCGTAAATCTACGACGGCTTTGCTTCCCTTCCGAAAGTAGTCGCACATAGAAATTTTACACCCAAAACAAATATCCATTGACCCTGGCCGGGATTGAACCCGCGATTTTAGGTCTCTGAGATATAAGACAGAACATACTTTGCAATTATGCACTTTGTAATTAATGAATTTACCCATATAGCAATAGCGTGGTATTGTCTTCTAACACAATATGACTCAAGATGCCTTGGAAGCAAACGTAATATGATTCATTATGTCTTAAATAATTTTAAAATATTTACCGTCATTTAGGATTAGATATATTTAAAAACTGGGACTCGATATGGAATTCTAAGCATTATATTCTAAATGTACATACTATAAACTCAAGCTACTGTTTTCCAGGAAATAAAAATAGTTTCTCTAACATCTTCTGCTGCGCCGTTTACGGTTAGGAAGAGGATATATTACTTCCGATGCGTCAACGAAAAAGTCTAGATTTTAATATTTTGTTAGTAAAGGCAAAAAGTCGGCTGATCACGGATTTCACCACGGCTATTGCAGACCACCAGTTCCGCTTCCATTCTCTTTCTCTGTGACTTTCCGCTGATATCTTAACAGCTAGCTAAGGCTGAATGAGTGGGGATTTGATATGGAAATTGCCTATAAATGACGCCTCGTGATTTAGTTGCAGAGATTGTTTATTCTCCCAAACATGAACAATCGATGAACTCGTCTCGCTCTGGATCACTGACAAGGTAAACTTGGCAAATGCGCAAATTTGGTTGTGTTCACCCAAATGATGCCTAATATGAGGAAAGTACTACTACAACGTTATTTATTGCTGCACAATGGTGCTATATGTAGCTCGCACGTTGATGGTCGAGCCTCGTTGTTGCCGGATCTTGCACCTCAGACTTAAGTCGTTCTTCCTGTAACATCCCGGGCGACGCAGCAGCACTATCTTGGCCCGGAGAATTTTGAGATTGCTCCCTTTTGAGACCAAATCTGTTTCTTATATACTATAGAAATACCGACGCTTTCCCCTTAAAGCGGCGCGAAATATTCCCGCCGGTTCTCATAGGTCAATGCTGACATCATTGAAATCCATTTCTATTTGCTGGACAAATTTTGGCAAAGCACGCGTTACGCTATTCGTCAATCAGCTCACTTCAAACAAATTTTACACGTTATGTCAATGACCTGCGTACCCGCATACCTGTCACTTCCCGAGCGAAAATAGCTGGCTTCCAGGCCTAAGGCATGCCAACCTTTTGCTCGCCGCATTCCTGAAGGGATTAATTTCTATTGTGTGACTTTTGCCCAGGCTTAGTTGTGTTCGGAGAAAGACGTGAGATTTTCCTTGCTTCGATATAATATTACATATTATCTTTAAATATTACTAAAATTACACATTATAGATATTATGCTCAGTCTTAAAACACTATACAATCTTAATTTGCATACATGAATTTGTCATCGAAGTTTCCTATATAAAGCACAACATACCTGTAAGAAAACACAGTATCGTTGATTTAAAATTACAAATATGAATTATCTCAATTACTCTGTAATTGATGGGGAGTCAGGGACAGCTTCAACTTTTATTCATTTTGGCAAATTGTTTACGATATTATCATATAGGTAAACATATTAAAAAGAAAATTAGCCTTGGTACCGAATATTGAGGCAAATAATAATCATTGTCTTAACGATTAGGTCTAACGCCTGCTTCGGGCTCTAACAGAGCATTTGAACCTTTCGAAATTGGCTACACCATCGCTTCAAGCGCCTTCTAGAGTGGTTCTAATGTATTACTTTGGACGTGAAATGTAATTTTCCCCAGGGGCCTCTTTTTTCAGGCACGGAGTTCTTTAACATGCTATAAATCTATGACGCGGGCCCCAGTGCTTTAAGTTCCTTTCAGGGGACTTGCATTCGAGATTTTTACGTTGTTTGAACTCGCAAACCTTGGGTCCAGAGAAGAGTGTGTTACCTCTTTACTATTGAGGTGGACGAGATAAAAATGTCTAGAATTTGTGTTAATATGCATTTTGTATTTTGCAGGAATGTGTACAACAGTGGTTGGATGTTAAAACCGCATAACCAAAAACTTAATAGTAGTATTGGTGTGATGATGGCGGGGGCGGTAGCAGGGCGCACAACGTCACTAATTGTGAGCGCTCTAACAAAGACAATGCACAATAAAACAAAGTATACCCAATATTGAAAAAGAGCTCAGATCTACAAAAGGAACAGCGTGTAATATTAATCTTAAGTAGAAAGTAGCCTTGGAGAAATATAAAGTAAAATGCCCAAGAGAAAAAACTATTAAAAATAAAACAAAACAATATTTAAAAAGTTTACTCATAACAAAATCATCCACGAACGCGATTACGCATTTCAGAAAAATAAACCTAGTCATAGACGTAAATTGAGAAAACAGAGCAAAAAAAGCGCCAAACGTTAACTGAGTAATTACATCATAAATTTCTTACATTATAAATGAGATATTAAAAAACGTTACAATAACTAATACCTCATCTAAATGACTTTCTCAAATCCTTGAACTGATTCTTACGAGCCGGAAAAGATATAACACCAGTAGGTCCGACCTGCTTGCGAGTCTGTGTCCAACTGAAATAAGTGCACTCATTTCTCATACTCACGTTAACTGCTACATAGGTGGGAGAACTCAAAAACACCAATCAGGTTAAAGCTTAAGACCTTTTGTTTTAAGAAATGATATGCCACACTGGCAACAGACATTTTTACTTAACGATTTTCCTCAATAAAGCTTAAGACAACAAACACACCAAATGAATAAAACAATATATATGCCATTATATATCAACACCGAATAAAAGTAAACACTTATTCTATGGCAGCCGAATCGCCCATGAAATGTTTTGGCAAAAACAGCAAGTCGCGAAGTGAAGCCAAAAAGCTGGAGTCATGCAAAACATGTCGAACGATGAGTGGAGCGCACAAGCTAGAGGATCACCCTTAAACAGAATGACCATAGCTAAAAACAGTGACCTGTGCATAAATGCCAACATTACTTCTTCCCGACGATTTATGCGAGAAGTTAAAAGGGAGAAGCATGGGCTCCTAAAGGTTTTTCCCCGATGAGCAGACCACTCTTCGCACCAGCACGAGAGAATGACGTTTCGCAGTACATGGCTAAAATCATTCGAGGGAACATTTGGACTAAAACGATAGTTAGCTAAAGTAGAAGACTTAGCAAGGAATCAGCAACCTCATTCCCTCGCACGCTGACCTGACCAGGAACCTAATGCCCGAAATAGAAGTGAATAGCTTACGTCCTACGCTTTCTGTAAATGGGATGGCTTTAATGTGCAAAGCGCTCTATATATGGCATAAAGCTCAGCAGCAAGAATGGAAATAGCTACGCTAAAACATGTTTATGTCAAACTACGGCCGTCCAGAACACAAGTGCAAACTATATCCTCTTCATCTTTCAAACCATAGCTGTAAACAAAATCTCTGCCCCGCAGCAACATTATGCTGTCGAGGAACGCAGTCATAGACTTCGATAATAACACCAGCCCAAGATGGACGTGTTTCTGTTTGTTTCCCCTTACGGTAAATGACACAGGCAGCAAAAGAAGTGCCCAAAACAAAAGGCAGGCGACTTTAAAAAATTAGAGCTAGAGGTGTATATAGAGGGCGTCTGGTTGAACATGCAGTCGGTAGCGGAGTTTTGGCAGATTGCGCACAGCGAGTAATAATGGTGGTAGTTGAAGAGCAAGCCGGAAACACATCCAGACCGAATGGGCGAGCGTATAAATGAATGAATAGTGTTTAACGCCCGTTTTTGCTACAGAGGCACCACAGGCGATGGACACTGATGATACATGAGATGAAATGATATATTGGGAAAGGATTTATTTTTAAGGAAGGAATCGTTCCAGGCCTAAGTTTAGGGTACCTCCCCGGCATTTGCCATTTATGAGGACTGAGGAAAACCTGGAAAAAACCTCAGTCAGGAAGGATGGTCCTGGCGGTATTCGAACCCAGACCTCCCGCTCACGAATCCGAGACTTAACGACCTCGGCCACCCGTGGCGGTGCGAGCGTATAGCGAGCAAAACTAGAACCTGCCGATATGTGCACAATATGTACTAACGATTCATTTAGGAACACAAATACACTTATTGTAGATGCATTTGGCTGAAAACTCAAATTTATATATGGGTTACCCTGTCATATTGTAAGGACTTTTTCTGAACTATTTTGAATATTTTATTATGATTCGGAAATAAGATGAAATGATGTTATTCAAAATGTTATTTATGTTTTTTGTGTAGGTTCTAAAAAAGCTTCAGTTGAACTTCAGTTAAATAATTTATCAAAAGAATTTTATATATGTTTAAGTGTATTTTGTTTTAATGCAATATTACAAATGTAGATACTATTTTTCATTTGATTACGTTTAAAAATATTGTCTTTTATCGCGTAATTAGGAAATAGCAGTGTTACAGGCATATTATACGAACGAGGTAAATAGATAGGTAAGTAAAGAGGCGGATATGCCCTATAATAAAGATTTTTGATTTATTTTTTAAATACTACCGTTAAAATGGAGGGGTTCGCCAAGAAATGATAGAAGTATAGAAGTATAATGCAAATAATATGCCGACTATCTGCGTAATGCCGTAATACGTAATACAAACATCTCGTGCCTCTCTGCCAAAGAAGAGCACAGTCGGCTTTATCTCATTTGTTTACAATTGCAAATGCCACCCGTTATTCGCTAGGGGAAAGTTTTAATTTTCTTGTGCAATGTATCCCTGATCATGCACATTTTAATCTATAAATCAGTTTAATTATATTTTAAAATCTTGCTTAGCTTGTGTACATCATTAACGGTTAATTACTACAAGGTTGATGCGATTCATATCCGTCGCCGGAATATGAAACTCTGGATAAATAGACTTGATAGACTTGCTCGGTATCATACTGAGTCGTTGTTTGTGGTTCAGGCACGAAATGGATCTATGTCAATTGGGGACACACATTGCCTGGTTGGTGTTTTGTTTTACAATAGTTTGCCTTCACCTTGCAATAGCGTGTATCAGAGTACTGAAGCACTATAGACTTAATTCATCCTATTCATCACCTCGAATACCTTTGGAAAGTTAAACGTTGACGGTAAAAGTTAATAATATTAAACATTTTAAATTAGACACACAGTTCCAAAACTGGCATTATTAACTCTTCATGAAAAATAAGTTAAGATATAATTGGCTTCTGCTTTCAAAAGCGCATTGTTTCATATGCAAATCTGAAATTTTCCTATCTAAATTTTTGTTTAAAAATGCCGTGATAATCCGGAATCCGCTTTATACAATTCTTTAAGCTTTCCTAACAGCGTCTTATTTTAGCCTGTCTTTAGGAACCAAAGCTCATCTACTTCACAGCAGTTTTGTATGTAGCCATAAGCTTTTCAAAACTGCCTTTATTCCCTGGCAGTTGAAGTTTAGCCAGGAAAATGACTTTTGGAGAGGGAACATTCCCGGGGACATTTTCTGCGATCGTTGTCTTTAGTCTCCCCAAAGGTGATGCACAGTATTCTCCAGTAATGGTTTTCCCATTCTCTAAGTGCAAAACGCCTTAAAATCGGTTGTAGTCTTCTTAAATATTTGCAAATAATCGGTCGATGTTTGCATGCAATTTCGCTTTTGGTCCAAAGCGGCACCTATCTTGCCCATTTGTTTTATTTGTAATTCATTATATAATACAAAATGAACGCGCCCGTCTGTCAATCAAAACAATATCATGCACTTTATCGATTTTTCTGGTCTCGCAGCTAGTTTTGGAACTGCAGGACATGGAGCGCATTTGATGCCTGTTCTGTCACGCTTGAACTCATTTACCCAAAGTTGAACGGTTTCATAGCAAGAGCATGCGCCTAATGTAAGTAATATACTTTCAGAATTTCCTTTGCTGTTTCCTTTCTAGAAAAAGGACTTGAATCACACCACAAATTGCAAATCTCAACCATTTTTCACTGTCACTCGAAACGCTTAAGTTTAAACAACTGCCAAGCAGTAAATTAACATCAGAATTACTAGTGACCATAGAATATTGATGCATAGAAAGCAAACGTTATGACCATATATGCTTGTGTATGAACCAAGTTATTTATAAAACCATTCTTGCGATCAAACTTTGTTTTCTTTGAACGGCTTCTCGAAATCATCACCGATTTTACAAATGTTATATTCTAAAGAGTGCCTAAAAGTAACGCAGGATTTAAATTTATAAAATGAACCTTTATTTATACATGAATTGGCAAAGTTGTGGAGTAATTTGAAAGAGTAAGCACTCCGATTATATGTGGAAAATAATATCCGGCAAATGTCCTCCAAGTCTCATATGACACCCATACACTCTTTTGACAAAATTTGCAATCACATTTTCTCATACTTGTGGGTCAATTGTTACGATAGCGAGTCAGATTTCTTTTTTAAGCTCAGGAATGATTGGTATAGATTTGCTGTAAACCTTAAACTTTACAAATCCCCAAAGGTAAACGTCTCACGGTGCAAGATCGCATGATCTTGCCGGCCAATTGTGATCGATGTTGCGCGAAATCAGCCGTCCATAACATTTCTGCTGTTAACACATGAATGGTTTCGCGCGCTGCAATACAAGTAGCGCCATCCTGCTGGAATCAACATCAAAGCCAAAGTCCAGGACTTCCAACTGATGCCACAGAAATGCTGCTAACACCTCGCGATAACGTACACCATTGACAGTTACGCACTTCGGGGCTCGTTTTCGAAGTACGGTCTAGTAATTCCATCACCCAAAGTGCACGCCACACGAGAATAAATTGACTTTTCTTCAATAATACAAGAATTTTCCGTGCCCCAAATGCGAATAAGAAATCCGACGTGCTATCACAACAAGTAACCCACAAGTCGGCGAAAATGTGATTGCCAATTTTGTCGCCTGTCACATGAGACGTGGGGAACATTTGCCAGATGTTATTTTCCATGTTTAATAGGAGTGTTTACTCTTTCAAATTATGTCAGAATTCCCCATTTTTAAATAAAGGTTCATTTTGTAAATTTAAATTCTGCGTTACTTTTGAGACACTCTCCATTTGATTAGAATAACACAGAGTAATTTTTATTGGTAATTTTGCACATGTCATATTAAGTTGTCCTTAAAAAGAAACAATATCGATACGAAGCCTTGCTAAACTTAAGATTAATTTAATGTTTTATAAATATTTTGCAAACCCTTGACTTGTATATCAAATAAAGTAGATGAAGGTTTAATGTTAAAATAATGGTAAATTTTTAAGAAACGCAATACAAATTATTGATTTGCAACATCATTATAAGCACTTAACAAATAGCGGAACTGCATGATAATCATAAACTGCAGAAACTGTCGCTCGCTCTGAATTAAATGATTTCTGTTCCTAGGTAACCAATGTAAAATTCGATTTACCAAATGATAAACACTATGTTTCATATGTTCCTATATTTAATGTCTAATAAACAATGACAGTATCATGCACGGGTATCGCCATTGCTTGTATTTTCTTCACTGTACTGCACAACAATCACGCTTAAGAGTGCATTGCCCAATCCTTTATTCACTTTTAATTTTCAGCATTGTTCCGTGCCCATGCTCCCCAACATGTGTTAGGAACATTCGAATTTTCCTTTACCTCTCACACTTATTGCTCATAAATGTGGTCTTTTGGTTTAATCCTTTCATTCCGTCTCCCCACATTAATTATTAATTATAACACACCCTCCTACAGAAACTGAATTAATCTAATACAGTATTGAAGTGTACTTATTTTTCTGATGCACATCTGAAGTGTTGTTTACAACCACATATAAATTAAAACCAAGCTCTGAGGTGTTTTGTAAGACTTTAGTTTATATGTGTCGAAATTAATGTTTCCTTTTTCATTACATGAATACCTGAACAATTTTCTTAAATTATTATTACTTTCCATGACTAATACTCAGAAATTAGTATTTATATCTTGAAAACAATACATACCTCTAACACGAACAACGTATATTTATGAAGTTGCTGATATATTGACATCACTGGCCAATATTTTCTATTTTGAAATTTTTTTAGTTATAAAAACACAATTCGTGCCTTTTCAGCGTCAAGATTGGAACGAAGTAAGTTGGCATGCTCTTTAAATTTTACAAAATCCAATGGTAAATATAAAATACTTATTGTAATTCAAGATTCTGAACTTGTTTCCATAGCGTAGAAGAGATGCTAGAGACCGGAAGGTTCCCAAGTTTGAATCCATGTTAAGTACAAGCTGCACTTATATGATAAAAAAAAAAAATCATGCATAGAATTAAAAGCGAAAGCGTAACTGGTTTAAATAGAGAATTTATTTATTTTATTTGCGGACTCCCTTTAACATCTGACGTCATTAGAGTCCCATTCAATCCTGGGCATGAAATAGCTGTTAAATGTTTGCCCATAGACTTTTTTCCCGTTTTGTACTTTCCAGACTGAAGTTCTTTTACATACTTTAAATGTACGATAAGATTTACTTCCTTTCCGAAGGATACCATACATAGAGTTTTACTCCGGAAAAAAATCCATCGACCTTGGCCGGGATTGAACCCGCGATCTTGGGTCTACGAGGTTACCACTAGACTACCAGGACCGACATAAAAGGGAAAGTACAGAAGATGAAGAACAGAGAGAGCGACAGGTTCTGAGTAATTACCCATTTTTCAGAACCCTGAAATGAATAAGATTGCTGATTGCAAAATTTAAATATATGAAGAAGATTCTTCTAGGAGTGCAAATATCAAATGCTTGTGATTTCTTATTATTGTTATATGTGTGGAGATGAGCTAATGCTAAAATTGATGCTGTTGTGCACATTTTTTCTTAAATGCAGTCGTTTGTGGACACCTATGATGATTGATTCGAATTTACTGGCAATATCATTGGTTATTATACTCTCCAACCCACTCTTTGCTATAAACATATTAACTACTGTAGAAACTTATTAGGAGAATGCTCATCTCGTAAACTCATTCAGTTCTGAAGCATTCCCATCATCATTACGTTAGGATTATCAAACCGCTTTTGTTCTGCAACATGTTTTGCTTTCTGGGTCGTTCTGACCCCAGAAATAGAATAACTTCTGTGGCGAGATTTTAAAAATGAAACCTCCATTTTGACACAATCTAAAATAATAAAAAGTTCATAGTAAACCAAGACCAACACCACGACCCAAATACCACCACGGTGTCCCCTGTGTCATATACGATTAACTAATAATACGCTTTTAGCCTCTCTGCGTGCTGACTCGTGTTGCAATGCGCGCACTCACTGAGCTTTAGGAGTAAAAGTCTAGGGTTCAAATACTGGCCGATCAAAATATACCGTTTTTGTTTTTATTTCTGAACAGATAAGTGATGCTTATTCTATGACATGTATTAATGTAGAAATCCACATGATGTAAATTTAAAATAAATAAAAAATCACTATAATTTGTTATTGCTTTTTGTTGTTGATTTGGTGTAATTACGGACGTTCTTTAACATCTCAGATCATAAGCGTCCCATAAATTTGCTCACAGGCCCCTTCTTTCAGGCTTGAGGTTCTTTCACTTGTCATAAATTTACGACATGGGACTCACGGCTTTATTTTCCCTCTGAAGGAAACCAAATTTAACATTTTTACGCTCTAAAATGTCGACCCTAGTGACTTTGGGTTCTACTAGGCAACGGTTACCACTAGACCAGCAGGACCGGCAGAAATTACTATAAGAACCTGCTCTATTGAACATAACAACTAATAAGTAAGTGCAAATAACTTTACATTAATATGAAATTACAAACATAAAGCACTGAGTAATATTTTACTCTTTGCAGATATTCTTACATACAAAAGAAAGATAAAAAATTCGAGTAGTTCTGCGGCAATATAGACACAGTTTATAATAATAAACTCCTTTATAGGGCGGTCTGGTGAATGTGGCGGGTCACTTGAGAGCACCTATATTTCCCATCGAACTGTAAAATGTAAGTGGCCAAGGTCGTTAAGGCGCAGACTCTGAGAACGGAAGGTTTGCGGTTCGATTCCCACCAAGACCGTCCTCCCTGATTGAGTTTTTTTCCAGGTTTTCCTCAGTACTCATAATAAGTGGCACATACCGGGTAGGTACCATACACTTAGGCCTGCATCACTTCCTTCCTTTAAAAAAAAGTTCTTCCCCAATTTATCATTTTATATATCATCAGTGTTACCGCCTGTGATGCCTCAGTAGTTAAAATGGGCTATAAAATGCAGGAAATAAACAATAAAGGGATATATCGTGGCCATACTACTGCCAATAGCAAATACGAACATTTTACGGTTATGTTATAAGATAACATTTATTATTAAAATATTTCGATATTTTTAATAATCCGATAATGTTTACAGATAATATTTGTTATATGTAAATGAAATATAAAATAACATGAATTCGGCTTACACAAAAGCATCCGTGTACAAAAAGGTTTAATCAATTACTGCCCATAATAATAATAATAATAATAATAATAATAATAATAAACACCAACATCACAAACAACTATAACTCAATCAAGTTTTTTTCATGAGTGTAACATGCATAAAAAACATTTTAAGCAAATTTACTGCAACAAAATATTGGATCATTTAAGCACGCATGCATCTATATACAGATTTGACTTTTGGCTTTTGTAAAGCCATACAGATATAAAATGGTTAATCATTTATATGTAATTACAGTGCTATCTACAAGTAGAACAACAATCAATTAAAACCAACTACTGGAAAAGATGTAATGCGAAATATAATTTACTTTATATATTTGTAAGAAAAAGTTGCAGCCCGTATCAAGAGCCCTGCTGAATATGTAATCTGATTTGCATAGGAAAGTGTTCTAATACAACATTAATTTTACCAGCTTTCTCTACCAAATCATGATCTAGTGGTAAACTTTCCTCGACAAGTTTATCAATGAAGTCGTTCTTTAAATGAGCGAAGATATCTTAACAAGGCAACTCACCAAATTATCTGATTTTTTTCCATTTGTTTTGGTGCCCTGGTTTGTTTAATATGAAATATTTTGGGAATCATTGTTTATTTCACTCTTTTAATGACTCTTTGATGTCATATAAGAATATAATTAGTTCCAGCTGAAAGGGCGATAAAAATAATATATTCTCAACGTTTCATATTTTACTACATATTAACGCCTTAACGGATTACTCGGGAAGGCCTGTTTCTTTCCCATGAAATTTTACAGCGCCAAATGCAGTTGCTAACGACTCTAGAGCCCGATTTGAATGATTTACAGCAAGAGTGGAGTGAAATACCGTCGTTTTTAATACGTGTCGGCTCTTAAGGCTAGGTATCATTCCCACACATTAAGGATAAAAACGTGATTTAAGTTGACGGGTCGAGGTCTTGCCGACCTTCGCTTCGGGAGTTAACAGCATCCTGAAGCTATTTCTGAAATGTAGATGTCCATAGACATCCTGGAAAGGAACCGGTAGAATTCCAGGATTACGCATCGGTGGTACTTCCGGCTTTCTCTGTGTTCTTGTATCCGGCTGTTGTTTACGAGTAAAGTTGAACCGGAGATTGCTTCTAAAACGAATTTCAGCACTCAAACTCCAAGTGGTTTCAAAGAAAGTATACTACATTTATTACAAAAGAGCGGTTGCATTAAATGCTCAGTATTTTTTATAATATTGTTCTGTCCAAATTTAAAAAATAGCATCCAGGTTGCCAAGCATGGGTTTAAAAAAGTATAACTGTTGCATTTTTAAAATTTAAGATCATAAGGTAGAGGTTTTGAAATTTAAAAATGGGATAACTGTGGGAAAGGGTTGAAACGTAAATTTTAATTAACATTGGTTTCTCTTAGCATCTAAATAAAGTGTTGCAAGAGGTCATTTTATAAATAATGCATACCATTACTTCCCTGCAGCCCTTAACGATCTGTTTGGTTCTTCTTCTTCTTCTTCTTCTTCTTCTTCTTCTTCTTATTATTATTATTATTATTATTATTATTATTATTACTATTATTATATTTGATATTCCATTGAGCACAACTTTTGTTCAGTCCTTGGATGACTTGGGCAACCACTGCAACTTGAGAATCAAAATAAAAGAAATATTTGTTTTCACACCAATATGGAAAATACTATTTCGTGTATCTGATTAGGGGGTTTGGCTTCTTATCCACTAAGTTGTCATACCAAGTGTCACCTTAGATAGCAAACATTAACGTCACATTATCTATCATGTACTATTCGGCTTTCACGTAAAACTATCTTGCAAGGGGGGTGTTACGGCCGCCCAAGGATGTATTTTAACTTCGTTTCTAAAATTGTGCATAAAATCTTACTTCAAAGAAGATGCTGGAACTGGAAACGTCCGTCTCCCCTTGGCTAAACGGGCATTATATCGGGAAAATACATTCATTGACAAGTTTTAGTTCGGCCACTATAATGTTTCTGATTTCATTTGTGATATTTTCCTTTAGTTCCTCCATTGAGGGAGGATTGCGTTATAAACGCCGTCCTTCAAGCAATCGCACAGGTAAAAATCAACATTGTTAAATGTGGTGAGCGAGAGGGCAGTAATCCCTCTATCTTCGAAACTTTCTTAATTTGATTCATGGACTCCGCTGCTGTATGAGCAGTTGGAGAATCCTGTTGAAATCACTCATATGGTTTCTCCTCTTCTGTCAGCTGCTGAAAAAAAAATGGGGTCTTTTGCATCTATTGTCTCGTAAAATACCTGACCGATAATATGCCTTGCACTAACAGCAAACCAAACTTTAACTTTCCTATCATAAAGAGGAGTTTCCTGTATATGAAATGGGTTTTTGGTACACCAGTAGCTAATGTTTTTATTGTTCACATGGTCCTTCAGGTGAAACCAGATCTTGTTTCAAAAGAACAACAGCATCGGGTCCATTAAACCTTCATTAACAGATGGGGGGGAAGAAGGAAAGAAAAGAAAAAAGAAAAAGCATTCACAAAAACACACGTGTACATTTGTGCAGTTTGAGGTTTAATAATGTTATTGCTTTACTTGCAGAACCCACTGAATCTCCCACTTGTGCTAATTTCGAGAATGATAATGCTGGCGACAAATTTTGCACAAATTTTGTCTAGTGTATCCTCTGTTAAAGCTTCAAGCTTCCGCGTGTGTTTTTTTGTTGTGCAGTGATCCAATACAATCAACTTTATTCGCAATATCGTGAATTGCTCTTCTGGAAGGAGACATTTGACCAGGGAACTGCAAACGAAATTGTGCATGAACATGATAAGCTGACTCGTATTTGTAGTAACATTTACACATGAAAATATGCTGCTCTAGAGTCAGCTGTCCCATCTTGGCCAAGTTCAACTACTGCACTGCTTCGAAGCTACGTTTAAGGACAGTAGCGGAGACTTCTAGGGAAAAGAATGGGGAGTGCCACTCGCAGTCAACGGGATTCAAAACACCGCGCGTGCGGGATAGTTTTTACATGAAAGCTATGTATATATTACGTTTATTTTAATAATTTACTTGAATCAAGTAGAGTTTATGTGTGCCAAAGTCTCTAATTCCTTTCTGTATCAGTATTTCAGGTAATTTGAAAACATTTTGAAACTTCTGAAATCAGTTTGAGGATGTTCCTTTACTTTTTGAACAATCCATCCTCCTTCCTGTCAGAGTATAGTTCTGTGTAGTTTTTATTTAACATAGCACATTTCTCTCTAAAGCGCTTAACAACATTCTACACTGCTAGATAAGGTGAGTTTATCGTCCTAACGGTGTTTCAAAAAGACTTCCCATTTTTATAGTGTTGTACTGACCATTTCACTTATGTGACGTCACCTTTAAATCGGTCAATGAAACGAAAAAAAATTTGGAATTTTGACCAATCATAGCCGAATATCACAGTGAAATTATGGATAAAAGTTATCAAACCCGTTTATTGGACGACGTGCATTTGCCTTGTGGTCAAGGTTGCCAACTCTATACCTCCACCATATAATTCCTGAGCACGCATCACTGACCACTTTTGCTAGCAAGTGGTGGGGAGCTACTGATAGCAACAAAAGTAAGGACAATCGACAATCGTAACGCAAAATGGGTAGAAGATTTTATACAAGTGTTAATATTCTGTGCGAATTTCAAATATATTATTTTTATTCGTATTATATTCATGAAATAGTCCTAAACTCGCATTTTGTTCTTCTCTATTGGCATTAGGTTAAGTGCAAATATACAATTAATTCAATTTTGCAAGCCAAGTTTAGAGGAATTATATTTAAATGCTTATTTTATTCGTGAAATAGTATATATCACTGAAGGGTGATATATACTGTTATAAATAAATATCACTCAAGGGTCTGAGCTTTCCAGACAAATTCACCAACTACGTTCGTGAATTTATCGGCAATCTCAGACCCTCTTGTGATAGTGCTTGTGATAATTTATTAAATGATGCACAATGTGGCAGCACTGCGAAGTGCATGATGCAGTCTCTGCGAAAGTGGTGTCAATTTTGTTTAACATTTAGATAAGCAGCACTTGCCCTTAGTGTGTAGTGCTACCCTTTTGCCAGTGTCTCAAGCATTGTTACTGAAGATTAAAGATCGTATGTTAAACTTTACGCATCAAAAACCCTTCAGAAATCCACAGTGCTTTACATAAATTGTGGTGGTTATAGACCGTAGCACTGTTTTCTTTAGGTTACTTGTTTCATGAAGAACGCGGAAACGAAACAATGACACAAGACGAGGAAATCAGGGACTTCAACAAATTAACCAAGTTAGGATTTTGGTGGATTTTCTTTAATATTTTTGAGAGACTTGCGGGGAAAATTTTAAGCTACCAGGATTGATGAAGATAATAGAAGATAAATGGTTGCTCAATGCTTAGCTACTGAAGAGATTCCTGGATACAGCATCACTGGGGAAAAAAAATAAATATATAAATAAAATAAAAATTGACGCTGATGCTACTGACGAAACTTGTAATTAGACTTTGAACCGGAGTGGAAATTGCAGCCAGATGATTACAGAAACTACTATCCCCCAAGACCTAAAATATTTCGATGATTGTAATCAAAGATCAAGTCAATGATCTTTGGTTAAGATTAACCTAGAAATCATCATGAGGATCGGAGTTCCATGTGGAACAAGTATGACAGGAACGTATTATTGCAACTGGATACAAGAATTGCACAAAAAAGCCGAGCTGACTTGATCATGAAGGGTCACTCGCTTTGGATAATAACGTACTCCACACCAGAGGATTAATACCGATTTACTGAGTAAGTAGAAACGAAATGTTACATAATGCGTCACACAATCCACACTTAGAACTAAACGCCAAGTTGAAATAGCTATCTTCAGCGGCTATCCCAGCAATTCAAAGATTGAACAAAAATGGTACACCATGGAGGGGGGGGGGAAGAAAGAAAGAAAGGGGGGGATCGCAATCACGAAGAATCAAAATGATCGTTAAAGAGATATTGCTAAATAGGGGGGCAAAAAGTTTGTGCGTTTTATAAAATTATCTTCTAAATAAACTCTCATTCGTGTATGAACATTTGAGTATTTTATTGGCCAATTGTACTAAACACCATCAGAGAGCATATAGAGCTTTCATTTCAAAACTCTGCAGTCTTAATAACAACCTATTTAACAATGCAAGGCTTCTCCTGTCTCTATCCTTCAGGGAAATCATCACAAGTAATATCACAAGAGGGTCTGAGATTGCCGATAAATTCACGAACGTAGTGAGTGATATTTATTAAGACTATTTCATAAATAAAATAAGAATTTAAATGCAATTTCTTTAAATTTGACTTACAGAATTATAATAATTGTATTATAAATACTTAACCTTTTCAAGGCATCTATCAACAAACGAATTGCGATCATCAGTAATGCCAATTGAGAAGAGCCAAATATAAGCTTAGAACTAAATACGGGTTCCGAACTATTTCAGGGATAGAATCAGAATGAAACTAATACACGAGGTAGTATCCACAATATTCGGGACTGGTGCTGTCATCTCGACAGTAGTTGCATTAGATTTTTGTACCTCTAGGTGGCAACACTAGCACATCTGATGAGTGATGTTTAAAGCTTCATGCAGCTGGTTAGATGTGTTGAGATTCTATAGTACTTTTCATGATACTCTGTGCATAGTGTGTGGCGATTTTACGATGGATCCAAGATTAGAACAGAAAGTGTGCATAAAAATTCTGTGAATATCTCGCGAAAAATGCTACGGAGACCCTCGCAATGATTCAACAAGTATTTGGGGGAACAAAACATGAGCCATACACGTGTGTTTGAGTGACATGCTCGGTTCAGGGCCGGGATACAGCTATTGAAGACGATGCTAAAACCGGTAGGCCCGTCAACTGCACAACGCCTGACATTGTTGCTAAAGTTCAACACCTCGTTCGTGAGGATCGACGTCCAACCGTTGAAGACCTAGCTCATGAAGTGGGAAGTGGTTATAGGACATGCCAACGAATTTTAACTGATGAATTGGGCGTGCATCGTGTCGCCGCAAAATTTGTGCCAAGGATCCTGACTGCTGATCAGAAGGCGCAGCGTGTTGAAGTTTGCACGGAGATTCGTCAGGCCGTATCCGATGTCCCAACCTTCTTGTCCACGGTCATCACCGGCGACGAGAGCTGGCTGTACGCTTATGACCCTAAGACAAAACAACAATCCTCCCAACGGAAGAGCCCGAACTCACCAAGACAAAAATGTGACGTTTTGCGACGGCTCCATGAAAATGTGCGGAGACAACGGCCCGAACTCTGGCGACAAGGAAATTCGCTGTTGCATCATGATAATGAGTCCTGTCACAATTCCTTGTTCACCAGGAGCTTTTTGACGAAAAACAACATGATGGTTGTTCCCCACACACCGTATTCGCATGATTTGGTACCCTGCGACTTCGCTCTATTCCCCAAATTGAAAATCAATTTGAAAGGAAGTCGGTTGTGACACATTTGAGAGGACTCAAGAAGAAACGCTGTCTGTGCTAAACACCCTCAAAGAACATGACTTCCAAGATGCACTTGGAAAATGGCAAAATCGCTGGTACCGGTGTATACGTGTGGAAGGGAGCTACTTCAAGGGTAAAGGCGGTCATTAATCTCAAAGTAAGTTTTTGACCAGATGGCAGCACCAGTCCCGAATATTCTGGATACCACCTCGTATACCTATTTGAAATACGCGCACAAAATATTAACAACGTATAAACTGTTATACATTGTGTGGGGTTTTTAAAGAGGTGAGGTTCGCGGGGGTGGCACGAGTCCGATGCTACTCGAATTACAATTATTGTTGCGGTCCGCGACCGCCTCGATGTAATTGGTTCTTGCAGAGTATTTACCCGACAGTCCCACCTCTTACTGCCGGTATCTCCGGGGTCCGAAGTCACCGTTTCGTGCTCTCGTGGTCACGGGAAAAGGGTGGTGAAGAGAGATGATGCAAATTACAAGACACTGCTTCATTTAAATTTCTGATGCGTTTATTTGAAGATGAGTTTATGGACGGCCACCTGGTTCGCTGCCATTAACTGGCGAACACACGATTCTCAGAGAAGATCTGACTGGACGCAATTATTTAATGTTCGGAAATTAATGTAGTCTTAATCTTCGCGTGAGCGGATTCCGAAGGCATGCTAAAATACAAGAGTTGCAACCACGCACTGCATACTCGCATTCTTAGAAACCGATTGGGCTGTACTGAACGAAGCCACGTGAATTGAAATTCTATCACTTAAACAACCGACGACAACTCAAAAAGCGTCTAACTGAACTGAATGTCTCCACAGCAAGTAAGAATTATCTGCGTTCTGAACTGCCTGACTGTGTGAGCTGCGTGCGTCAACTCAATTACTTTAACTGCTCCAATTGCTTCAACTGAATACTTCGCGGGGGATGTTTACAATTGTATACTGTATTTGAAATGTCGCCACGTGGTTTTCTTAGCTCACAGGGGCTCTCGCGGACGCGCCTACGGGAGCTGGCCTCTTGAAATTCTTTAATGTGATTAGCGAGTGCTGACTCACCTAGACGCGCTAAAACTTTCATCTCCCATAGGTTGACTTTTAAACATACTATCGCATGGTATGAGAGGTCAGTCACACCTCCGCCCGCTACTGAAGAATTTTGTAACGATTCGGAAGGTATTTGCAGCTAGCGAAAATACAAAGGGCTTATTATTTCCGCCGCACACTGAACAGATGTGCATTTGTTACTGTCGGCGGCCTTCGCCTGAGGCTATTAGGGAGCGGCACCGGGTAACCTTCTGAAGTACATACATTTTCTTGTTAAATGTAATATTCCTTTATGCAACGAAACGATATATTAAAAGGGTATACAATGATTATCAATTATCTGATATATACATTCACTTACGAGCGGGCGAGGGTGTGAAGGTCTATCACAGCTTACTTATGAATATTGACCTATTGAGAAACCGTGAGTATGAAATAGACGCAAGTCGACTATTACAATCGCATCGTTCGATTTAGTAATACCAGCTTAGGAAAACAAAACAGAGATCACATTTTACCATTCTGAACAACGTGCTTAATAAAATTTATGGTTGCTTAGGCAGATATTGTTACATAGTTTACAAAATGATTTCAGACTGTTTGGCTGGAGTCGAAAATTATAGCTCCTGGATAATTTTACATGTGTTAATATTAGCAACATTCTTTTGCCGATTTATGTTAACTGTCTGCAAGCCTTATGACAGGAGAAGGATTTATTGGTCTTGTAAAAGGGTTGTATTGTATCAGATTGACGGACTGTCCCGGGGAAGACCGCTAAGTTCTGGCAGGTAAAGAAAAGAGAGAGATAGATTGAGAATTGTTCCTTAACATCTGTAAATGCTTGAGAGCGGACATTGACAGCGTATTTTTAAAAAGGGTCATTTACATTTTCATACTTCATTGTGTACCTAACGGAGCTAAGGATAAAAGAAAAGTGCAGATTTATGAGAATACTTCAGAGATGAAAAATACGAAATAGTTCAGGGCATAATAATACAGTTCGTCGAAAAATTTCCCAGGAAGTAAAGATATCTATCAGATGGCCGAAATGTGTTTTGTCTAAGTAATAGCACACAGATCTAAAGGGACGAAAGGAGTAGCATAAAAGGTGACAGCCAGAATTTATGATAGGGAAGCTTCTTGGGAAAGGCCAGAAAGAGACAAAATTTAAAAAATGTTGGCGGGGAGAGAAATAGGTAACCAATAGGCATCGTCCACAGGTGTACGAATCAGAGCCTATATGCATAGAAATCTATATTGAATAATTGGCAATCAGGAAGCTAGAAGCGAAGTTTAATTCATGATAATAGAGAAGTTTTTTTCGCGAAAGGTGTGGCGTATTGGTAGTAAAGCCACAATCAGTGATCAGTAAAGTACTAATAAATCAGTAAAAGACTAAAGTCAATCGAGTACGAATAAGTCAGTAAAAGAGTAAAGTCAATCGAAGAGTAAGTCAAGGAGTCAAAGAGTAAATAAGGCAGTCGAAGAGTAAGTCTGCCAGTCAGTAGATGGGTGTCAGTCAGTAAGTCAGTGAGTGTAAGAGGCAAGGAAGGCCCAAGTGTTTGATACTCAGATACTAGAACTCGGGTCTCCACGGTCAGTCTTGTCAAATGGTTGTATATTATGAGTTAGAGAGGCTCTTGTGTTTTTCTCTGTGGTCAGTTTTCGAAACCTTCTCGTCCCGATGACTCCGAATCACAAAACAGTACAGCGAACCCTGAGACCCTTAACATCCCCAACGGAAATCCCATCAGACGGAGCAGCAGTGGGCAACGACTATTCAGCGACCAGACGCATCCACCGTACACCACAGCTTCAAATTGACGCTCCAACGTGGGGCAATGATATCAAACTTATGGCTGAATACCAAAAAACAATTGAGTGAATACAATTATTGTACAATTATTGAAAATGTACAATTATTGAAAACACAGCTATCAAATTTGAATTAGCGGGCTGGAGTTTCATTTGATACAAAGGGCATTTTGGATTAGTAGATGAAAATGTCGAAGCAGAATTCCGCGCTTTATTTATTATTGCCGAATATTCATCTGTATGTATGATTATATAGTTGGCCACACACTAGAAGACAAATGCACTTCGCGCGGTAAAAGGATTTGATAAAACGTTACGATAGTTTCACCGCAATTGGTCAACATTCAATTTTTTTTTTTCATTTCATTGGTCGATTTTATAATGACATCACATAAATGATGTTATTGTAATTAGTCAACCTAATTAACAAACTTTGTAGCTCTAATTTCGACAATTCGTTTTAAACCATCTGACAGAATTGCTCTTACATTAATTCCAGTGCTCGCAATTTAATTTTTTCTTGCGAGATTTCATAGCGTCGCCTTTTCTATTTACATTCCCCAAGATTCATCTCCTGGAGGAAAGGATGGCTGACCCAAAGGATTTAAATCCAGGAACTCTCGAATGCGAATCTGTGCCTGAGTCACCTAGCTCACTTTTATTGATGAGCACACATTATTCTGCGAACATTCGTATATTGTTTTAGTAAAATAAATAGTTGTAAGAACGCAATGTTATAAAGGTTGTTCAATTTAAAACGGACTTTACTGCGCCCTCTACAGCTTCGTTCGACAAGAATCTTCTTCCACATAAAGCTCGTTTTGGTACGTTAAAAATTACAGAATCACAGAGACATGTCAGAGCTATACAAGGTGGATTTGAACTCGGTCAACAAACTTTCTTAGTTGTTCAGGAAAGTTTGCTGAGTGTTTTGATATAAGGAACCCATTGTCCCCGGTAGCTCGTTACCGAGTAATTTGATGTTGATGTGTCAGACATGTAATGTCTCATGAACCGTGACAGATGTAAATCAATCAACTACTCATTATCTTCTGACGGCTTTAATGCTATATCACATGTACAGGCAACAGTACTGTACATTAATAATGCATTGACCTTCAGGCAAAGCTCGTACACTTTTGTTACTTGACTGTCCAACTGTTCTGTTCAGGCGGGATAACGATCAACATTTGTTGAAGTAGCATTGTATTTGGAATGTATAGAACGCAAGCTCCTACCCACAAATTACCTCTTTTACCGCACTATTTGAGATGGTGTATCATGGTCATGGCGTTTGTTCGACTTATCCTTACCTGTAGCGAAATTCTCAGAACTGCTAGAGCTCCAGTCCCAAGCTACAGCAGAGAGAGGCGAACTCTTCAGTCCCGAACGGGAGATACCGGAATAGATATTTTTCTCTGTTTGCTTCGCCGCTTGTAAAAGTGCAAATATTACTTGTATTAATTATGTGCTAAAGGTAATGTAACCTATACGTTGTCCGCTGTAACTTTCTGGCTGCAATATGTTATTCCTTATTACAAAACTGAGGTTTTCACTTTTTACCACGCGTTGTCTTATTGGATTTCGCAATTCATATATACACACACTAACCTTAGGGCTAATCTCGGGTGAAACATAGAAACCGGTGGACTCAGTGGTTTTCTGCGACTCGCTACGGCCTGGCGGCCTACGCTCGCCTCCTTTTCGAAAATACAAGTTGATAGGGGCGGATAAATTACTGTCATTTTTACCACGCGTTGTCTTATTGGAATTCCCAATTAATATACACACACACACTAACCTTAATGCTAACATCGAGTAAATACTAGAAACCGGTGGACCCAGTGGTTTGCTGCGGTTCGCTATGGCCTGACGGCCTACGCTCCCCTCATTTTCGTAAAATACAAGTTAATAGGGGCGGGTAAATCACTGTAATTTTTACCATGCGATATCTTATTGGAATTCCCAATTAATTAATATATACACCCTAAACTTAATGCTAACCTCGGGCAAATCTTAGAAACCGGTGAACCCAGTGGTTTGCTGCGGCTCGCTACAGCCTAGCGGCCTACGATCATCTCTTTTTCGTAAATATAAATTGATAGGGGTGGGTAAGTCACTGTAATGATGACAGATTTCCTTTGATTCCAGCAGAAAAAAAAAAAAAAAACGATCGTAAATATCAATTTAGAGCGCATTATATGCGTGGTACTATGTTAGTGAGAAAACCATTGTAATGATTGCAAATCTCCTTTAACTCCAGCAGGGAGGGGGGGGGAGAGAATCAGTATGTAAGGATTCGAAATCACTACCTTCACAATTGTAGCATGACGCTCCAACCGTCTGAGCTATCATGCCGTCGTGCTAGAGAGCCTTATTATGTAGCTATAGCTGTGAAAGTTCACTACCTTCGGCTTTCTCCGCTATCGCTCGGGAGAGGCTCCGGACTGGAGCTCTAGCAGCTCTGAGAAATTCGCTGGGGATAAGGAAAGTTTTGTTTGTTATTCCTAGTTAATTCTGCTGTTAGTACCAAAAACTGCACGGCGGACTCACAGCTAATTCATGTGTAAATAAAGAAATATGTTAAGGAGGTATATTAGAAATAGACATATTATGGCAATTAAAATTCTTGCTTTGCGAGGGAGCATTCAAGAGAAACGTTCAAAGAAGAGAACGGAAAGCACGTGTATTACGCAAGCCAGCGGTAGTACAATTTTTAACATTTTTTTCAGCATACATCTTTTGGGCGCATCTGATGCTTATTATTGTTTATTATAATATTCACATTATAATGAAATGCCATAATTAGACTTTCATGCTGGAATACAACATCTGAAATAAATAGAATTTACATTAATAACATAACCTGTTAAGTTCCCATTACAAATGATAATTTCTTCCTTTGATTCCACACATTCGTGGGTTTATATCAATAATACACATTATTCAAGTATACATCTTGCATACTTATATTTAATTAACAAAAATTAAATACAGTGTAAATAAACTAACATGATACGACGGAGTAATTTGCTTGCAAGCAGACCGCTTCACTTAGTGTACCTGTAGACTTTTGTAAACATATAATGTGATCTGTTAAGCTATCAAACCACAAGTAACTTATTGCAGCAATGTAGTATTTCAGCGTTTTTAGCATGAAATTTGATTTTACATTACTACCTAGTTGTTATTTTCAAGTCACTTACTGTTATTTTAAAGTGATAGAACACAATGCCTTTTGGTAATCTAACTTTTTCGGATAATAAGAGTGAAATTTGGAACTATTTTCAATTGGTGCTCTTGCGCGATAACCGCGCAATTTGCCGCATTTGCAAACAACTTTTCTCAAGTAGAAATTCTCAGAATACTAGTAGTTATTGTAAAAATATTAAATGTTTCATTAAAAAAAAACACTCGCTAAACAAAGAAATTCAGAGTATTTGTTTGATACTTTAATACTCTCAACATTATGAAACAAGAAATTTGTATCGGAGTTAAAAAAAATTGAAAGTATCAATTATTGAAATATCGACACTAGTGCATATACAGTATCGATTGTCGAGAATTTTTTATATCTACACTTCTATATAAATACCGATGTAGTTTTATGCCCATTGCTCACTTCATCCCTCTGAAGATCTGAACAAGCCATAGAATATGGGATAAATAAAAAATGCTTGGAAAGAAATAACTGACTGTTTAATGTTTTGTCAGACGAACCTGAAGTAACAGAAAAACCTGAAGAATGATGGAAACTAAATCATGACTTTGACATGCAGTTACGCTTCATTAGTAAACAGAATCTCGATTAACTCGTTTCCTTCACCTTCTTGAAGTCACGTTCTAATTGGAAGGCGTGAGAAATAAAATGTGCAGCGATAAAATCCAGAAAGAGGGTTAATTTGCGAAAAACTGGGCAAATTGGACACGAAGTAATACTAAATGATAATTGAAAACCTTACTCGTGTTCTTAACTGTGATACCTCGTAAACTATAATCTTCATACAGCGAAGAACAAAATGTTCTTGGGATTTTTACATTCTTCATCGTTCAATTCCCTTAAAGCTCAGGGAACGTCATTATTAATGGACAGAAAAGTACTGTTATATTTAAGTGTAAATGCTTTTGTTTCCAGGTTCAAAACTGTCATTTAAAAAAAATCTTGTATCAAGAGAACACACATGACATATTTGATTAAACCCCTCGATGACAGTCATTCACTAATGTATGAGCATCTAATATTTATCACCTCTGCCTCTGAAACAATATCATTGGGGAGGTCGTAATTTCTGAACTCTAATCTTATTCGGTTTTATTTCGCTAAAACAAATAGAATAAACGCTGACAGTCATACTTGTAATGGGTCATGAGATACATTAAGCAAGCATTTTGTGCGACAGCAATTTTAGGGAGAATTTATGGAAGTGACCTTTTTTATCTGTTTACTACGAGGAACATTACAAACGTTTTGAAATACCAAAACGTGAAGATTCAATAGCAACAGACCCTCACTGGAATTGGAAGCGATTTTAGGGCGACCTTACATGAGCAGAGCATTTCTTGTTCTTCTTTCCTCTATGTTGGGCTATTGTTATCCCGTTCTGAGGCTTACTGCCTCTTTCCTTCTTGTTCTCGATCGACCCACAAGTCTGTCTATGAGCATTCTGCCATAATGCTTAATTTCTTGTACAGCATTTTTTTAAAAATTTTATTTATTATAACGCTACTCTTTATTTCATGTAACAATATGACATTTTCAACTCATGTGAGAAATCTTAAGCTTTTCTTAACTTGTGATCTTAGGGGCCATGTTTCAAGAACAGATTTTGATAAAACATTATGAAATCTCATTTTTACACGTTTTGACATGTTTTACCGAAGTCTTATTTAATTTATTTTGTTATATTTTTGTATGGTTTGTCCAATATCTATATTAATTTTGTAATTAATAATGCTGGATCTCAAATATCTAAAATTTTATACCTGTTCCATACTTTGACCGAGAATAACTATTTTGGACCTCCTTATGTGCTTTCCTTCCATTGTCTTATTATGAGAAATATTCATGTCACATCCCTTAAGAATATTAAGTTTTGTTTCACTGTATAGGTAGTAATTTGCAGGCTAGCCAACAGCACTTAATCATCGGCGAATAGAATTGTTATTTCCTTATTCCTTGCCAGGACTGTATCCTATGGTTGTGTAGCCTAACATTCGTCTAAAATATTACATTTGTGTATGTAAACACATGGTATAAACACTGCTGGCCATTAAAAGAGCAGCGCCCATAAGAGACGCGTTGAACCGATTCCACATTTTTCCAGAAGGAACAACCGAAAATATCACCAGCTGTCTGAAATTGATGGCGGGAGAACTGTGGCATACCGAGAGCGCGGGATGTCATTTGGAGAAATTACTGCTTGTGTTAGATGAAATGCATCCACAGCAAAACGAATATCAAACCAGTGGTTCAAGGACGAACACACAGACCCAGGGGATTCGTCAATAACCGACCAAGAAGACAGACATAATTTCGGCATTGCTATTATGAATGCGCAGAATGTGTTGGAATTTTAGTGGCCAGACCATCGGTGTATATATATATATATATTAGACTTGATTTCTGTCTTGGAAGAACACAAGCTATTCGAAATATTTTACCATTTGTGTGTGACTATTTCAGTGTTTTTATTCATTTGTGCTGCTTAGTTCTTTCTATTTTCACTATATATAGTAAACAAAGACATTGTCCTTGCCGAATACCTTTATTTATTACTATACTTCTATCAAATATTATATTTTACTTTGCATTTTAATGCTTATATGTGTATAGTCATAATATAACAATTTGATAATGTTAAATGGTTTAACTGATATTTTATATTTTTCATTGTTTTCCACAATTTATCTCTGTTTATGTTGTAAGATTTTTCATAATGCAAAGAACGGATGAGGGATAAGGTGAATTCCTGAATACTTTTCTATTATTCGTTTAATAGTAAAAAATGCATAATACATTTTTTTTTGCCATTTTTGTGTCCATGATCAATATTTTAACTATATTTATTCCCCTTATCCCTTATCCTTATATAGTCATACCTGATTATGGGGAGTGTTATTGACGATTAAAACTTTGCAATGAAGAAACCTTTACAATTAAAATACTCTTTGTTCATCCAAAAATATCTGGTGCATGGGTACATACATAATTCAGTGATAAATACTGAAATCACTTGAGAGTTTGTTTTACGTGCATTTGTAATGTTTAGAATGTATTTACATACGATGCACTTTTGAAGTACATTTGTTGCTATGGTTTATAATTTGGCCATTATTACATTAGCGCATATTTTATTCCCAGCATTCATTAGCAACATTCCTCAACAATTGTCACATTTATTTTCATCTCCCATGAACACAAACTCAAAATGACATGATTTGTGCGTTTGATTTGGTTTATTTTCGGACGCTCTTTAACATCACAGGCCATCAGCGCCCCATTCAAATCAGGGCGTGAAACAGCCAAACAATTTTGCTCAGAGGCCTCTTCTTACAGGCTTGAGGTTCTGCCGTAAATGTACGACATGGGACCCGCGGCTTTACTTCCCTTCCGAAGGAAGCCATACTTACGATTTTTACGAATTTTGTTCGTGAAGAGCAATACGAGATATTGCTGATCTTTTGTGTGAAGATAAAGATCAAAGTCCTCTTTCAAACGCCCCCGTTCTCGTTCATCTTTGACCTGAAGGTTGGTGACGGAGATTTCAGTAGATCTTTACAGCAACCCTGTTCATGTTCTCTATGGCACATATACGGTAACAAGCTGTCAGTGATAAGGACTTAAAACACATTTCTCTGGTGGAGACTATGATAAAAGAAGATGCAAAGATAACCCATAAATATTACATTGGATTTGATTAGCCTGAGGAAAAAGGAGTACGAAATTCGGTACCTCAGCCACATCAGGGACCGTTTGTACATAACCCCCCCCCCAAGAGGGGCCTCGTTGAAAAATCCCATTCATTACATATCGAATCAGTTTATGCTGTTTCTAGAACTTGTATAGCTGAGTTCGATCATTTTCTTGCGAATCGCATTCAACGATATGGAAATTCGGGACATGGACAAGCAATCTTCAACAATTTTAGAAGAAATAATAAAACTGCTTTCTAAACCAGTGAAAATAACTATCATCATACCAATATTTCTCCATAATAGTAAATTCTACCACGACCCATTATATTTTCTAGACCCAAGGTAGTATCGATAGTAGACTAAATGGTGAAATATGTGGTTCGTGTGTTAATTTCATCACGCTATTAATTTGCAGTTACCTAGTTTATTACAGTGGTTCGTAGTTGGAAGTAAATCAGCAGTAGCGTGCTACTTGCTTTTGTTTTTTATTAAATTAATACTGATTTAGTGCAATCGCACCAAGAACTTATTTAAAAGAAAGTTTTAGTAACACACGAGTTTGCTCTTGTATGTCTTTATTATGGTACTGCTCGGCACAGTACCATACTTACATGTCCTAAATAGCAGTAATTAAAGGAGGAGTGAATAAAGAGTATATATCGTGCAAATTTTGAAGATAATGGTGAAAATGTAGTGTGTATTAAACCTATAGTATCAATTTTGTGGCTAGGGAAGACATTTTTCCAGCAAATTTCTCTAATCATCATTTCATCATATGTGATGGTGTGGATTAGCAAAGAAAGGAAAAATCCGATGAAAGTATTAGTGAAGTTTGGATAAAGATAATGAGAATTTTAGTGAGCCTGATATTATAAAATGTTATGTACGCTGGTCGACTAGTTTGCAAGTAAGGTTAGCAGAGACAGGTACACTAGTAGTAAATGTTCATGCTGCTGCTATTAAGCAATTGGGTTTATTTAATTGGTTCGTTACAGTTACATGGTTTATTACAGTAGTTTATGGCTGGAAGTAAATAAACAACAGGGTGTTAGTTCTCTATTTTTTTATTACATTCATATTGATTTAGTGAAATTACACCAGGAACTTGTGTAATAGAAAGTGTTAGTACAACATAGGTTGCTCTTAGATGTCTTTATGGCAGTGCACAGCATAATACCATATTTGCATATCCTAAATAGCAGCAATTAAAGGAGGAGTGGATAAAGAGTGCAGTCCATGCAAGTGAGGACTTAATGATGAAACTGTAGGTGTATTAAATTTTGTTCTTACTAAAATTTGTAATTAGGAAGGACGTTTATTTGTGCAATTTTTCTTAGAGATATTGATTGTAAACAATTTCGGATTCTAAAAAATCATCCAAATATTTTCTAATGATAAATAATGCTTTCTTGTAAAGATAATGCTGCGTAAAATTTCGATATTTGCTATTGGCAGTAATAAGGTCACTTCGGCTGCCATTTTATTTCCGTATTGGGGTCTTGTAAACATAGTTGGTCCTGATTCTACTGCAGACATTTCACATATCGATCAGTTATCTTTTATATTAAGAAAATGGAGAGCCTGTTGAACGTTTCCTCTTGTTTTTGCCAAACCAGGAACCCAAGTATGAAAATATAGTTATAGACATACTGAAAGTCTTGTTTGCACATTCCATTGACATTGCTGACTGTAGAGGTCAATCTTACTACATTGCAAATAATATGTCGAGAGCCTACACAGACCTATAGGCAGCATTACAGAACGAAATCTGAAAGCCCTCTCGGTACATTGTGCAGCACATTCTTTGAATTTAAATATGTCCTTCATCTACCCTATCTCCTTCCAACTCTTGCCTGGTAAACCCAAAGTCTCGAGTTCAAACATGGCCAGGGTCAGTATTTTTTTTTTTCGGGTATGAAAATCCAAGCATGGCTTCCTACGGAAGGGAATAAAGCGAAATCATCGAAATATCTCAGTAGTGTCAAGTAAAGTCATTAGTTCCATGTCGTAGATTTACGGCGCATAAAGGAACCTCAAGTCTGAAAGAAGAGGCCTTTGAGCAAAATTTATTGGCCGTTTCACGCCCTGATTTTTTTAATGGTGTTTAACGGCACCCTGAATTGAATGGACGCTAGTGGCAGAGATGTTAAACAGCGTCCTTAAATAACCAAATCAACAATAAATCCCAATTTGACGTTAGAGATTGCTTAGTTCTCCCGAATGGCATGTGGCGAACCGTAGCAAGAAAGCCTACTGATTACGTACAATTGTAGTAGTAGAGATTGTTAAATGTGTTGTGAATAGAAAGTGTTAGTGTTGAATGTACATTATTATTTTTTATTGATAATAAGTAGATCAAAATACTTCGTGTGCCTGGAATGTGGAAAGGACTATTACTGCAATGAAAATCTAACAAGCATGTTATAAAGTATGCCTGTTCTAAAAAGAGAACAATCGTGCGCTATCATTATGAGCAAATGTGAACAAAAATAATAAACAGCACCATTCCATACTAGCACTTTCTATTCACAACCAACCAAAATGAAATTTCCTAAAAGAGGATATTTTTTCCCATAGAAAAGACCCTTTGCCACAAAAAAGAAAAAGAAGAAAGAAAGAAAGAAAGAAAGAAAGAAAACGTTTCATGCGTTCCCCTTGCAAAACCTGATAGAACGGAGGCCAACATCATCGCGCTTTCTCTGCTGTAAGATGGAAAAGTAGTGGAAATTAAGAAATATCTCACTTATATTTTCGGAATACCTCCAATACTTATAGTGTTAAAAACATATGTTTTTTTCGGTACCATTATTATTTCATTTTGGTGTTATATTGCTAAATGAAAGTTTCCGAATTCATTTTCCTGTATTACAACTCAAATTTAATATGACTGCACTTGTCCTCATATCGATCCAGCATTTCAGCAATCCCATTGGGGATTGAGGAATTCGGTTTTCTCCACTGCCGTTTGATACGACTAAGCAGTCTATACCGTGAAATTAAATCCCTCCTATTTTCACAAGCCAAGCGCTCGTTGTCTTTCATTAAGCTTCTTTCGGCTTCGGTTTAACAGTTATTTTGCGAACAGAGCAGTTAGGTACAAATTACATTAAAATTTATCTGAAGATGGATGATAAAAAAGGAGGATGGCATATGAAGTAAGATGCTAATGAAATGTTCGTGCCGAAAACATGCAAATAGGATGGAATTTTGTGTAGCAATGAGTACTGTTAGCTTGTGGCGTTAACATAAACGGCAATATTTGCTTCTAAAGTGGCAAGGAGAAAATTTACTGGGACTAATAAAGGAAGATGTCCTGATGTAGCCTATATTGATATACTGAATTAAACACAAATCTATTGTTGTGTTCTGTAACAAAGCATAAACCTTACAATGTATAAAAGTGTTACGGCATAATGCACTAAATTTCAATTCAATGGCCTGTTTCTAGTGTTAATTGAACGTTTATTCTTTAGGTGCGCATTATATTCACCAGTAAAAGCATTTTTTTTTTAATCAGACTTTAAAATTTCTTATGCGCACTAGATTCGCGTAATATATTTCTGCCAGTTGTCTTCTGCATCATCTCCTAGGTATTTACAACCGTTTTTATCCTTTGTTGTCATTAATAATTAAACATGCCTTGCAGTGATTGTTTAAAATCTAATTTTGTGAATTTTTTCTATTTAGTTTTGCTTAGATTTAAACAGCTTGGTAGCTAGTAAGCAGCAAATACCTTTCAACATGACCAGTTGACTCCAGGCTTTTCAACAAGAGGTGCCCAAAATTACAAAACAATGAAGTAAGAACTTAAATATATTAGTTCTCTTTAGTAAAATGGGCTTAGTAGACTTGTACTCTGGACTTTCAATACTTAACTTCAAGTGCAAGAAAGGTTTATCTACATTTGACGAGAAAGTTAATTTTTTTAAAATTTCTGAACTTTCTTTACATTGCTCATCCTCTTGTCTTAAGTTCTTTGTCTTCAAGAAAATAATATCTTCACCAAATTTTATTAATTGCACTGATGGTATTCATTGATATCGGCAAAGCAAGTATATATCTTGCATTTCTGCGACGGGCGTCATATTTAAGAAAGTATTTGTAAAATACAAGCTGTAAACGCAAGTGCTGTTAATATGATCTAATCTTGACGAACAACCTTATTAGAGGAGGGTGTATGCTTCAGGTTATGAAACTAGCTCTCTCATTGCGAAATATTCGGAGACATGGTTGCATGAAGCAATAAAGCTTATACTATGGGCGGATACTGCCGAACAAAAAAATTCCTCTGTCTAAAGCTCATTCTCCTATTGCAAAGTATTTGATGAATTTGACACGTTCCTTTCACGTAGGTATCCCTTTTCCACTTTTTAAAATAGCTTTCTCTCTTTTTATGGGTTCCTTGCTGATTTCTGATCACCTTTCGTTAAAATGCTTGCAGACAATTCCTTTGCAATGATGTCACGCTTCAAGTTTTGGTTCTGTACGTAAAAACCGGTCTTATCTATGCTTTATCAAAATATTAATGAGAGTGTGTAGGTATATGTGCCATCGGATATTATATCTGTGACTCTTCCGCCCCTCCCCATGAGCAATGCGTTGCATTCACATTTTTCTCTTACTTTCCATCTGTTTCAACTTTTTGTTTCCTATTTTATCATTTTAGTTACTTTTGCTTTACTGTTCGTAGTTGTTGCTAGCCAAGCCATACCAACATGATTGTCCTTAAGTTATAAAGTTTTTTTTCTTTGTTTGTACTTCACAAACATATAAGTTTTTTCGCATAAAGTTATCTATTGTGAATAAAACATTTAATTAATTTAAGCATTTTTATAACGCATGAGTTAACAATAGACAACGACAAACATCTTTAATTACGAATTAAAACATCTGAAAAAAACTAGTGCAAAATATCTGTTACCTACCTTACTGTAAGTGTATTATCCTTGTATAGACATTTTTCTTTCACACTAGCTGTGTATAGAACATAAGTTGGAAATGAAGAATCCGGCTTATAATATTCGGGTCTCGGCCGAGATTCGAACCACGGATCTTCAACTTTCTGAGCTTACACTGTACCAACTGAGCAAACATGTCCTCCAAGCAGGAACCACGAATCTCTCTCCTGTTATTTTATATGCCTTGGAGACCGCCTTAAGGTTAGCTTCTTCTTCTTCTTCTTCTTCTTCTTCTTCTTCTTCTTTAATGACTTTGCAACCCGGGATCAGGACAGGGCCTGCCACAACGATTTCTGCTTTATCTACCTCTGTCTATAGATGCCAATATTGTGATTCAGCACGCCGGTACCCCGCTGGTCGCGGCTTTCGAGATCGAATAATGCCACCTTTCCATCAGGCTCCATATTCCGTATTCCATAGTAATATTTCTGCCAGAGCCCTAAATATGAATAGCAACATCACTAGGAGAGTTGGAAAATTCATATGGGCCCGGAGGTTGTTTACAATAATATACTTACGTACTTTAGCATCTGCTAAAACTAAAAGCTTTTACCCATTGTTTGGAATGCACTGTTTGAATATAATTATTTAATAGTTTAGAAATAAAAGTGAAGACAATATTGCTTACAAGACCTCCACACGGTGTACCTACTTTATATACAAAAATTGCACACGGTTTCTGGTTGCGCTATTGAAACTTCTTATCGTTGTTCCATAATGGCACGTTCAAATTTGACATACAACGACCTTGATTGACTTAACGAAGATCCAGAGTTCGATATTTTTTCTAATAGCGAGAATGATGACAAGTCCGAGGAAGAAGAAGAAATTATAACTGAAGTGATCACAAATCAGATTTTGAGCAAGAATATGATCAGACGATGACCTTGAATTATATGCTACTACTGAAGATTGTTTTGTTGAGAGGGATGAACAGTGTAAATGGAATTAATAAAGCGTTAAATCCGCAGAGAAAACTAAGAACAAGAACATTATAAAGGTCTCTTGCTGGGGACTAAACATATTGCTAGAGGTATCACCAGTGAAACAAAAGTTTTCCTGAAGATAATTAGCATTGAAATGTTAGACGAAATAGTAACAAAGACAAATTTATGTATTCATTCTAAGAGAGAAACTGTGGAATATTCTAAGTCAAGGGAAAGAGACGCTTAAGATACTACAAGGGAGAAAATAAAGTCATTGTTAGAACTGTTATATCTACTTGGAACCTCAAAAGGAAACCACACGAATGTTAGAGAGTTCTGTGCCACAAAAGGCACATGTATGGAAATTACAAGGGCAGTCATGGGTATAAAATATTTCTAATTCTTTTACACGGTATCCGTTTTGACGACAAGGGCACTCGGCAAGAAAGAAGAGTGAATGACAAATTAGCTGCCATAAGAACTATCTTGGATGAATTTGTGATGAACTGTAAGAGCACGTATTACCTCGGTGAATTTGAAACTGTAGAGGAGAAATGGCAAGCTTTCCGAGGCCATAGCTCTTTCATTCCGTACATGCCAAACAAACCTGTTAAGTACAGGTAAAAGATTTTTGTTTTAGCAGATGCTAAGTATGGAAATATATTGTTGTAAACAAGCTCCAGGCCCATATGAAGTTTCCAAATCTCCTAGTGTTCTTCTGTGACAGAAATATTACTATGGATAACTGGTGCGCCAACCATCATGCCTTGTAGCTGTGCTGAAAAAGTGACTCGCTTGCATCGGTACTTTGAAGAAGGCAAAAGAGAGGTTCGACCTGAATTCTTACCTCACAAGGATCGAGGAGTTCAGTCCTGTCTGTTTGGATTCCAGCAATATATGATTTTAGTGCTCCATTGATGAAGATAGAAGGAAACCAGAGCTCTTGTTAGATTATACTGCAACTGTGCTGTAAATATTCTGTTGCACGTAGGACAATAAGATGGCCATTAGTACTTTTCTTTTCTTCGTTGGACATAGCAGGGATAAACGTGCGAATGGGACAAAACAAAAAAGCAAGAGGAGGATTTTCTTGAAAGACCTGGCATTCTGTCTTGTGAAACCTGAACTTATGGAACGAGGTAAAATACCTTCACTTCCTCTCGGCATTACAGGGTTTTCTCCATAATTACGAAGAACCAACCTTTGAACAGGAGCTTGCTAAGAAGAAGAGAGGTCGCTGTGTCACATGTGGAAGGGCTAAAATAGTAGCTCTACTACTATCAGGTGTAAATCTTTCGTAAGAAAAGGCCACGTGATCACAATGCATACGAGTGAGAAGAGTCAAACAAAAAACCACGAAGCAATTCAGCGAGCTCGGTACTTTTAAGTGATCGTATTGCATCCCAATACACTTTATGTGACATAATGCTGTAATTATTGAATATTGAGTTTTAGTTTTTATTATTAAGTGAGAGTAATGTATGTTTGCATTATTAAATTTAGTATTAACTAATAAAAATATAATAGTACAGCTCGAAAATATTGATTTAGGTAACTTTAAGGTTTTGATATAAAGTAAACCGCTTGCCTGCAACGTCAGCAACGTTGCCAACCCTTTGAAATGATAAATTGGGAAATATTTTTTTTTTAAGAAGGAAGCGTTTCAGGCCTAAGTTTAGGATACCTCCCCGTCATTTGACATTTATGAGGACTGAGAAAAACCCGGAAAAAGCCTCAGTCAGGGAGAACGGTCCTGATCGGATTCGAACCCCAGACCTCCCGCTCACGAGTTCGCGCCTTAACGATCTCGGCCACCGTGACGGTAGCATCTTTCCTGTGAAAATCCGTAGATAAGTTCTGAAACATTCGCATAAAATTGGTGGATTTTGCGTAACATGTCGTGAGGCATATAAAAAGGTTTAACATTAACATTACACACACACACACACACACACACACACACACACACACACACACACACACACACACACACACACGTAAGAAAAATAGAAAAATAAAAATAAAGAAATAACACTATTAACAATGTAACAAATTAACAGTAATTATAAAAGAAAAGGATGAAACACTAAGAGAACGTCACACTTGTAATCGCTATATTTCGAATTACTAGAGTTCTTCTACGGCGAGAAGACCTTTAGTCAGCAACTACTCATCGTTTTACTATTTTTGAATTTAGAGGTGAGTAAATGACCTTTAACTTAATTTTGGTGCAATTTTGTTTGTTTAAATTCGACGGTTTTCTTTGTCATAAGTGGTTGAATGATTATGCAATAATTAATTATCTGGGATGCAGCAGAACTGTTTTTGCTTTAGATTGCACTAACCTTTTTCTTCCAGGGTGTCATAGAAATGCACAGAACCTTTAGAATGGTTTTCTTATGAGAAAACGTGGTAGGTCATGAACGCGGGGATTTAACATTATTTATTGTCAAGGAACTTTTCATACGTGATTTATTGCCCATGTCCAGGCAGCGCAGTGGTCAGTTCATCAGGCAGTCTTGGCACAATCTCCGTTTGCTGAAGGTCGTAGTGATGGAATTTGCCTCAGAAGCAACAATGCCACATAGGACACGATTTGTTCGCACGAACATAAATTCTGCACGATTGTTATTAAACAAATTCGCATCTGTTTACCTCCTTGCATAAACAAAGCTCGGTTTTGTATGCAGATAGCACATTCCTTACATCATATTGCGACTTACCTCAACCACGTCACATCAAAGTATTTGAAGTTGCATGCAAATGCTTATTTTCATTTTTTCGCTAAAAATTGCGATTTATAGATCTTGTATACACTTTTTTGTGATTAATAGGGCACTCTTCTATCAAACTTGAGCAGAATTCACGTGTAAGTTAGTAGAGAATAGTTGCATAAGAAAAAGTGTACAGAAAAAATATACTAACCACACTTTAAAGGAATAATAAGAAGAACATGGAAAACTGTTCAATGCCATATAAAGAGTGCTCCAGACCTCTTTGATCCAAATAATGCAAGAGGTAGATAGACTAAATTGAGTATTTTGAGATAGGAAATGTCTATTTTAGGCGGTAAAAGGTCTTAAACAAATAATACGTTAGTGGCGATATATGTCACACTACGCAATGTAACTTTCCTTCCTATATGACAGTGATTAGCGCTCATTGGTTAAAGCATGTAGCGGAATTATTGTTTTATTGCAACGAGTGGGGCCATTCTTTTCTAAGCCCAATTCGTGCACTTTTGCCATCTCGATCATGGTATGGCGTGTCATCCTAGTTAAAGAAAACTTTTTGTGCGTTGATTTTGATCATCTTTCTTAGCATTTATCTTTCAAACGATGCAACAATGCTATATATTGTTCTTCCATTATTATTTAACCCTTTTAAAAGTGATCTTCTAGATTACTCCTTGGGAATCCCCCTTTTCAAAGAAAACCAGTGCTAAAGTGTTCGGTGCACTTTCAGTAGTTCACTGCTTGGACTCAAATGTATGATGGGGATCCATGTGTCGTTCTCAGTCACGAATCGACACAAAAGATCCTGAGAATTGTAATTAAACCTCGCGAAACAGTGTATTAAATATTAAATCGCTTGGTTTTGGCCTATAGTAAAAAAATCACAGCACACATTGGTTTTTTGTATGCAATTTTCGAGCAATGTTGTGTACACGTTTAGTTGAGATATCTACAGTATTTCGCGAATTTTGGCGTTCTTCTATTACCATTTCATATTTATGTTTCTTTCTTCAGTGACATGCTTCATAATAACGCAATTGGACATCCGATGCGAGTTTCATTTTCGGTGTGTGTATGACAACGATTAAACTCATTTATTCGAAATGAACATTCTCGACGCAGAGTTCCTATGAACTCCACAGAATTCGGCTTTGATCTGAACTCTTTGATCGGCCGTTTACATTTACATCATCATCGACTTAAGTATTTAGTCATAAGGGTCATTTGAACCAGATGCTTTTTTATTTGTTTATATACGGACGCTCTTTAACATCTCAGGTCATCAGCGTCCCATTCAACTCAGGACGTGAAACGGCCGACAAATTTTGATCAGAAGTCTTACTTTCTTTCTTTCTTTCTTTTTTTTTTTCCAGGCTTGATGTTCTTTATTGTGCCATAAATGTACGACACGGGACCCACGGCTTTACTTCCCTTCCGAAGGAAGCCATACTTATGATTTTTACGCCCGAAAAAATCCATCGGTCCTGGCCGGAACCGAACCCGCTATTTGGGTTTAGGAGGCAAGTGTGGTTACCACTACACCACCAGGTTCGACATAAATTTAGTTGTACTTAGCACCTACATATGTCAGAAGAGTAGGTGATCCATTCATCGCTTCAAGTACCTTCTAGTGTGAAGCTAAGGTATTACTTGACTGGTAATATTGTCCAAGGATGTCTTTTTTTAGCATGGAGTTCTTAACGTGCCGTAAATATACGACATGGAACTTACAGCTTTAAATCCCTCCAGGAAGATTTCACTCGAGATCTTTACGTCCATGAACCTCGGAATTTGAATTCGTGAGAGTTGAGTGCAGAGGAGAAGTACTTTTTCAAATAAAACCACTGTTCTGTATTCTGTTTTATTTTCTTTCTTTCAATTGTTGCGACAGTTGTCCATTCAGTTGATTGTCAAACGTCAACTACGAGTCGCACTTTGCTGAAACTTTGTCATAAATCTTTACAAGAATTATTCTTGGCAACTTAAGGAAATTTCGCTAAAGACTGCTCCTTAGGATGGCGTAATATTATTAAACAGTACTAACGCAACTAAAACAAAACAAAAACAAAAAAAACTAACACTTTACTGTTGATTTACTTCCAACTATAAACAATTGTAATAGACCACGTAACTGCTACAAATCAAATAAGGAAACCCACGTGTTTGATAGCAGCAACATGCTTGAACCTCGATCGCCGCCATTTTGTATTATGATCTGAGGAATGGAGCTGGTCTTGAGATCAGTCCCTGTGGTGTAGTGGTAACCATATTTGCCTTCTAAACCCAAGAGCGCGGGTTCTAACCCGGCCAGGATTGATGAATTTTTTCGGGCGTAAAAATCCTAAGTATGGCTTCCTTCGGAAGGGAAGTAAAGCCGTGGATCCCGTGTCGTACATTTACGGCACGATAAAGAACCTCCAGCCTGAAACAAGAGGCTTCTGAGCAAAATTTGTCGCCGTTTCTCGCCCTGAATAGAATGATGACCTGAGATGTTAAAGAGCGTCCGTAAATAAAATAAATCAATCAAACTGGTCTTGAGTAAACAGACATTGCTAACTACCTGTTCCTTACCTTACCTACATATCACAGCGATACCGCAAACTTTTTTCATTCATCTTTATTTTCTTTTTTGTGTGTTGTTGAAATATATCCTATTTCAAAATAATTGAAGCAAAGGATTATAGGCTTAGAAAAGCTTAGTATGTCATTTTATTTGTTAGACTCTTTCATGCCCAATCAGTAATAATCAAAACAGGTGATGTGGTTTGGAGAGAGGTGGCTTAAGCCAAGCTTGACTGCCCTCTAATGCAGCCACTTCTTTCAATTCTGCTTATGAGAAAATATGGCTGAAACTGTTACTTAATTTTGCCATTATCTACGACAAACGTTTTCTACAGGCTCATATTTCCCGCTTATCTGTTAACAGTAAAACAAAATTTAAAATTGGAAACTGTACCATAAAATAAACAATTGTTGAAAGTGTTAAAACTTACGCTCTTGGTGTAGAAAAAGCACAGATTTGCACTTGAATTGGTATATTCGTATATGCAATATGCTAGGTATAGTTACTAAACTGCATGATAATTTATGATTAAGTTACCGCTGTTTGAATAAGTTGTCACAAGTTTCTTGCTCTTAATTACCATATTGTGCAAGAAAATTGAAGGTCGCATAGCTCAGATTCAGTTTCAGCATTACATGACATCTCTCACCTAAGTGTTGCGTATTCAGAAAAAAATGTTAGGTAAGCTCGTGGATCGTGAGGTGTTTACTTTTTTTTTTTTTTTCATTTGAATATCGCCTTATTCTAGGATGCCTATCATCCCATTGCGATCTGCCCTTGCGTTCCTTCCGATGTGTCAGCAACTGTACAACCTTGCAGCACCAAGTCTCACGGCTTACTGTTACAAACAATGTAATCTATGTTCAACCAAAGCTGAGATACCATGTCAACACGCGTACGTGTTTGTTAAAACTACATATTTCTTCTCCTATGTAAATGGTTGCTAAAATATCCATTCAATTCAGCCTATTATTTAGGTTATTATTATATAACGACCAATAAATGAATAAGCTGTAACAGAGGTTATTAAGCAATATGAGCTTTATAATTGTGTATGAAACATAAAATAGTGGTCATAGTAAGACTAACAGAGAGTTGTTTGCTTCAATGTACATGTCTTACTCTCTGCATATCGGTCCATATCAAGTCTTATCACCAGGGCCCAGATTTGTATGTAAAAACATTTTTCCCCCCTAAGAAGTACATTCCTAAAACAAAAGTTTATTATCCCGATTGAGAGTCTACAAGTATAGATTCAAAATCTTATTTCACATAAAAAACATATTTTACAAAAAAATTATGTAAATAAATATTTCTGAAATTGTAATAAATGCATGTTTTGTATACTTTTCCATAATTTTAATTAAATATTTCTGGTCTTTTTGTAATAAATACATGTTTTAATAATTCTTTCGCAATCAAGAAAGAAATGAGGCAAGAACTGCGTTAGCACATAAATGTTACAAATCTGCAGCAATATTATCGTCTCAAAACACTCCACACCCGCCCACCTTATGGCCTATCTTTCACACGGTATAAGGAGCGGGGAACAACCGTGATAAACTCTGTGAATCCCCGATGTGCAATCGTAATTTCGTAACTGCGTATCTATTTCTATTTCAGTCGGTATCCGGTCTAGGTAGTAAACATTAGGATCTTTAGGTGTGTGAATTATTTTTATTAAACATGCCGAAAGTGAAATCAAGTGTGCGTGAATGTTTACAGAAATACGTATTGGAGTTTGAAAACATTTTTACCCTTGACTGCAGGGTATTATTTTGCCAACCTTGAGGGAAATGTGTAAGTGCAGATCAACGATCGCAGATAATAAAACATTTATGTGGAAATAAACACATCGCAGCTTCCTCTGTTTCCTCGCGGCAAGTTCTTATAGGAGAACCTACTCCATCCTCATCTAACATTAAAATAAATTCACAGAAATATTTAGGTTTGTTTCGGCCGATATATCCCTTTATAAGTTAAACAATCCCAAATTCAAAAAGTTTCTTACCAGATATACGGATATAAGCACTCCTGGTGAATCAACTCTTCGGAAAAAGTATCTCCCGAAGTGCTATGATGAAACATTAAAATACATTAGATCAGTATGTGAAAATAAGAAGATCCGGGTGGGCATTGACGAAACTAACGATTCTGCTGGCGTTAGAAAAGTGGGAAATGTTTTAGTAGGTGTTTTGGAAAATGATGAAAAATTTTCCAAACAACACTTCATGCTAACTTGTAAACAATTGTCAGTTACAAATCACGAGTCAATTGCTAGGCTGTTCAATGAAGCTTTGCAGATCTTATGGCCAAATGGTGTGAAGTACACAATGTTTTGCTTTTCATAATCGATAGTGCGCCATATATGAATAAGTCTGGTGAAGCTCTTTGTGTATGTTATCCTAAAATGATTCATGTGGCATGTATCACACATGCTCTACACAGACTGTGTGACAAAATCCGAACACTTTATCCGAAAGTGGACAGTTAGTGTCAAACTTTTTTTGTGTGTAAAATCACCAACTAGAGTCTATCTTTTCAAAAAAAGAAATCCTGATCTCCCACTGGTTCCTAAACCCATAACCGCGCGTTGGGGCACTTGGCTAAGTGCAGTAATGTAGTAATGTATTACGCAGACAATTTTGAAGCATTTGTATCTGTAGTAAGTGAACTGGACCCAGACGAACCTTCTTCAATTGATGTTGTTCAATGATGTTTAGAAAAAAAAAACAGCAATTTAAAATGTGACCTGACTTTTATATCCGCCAATTTCGGATTCTTGACTCATTCTATAAAGAAACTAGAGACTTCGGAGGGTTTATTGAGTAATGCAGATAAAGAAATAGAGTGCATTGAAAGACAACTGGACGCTCTTTCCAATCCGAAAGCCGAAGTCTTAAAGAAAAAATTAAGGATTTGTTTGACAGAAATAAGGTTACAAAACCCTTAGCAAAGTAGGACTAGTTTTGGAAGGCCAAGGAACAAGTGAAGTTGATGGTGTGGATGTTAGTGATATGCCCCGTTTCAAATATGCGAGGTTAACCTCGTGCGACGTAGAACGATCGTTTTCTCAATATAAGGCATTACTTCGTGCCAACAGGCATGGATTTCTGATGGAAAATTTGGAGAAGACGTTAACTGTTCACTGCATTTCCAATCAGTGTTCCACACCTGATGATTAGGAGCAATTGGTGAGTTAACTTTTTTGTTATGTTAGGTGTTTGTTTAATTTAAAAATGTTTTATAACACATTTTTAAATTTTTACCAAATGTTTTTTAAATTTTTGTCACATAAAAATAAATATTTTAAAGTTTTTTAGCACATAAAAATCCGGGCCGTGCTTATCACCTTTGGTCCGCCTCAACATAAGCGCGAAAGGATATAATGTTTGTTGACTGTGTATATCAGCTTTCGGTAGACAGGATTTAGTGGGGTTATCATTGTTAATAGATTAAAATTACATTGAAAGTAAATGGAAGTTTCTAATCGTTCATAATGTGCGCTGTAATTTGATGATGATGATTATGTTATTTAGTTATAGAAGGGTTAGAGCGTTTAACTAGGAGTATCTATAATCCACCAACGGCTTCCAAATATTGTAACAGGTCTTTTCGCGAGGATATATCAGAAAGAATGATGAACCTGTCAGAAACATATCCCACTGCCATGCTAGTAATAATAGATGAACTTAGGCCTGGAACGTTTCCTTCTTTAAAAAATATTCTTTCTCAACGTATCAATCCATCTCATGTATCATCAGTGTCCACCGCTTGTGGTACTTCAGTAGTAAAAACGGGCGTTAAACAATATTTAAAAAAATAGGTGATTTCAACGCAAGAATAGGAGAGGAACATATTTCACTAGGCCACCGGCAAGGGGAAAGGGGAATCTGACAACAATGCAGGGGCTTACTGAATAAGTCAAAATAAAGTAATAAATGCTGAGGGCCGAGAGCTACTTGTTGTTTGCGATGCACTTGGTTTGGAAATGTTGAACGGTAAAAGGGGGGATTTAACGTCGCCAATGGGGGAAGTATAGAAGATTTATAATAATTTTGTTACCGCACTGAATGCAGTGAGGAACTAAAATAGCTACTTACATGTCATACTCAAAACAACTCCTGCAAAAAGTCATTTAAAAAGAAGTACAGGTGAACTTTATGTTTATTATTTATTATACAGATATTATGTATATTTACAACTCATTCCTTGCAATTAAATAACTGAATACCAGACGAAACTTCTTCTCGAGAATTCCCACTGACAATTCTGATTTCTTGTGTTTATTAATCTCTACATTCTCTTCCAGATCAAGAATACTCGAAGCAATTTTCTTTTTATTCTCTATAGTTCACTCTATGTAACCTTCTAATGTCCAATTTTCGTGTAGCTTGATGGTTTGAGGTCAGCTCCTGAATTCGTCAACAACTCTGCAGATCACCCCAGGAAACAATATCCAGTGTATTCTACAAGATTCAGCAGCTTAAGAATACAGCAATAACTTTCGGATATTTTGCAAACGTGTTGACACCAATTGATTGTCTGGTACATTTACCGTTCTTGTATCCCACAAAACATATCACATTGATTAGTTGTGTCAGGGTGAAGATGAACACATTTTCGGACAATCTCTAACATACACACACACACACACACACACACACACACACACACACACACACAACACACATACACACACACACACATTAATGTCCCCACATGTGACAAAAAAACCCTTGCAATCTTGGTTTTGGTACTTGGTAGGTAAAATAGCACACATTGTCCTTAATCTCTGATCTCCAATAGCATGCAGCTCTTCTCTTCTACAAGCACCAGCTAATCCAATAACAAATGTCATTTTCATTAAACAGAAATCCATCATCCGCTTCTCTTAAAAATGTTGCAATTTCGTGTTTAGTGAGAACTTTAGATTGAAATGCAGTTAAATTAGTATGTTTACCAATATTGAAGTTTCTTTTCATGGAAATGACAGCTAGAAACATAGAATAATACACCTAAATAAATGCTCAAAATATGCAAACAAAACCTTTTCATTTATATCACCTACGTTCTTACTTTCATCTATTTTACGGAACGCTCATTTTCGAAAAATATATATTTCCCCTTCCTCACAGATTTTCGCCCATTCTGTTTAATCGTATATCAATTATTACCATGAACAAATTAACCTCTTTACCATGTTATTTCTAAACCAACCGTAATCTATGGAATACTTAGCATACTCAACATTAAATCAAAGTGAATTAGGATAAAACTGAATAAGTTATTAAAACAATCCAACAAGTAATTATTATTAAATAAATGCGGATATATATTGCGTATTTATTAAAAATAACTATTATTATAGAGATGGACTATTTCTCAGACGTAAATGATTAAAACGTCAGAACAGGAGAACTACGAAGAACAGCTCGATTATACTTACAGGGAATGAATGTCGATTCTGTGGATGAGGAGAGCATACAACTCTTTGATTCATTGTCTGAAGCAGCGAATGTAGGCTATAAAGAAAATGCGGTTAATAAGGAGCTTAACAACGGAAGCAGTAGCATATTGTTAGCACTAAGAGAAATGCCTTCCTGTATTTAATAGGAATTGTTCTTACTAAGATGCATGAAGTGTGAGCAAGAACATTAACCTTGATGTTTCCTTTAAGGCAATAGAGGAAGTCACGGAATGATTGTGAGCGCCTGCACTTAGACCTCACGCACTACCTGTCTATACTTCTAGCTAAATTTTTGTTAAAAGAATTTACAAACTTCGCAAAAGAGGTCGTTCCAAGGTTCTTTTTTCAGGGAAATGTCTTCATCTCATTATATAAGCGCTATTTTTATAAAAATACAAGGAAATCTTTGATATGTTTGGTTCCATTCATGCCAATGCACAATAGAAACAAGGAAATTAAACATAGGTCACTTTAAAAGGACGAGCATGTTCATAAACAATAAAAAGTATACGCTGAAAGCTGCTAAGCAAATCATCGTAATATTTCAGTAGCGCATCCGTCTTCAAAGACGAAGAGGTCGGTCGGTTAGTGTGGACTGTTGGCCATAGATTTGGAACTATGCAGATGCAACTCAAGGAGGGTGCAATAAAAAAGTGAACTAAGGCAGGGTTATGTTTAGTAAAAAATAAATATAATATAGTTTGCCTTTTGACACATTAAAAAATAAAGCAGTTATTTCTAGTATAAACATTGGGAAATATTGTAATTATTAATACACTTACATTATGTTCTTTCTTTGTAGGGTATACACAAATTTAAAGCAGTTTATTATCAAAACACAATTATTACATTAACGTTTTTGTACTTGATTTTTATTCTGTCCAATTTCAATTTACAATCCAGGATGCCTAGGCAACGATAGAAAACGTAAGACGTGATACTAATTAAATACTCTTTAAATTTTAAGTGCCATAAGTAGAGGTCCATTTGAAATTTCAAACTGAGGGCGACTATGGGTGAGGAGTGTTAAACCTAAGATTTAATCAACACTAGTTTCAAACTTCTCCTCTCAATGTTATGTTTTTAAATTTTTGTTATTCAGATTGACAAGTTTTGAAATAAAAGCCTTTATATCTGCAATCATTGACACAGAGACAAAATAATGTGAAATGTAGATGAGTGACCTGCTTTCAGACGAAGATAAATCACCGATGAGATCTCTAGATTGTACAGCTGCACTCAAGAGGAAGGTTATGGCATCCAGAATCCTTACAGAACAAAGAAAGAGAAAGAAACAAGAAAAAGAAACAAGTACGAAAATAACTCTGCTCTGTTTTGTTCTTTATATATTAAATTTTCTTAGCGATGAATGCAATGCCACTATCGACTGAGTCTCTCATGTTTTAATCGTCGTTTAACATCAGCTTACGGTTGGCGACTAGAGCTCTAACACCCGGCGAAGCAGTTATAATATCCACGCACTAATTTAAATTCTCGAAATTACACAAAAATTACAACAAAAATAAGCACCGTCTTATGATAGGAGATATTGTGTCCTGTTACATCCATTTCTGGCATATTTGTTTAGAAACTTATCTTTCACACGTACCTTTAATCTCCAAAAATTAGTAAGTTTTCAACTTACCCCATTAATAAAATATTTCAGCATTTATGATATAAAAAACAGCTGTCCTATTACTCTGTATGCATTTACTGCGCATTTTCTCGTCACGCAAGGGAGTTTCATGATAAAGTCGGAGCAGTACCTGTTATGAGCTTTAAACCGTGCATCGTCCGTAAAGAATTTTAAGGTGGATAATTAATTCTACCATTAACGTTCCTTATCATCCAATCACAGACACTTTCCCGAACATCAGGATACCTATCTGCAATATGTGGACAACAGAGACCTTGTATGATTTCAAATTAAATTGACTGAATTTAGAAAGATGAATGATATGTATGAATGACAATTTAAAAAAAAATCATAAATATAGAAAGTAGCAACATTACCAATATCTCATGTCACACGGTGCATGCTTATTTCTGTTGTAATTGTAGTTATAATTGTGAGAACTTGAATCATTTGTGCTAATAATAACTCCGCTTCGCTGGGAGTTACGCTCTGACTACAGCCTCGCCAGCTGCTGCGAAACGGACGGCAAAACCATGAAAAACCCAGTACTTTAAAATACTTGAAGAGGGAAACTAAATGATATTGCTTTTCTTGCGGTTTGCATTATAAATTAAATTCTACGCAGATTGTGATTACCGATTAGTCCAATAAAGCGTTCCTGGAATAAAGGTTATGTATACAATGTTAACACATTCAATATGTAAAGTACACACCCGCAATTATATTTATTTTATTTTACTTTATTTCCTTTTTTATAATACCTATTTGAATAGATTTTGAGCACATGAACTCATCCCCAATAATATTTAAATGGTAATGCATAGACAAACGTTACTCCTTGGAGCAACGTTAACCTAATTGATTGTAATCAACGATTTGCTAGAACAGATGCTAAAATGAACGTATTATATTATTACAGTGGTCAGTGCTATGAAATGACCGCCACGGGTGGCCGAGGTCGTTAAGGCACGGACTCGTGAGCGGGAGGTCTGCGGTTCGAATCCCGCCAGCACCGTCCTCCCTGACTGGGGTTTTTTCCAGGTTTTCCTCAGTCTTCATAACTGGCAAATGCCGGGGAGGTACCTAAACTTAGGCCTGTAACGCTTCTTTCCTTAAAAAAAAATATCCTTTCCCAATTTATCATTTCATCTCATGTATCATCAGTGTCCACCGCCTGTGGTGCCTCAGTAGTGAAAACGGGCGTAAAACACTACTCAAAAAAAAAAAAAAAGTGGTATGAAACAAGAGATTAAGAATATTCAAAGGGAATTAGTGTAATTTAAAGCGTATCATAGGCTCTGTTCAGATTATCCAAGTTTTCTCAATAAGGCTTTACCTTGCTGCACTTTTCAACTTTGGGCGAATTGACATATGCATTTGTTGTAAATAAATGGGAAATGAAATAAAGTGCCGCTAAAATAGAAACATTTCGAATAATATAATGATATTACTTTTAAGAATCTAATATATATATATTAGATTAAAACACTAAGATAAAGTAACACTTGAGATCGCTATATTTCGAACTCGTTGAGCCTTCTATGGCAAGAAGACAAGTGACAGTGATGAAAGTAAATATTGAGTATCGAAGGTAACGTTATGCATGGAAACAGATGAAACTAGAAATGAGAATGTGGGGGAAAAAAAAATTAATACGTAAGATTTAAACCAGGAGGTATACGCGCTTTATATATATATATATATATATATATATATATATATATATATATATATATATATATCCCTATCTCTGAGATAGAGCAATGGCAGCTATATTTGAAATTAGAAATGAGAGTGTGGGGGAAAAAAATTAATACGTAAGATTTAAACCAGGAGGTATACGCGCTTTATATATATCCCTATCTCTGAGATAGAGCAATGGCAGCTATATTTGAAACTAGAAATGAGAGTGTGGGGGAAAAAAAAATAATACGTAAGATTTAAACCAGGTAGTATTGGCGCTGTGTGTGTGTGTGTGTGTGTGTGTGTGTGTGTGTGTGTGTGTGTGTGTGTGTGTGTGTGTGTGTGTGTTTTATTTTAAAAGGAATGTAAAAAGCTCTCTTAGGAGACATGACACAACTTAAAATGCACAAAGACGTGCCACATTTAAAGTAAGGAACACATAAAGAAACTGAAAACACAGTTCGATGATGCACTGTAAGACAACATGGAACACTGTTGAGGTCACTGTAGAACACTGCAGAAGTTATTATATTTCGAGCCAGGATGGGCTCTTGATCGCGTAGATGGAGAACAAGGACTAAGTCTAGTATATCACACCGCTTGTGTGCCTTCCTTACAGTCTGCCGAGTTGGCGGCCAGAGAAACCAACTTAAAAAAAATGAACTTTCTAGATGCAGGGAGATTTTTTTTTATATTAATTAAAGAGAGATGTTTAAGCCCAGAAGTGTGCGTGCCGCTGAGTATGGGAATATTCCTAAGGAACTGGGGTATACGCCCAATGCCCAGACCTGCTTTTTACTGATGAATATACAGAGTCGATAACTTGAGCAGAAGGTATGAATCCAGATTACACAATTTCGAACAGGCAGTAGAGAGAGTATGAAGAATATCATCAATGTAGTAAAACGAAGTTAAAAGTGTGAGTGCAATGTAGCTTACAAATTTAGATAAATGGTATATTCCCATACTCAGCGATACTCCAGCTTTAGCCTCGTTGTTTATTCTGCCACGTCCAGCTAAGCTTAGTGGGAAGCTCCGGATGCCTCAAGATACCAAGAAAGATTTAAACCTCCAGGTGATCAATTTGTCTACATACCAGCTATCTGCTTCTGAACAAGCTTTGTTACAGAAGGGGTTGTCGTTTATACCTGTTCCGAAGTTTAATATGTTTCGCCTGATTATTGACGCTGTGAGATTTTGCCGCCAGCTTCGCTGGAGATATTTTTGGCATGTTCATCCACCGAGCTCTACCCCCACCATTAACCCCACTTTACTCCAATTTCGTCCCCCATCTACTAATGAACCACCAGAATTAGCTTCCTCACACCCGATTGAACGGTTTATAGACAAATTTCTAGAAGAAAACTGCCACCCCTGACTCTTGAAGATGCTTCATTTAAGTGATAACCTCTCTCCTAATCAAAGGATTTTGTTAAGAAGGTTATCTTCTAACCCGGACATCATCATCTTGCCGGCAGATAAAGATTCATCGGTTGTAGTTATAGATAGATTCACCTGCCTTCAGGAAGCCTTCAAACACCTACACAATAGGGAACATTACTTTATCTTAACCCAAAATTCTACTCATGATTTCAATTTTAAAATCAACAATTTGTAGATACACGAACCCCCAGAGGGGGCATTCCTCAAACTGAAATTGCACTTTTAACGTCTGTTTCTTCCCGCACTCCCTCCATTTACTTTCCCCCGAAAATCCACAAGGCAGGCTGTCCTGGACGCCCTATTGTTGCTAGCGATGGCAGCCCCACCGAAAGAATTTCAGCCTTGGTTGACTTTTACATTAAACCTATAGCTTCCTCCAGGCCCTCTTACGTAAAAGATTCCTTCCACTTCCTTGAAGTTTTAAAGGGTGTGACATTAGATCAGTTTGAAGACATCCTGTTGGTCACTGTGGATGTGTCCTCCTTGTACACAAACATTCCACATGATGGACTGGAAGCGATGACACATTTCTTAGACATGCGCAATACACCCCATGTTCCCTCCCCTGAGTTTATCTGCCAACTAGCACATCTTATGCTTACTCATAACAGTTTTGCTTTTGAAGGTCAGCACTTCCTTCAAATTAAAGGGACAGCGATGGGCACCAGAATGGCCCCTTCCTATGCAAATTTATTCATGGCTAGATTAGAAGAAAAGTTCCTTCATTCAGAACCCCTAGCCCCTTTGGTATGGCGTAGATTTATTGATGACATTTTTATCATCTGGGCCCACGGCATCGCCTCCTTTGATGCTTTTTTGCCAGCCTAAACACTAATTACTCAGTTACCTTTACCCCCACAGTTTCTCGAACTCAAACCACTTTTCTAGACATTGATATCCAATTGGTTAACAAAACTTCCTAACATCGGTGCACATTAAACCGACCAATTTGCAGCAATATTTACATTTTGACAGTTGCCACCCTCCCATATTAAAAAGCTATTCCTTATTCCTTATCACTTCGGGGACACCGCATCTGCAACAATCTTAAGTCACTAGATGACTATAACACCAAGTTAATTGACAAATTGACTGATCGCGGTTATCCTCGTGCCATGGTTCAGTCTAGAGTTTTGTCTTCCCGCCAACACCATACGACTCAGATCTGAAAACAAACTGATAATAACCAGCTGAATTTTATAGTCACCTATTTCCCCGGTCTAGAACGCCTTAAGCCCACCCTTAAGGATTGTTTCAGTGTTCTTAAGCAGAACCCTACTACATCAGCATTGTTTCACAAACCACCACGCCTAAGTTTCAGGTCCCCACATAACCTAAAAACCATTCTCCGCCAGAAACTTAATTCCACGTTTGTTTCTCAACCTACACCTGGGTCTTATCCCTGCAATAGAACAAAATGTAAAACTTGTGCCTTAATAACGCCCAGTACATCCTCCTTCAGTCCCATAGTTAAGTTAGAATTCAAAATTCATATTTTTGCTAATTATGCCTCCACCAACGTGATATACATGCTCCTGTAAATTTTGTCCTGCTTTCTACATTGGTTTAACCCCCATTGCAGTTTCACTCAGAATGAACAATCACAGACACTCTGTCAAAACCTGTTCTTCTTTGCCCGTGGCCCAACATGCCAACCTTCACCATTCTGTTTTCGATACTTGTTTTGCTTTAATACTCATAGATGCCGTACTTCCTACTTCTCCTACCAGTACTCTCAGAGTCAGAGAGATGGCAGCGATTGTTCTTCACAAGGCACGCACACCTCCGGGCTTAAACATCTCACTTTAATTTATATAAAAAAATCTCCCTGCATCTAGAAAGTTCATTTTTGTTAAGTTGGTTTCCCTGGCTGCCAACTCAGCAGACTGTAAGGAAGGCACACAAGCGGTGTGATATACTAGACTTAGTCCTTGTTCTCCATCTACGCGATCAAGAGCCCATCCTGGCTCGAAATATAATAACTTCTGCAGTGTTCTACAGTGACCTCAACAGTGTTCCACGTTGTCTTACAGTGCATCGAACAGTGTTTTTTAGTTTCTTTATGTGTTCCTTACTTTAAATGTGGCACGTCTTTATGCATTTTAAGTTATATATATATATATATACACACACACACACACACACACACACACACACACACATTTTCTGTCTCAGAGATAGAGAAATGGCAGCTATATTTGAAACTAGAAATGCTAGTGTGGGAGAAAAAAATTAATACGTAAGATTTAAACCAGGTGGTATACGCGCTTTATGTAAATATATATACCACCTGGTTTAAATCTTACGTATTAACTTTTTTCCCCCACACTCTCATTTCTAGTTTCATCTGTTTCCATGCATAACGTTACCTTCGATACTCAATATTTACTTTTATCACCTTCACTTGTCTTCTTGCCATAGAAGGACTCAACGAGTTCGAAATATAGCGATCTCAAGTGTGACTTTATCTTAGTGTTTTATCCTTTTCTACTTTTATAATTACTGTTAATTTGTTATATTGTTAATAGTGTTACTTTATTTTTATTTTATATTATATATATATATATATATATATATATATATATATATATATTATAGAATTACATCTTTGTATAAACTCAAACAACATAATTAGACTATTTATTATTTGACAAGGTACCTGGTTATGACTTGCCATGCTATTTAGAGAAAGCATGCAAAACTGACTGAGGTGCATTCTTCTTTCTTCTATTTGTTTCAAAGTTTGATGATACCCTTCTAATTTCACAATGCTTATTGGGGAACTTATCTATATTTGGGTGGTGCTTTGAAGTTCGTATATCTTTATTTAAGGAGAAGAATCTTCATAACTGCTGAGACCCTTTGACTGTATTTTTTTTTTAAAAAAATACAATTTGCTATAAGAAATAGTATGAGACTTATATCGTCATCTTCCTTGAGTTTCTGGTTTCAGAACCAAGGTATAGATTGAACAAGCGTAAATCAAGGTTATTTGTATTTCATAGATGAATTCCTATACATCTTGAGTGCTGAGATGAAAAAATAAAAATAATACAAATTATGCAAACTTCAATATTCTCTCTAAAGATCAGACCCACGGTCTAGTGATCAGAGCCACTGGAGTCCCGGGTTCGATTCCTGGATCTGTCATAGGATAATCCCTATGAAGACCATGGTCTGGTTAGTACAGGCATTACTACATTTCAGAACCCCGCCTGATGTACCTATCACCTTTAACACTATCTTCGCTATTAGAATCCCGGATCTCAGAAGTTCGCTATAATTCCGTCAAGCCAGAGGGGAATGCCCACCGTTCATGAGAATGGCGGGCTTACATTGGGGCGGAGGGGGAGGTACTAAAAATTACGCTGTGCCTTTATTAAACGGAATTGAAACGTTTTCTGAAATCCATGAGTAATTTATTCAAAAAGTTTATAATTAGTAATAAAACATAGAAAAACTTATAAAAACGATATTCGAATTACATTTATTAAATGTTTTGTTGCTGTCCGAACATATTTATAGTTATTTTAAAGAAAATAACACAAAATCGCAAACAGATTGACAAAGACGATTTAAAATAACGGATCTAAGGAAAAAGAGACCTGAACAACAAATAAAATACAGTTTTGAATGAGACTAGGAAGATAAAAGAAACATTTAAGATCTTATACCCTCTTTTGCTCTCTCTAGATTTACAACAGATTCCGTCAGCTCTTTTGCTTTTCGGGTCACAGTACCCGTAATATTGATCAGTTGCTCTATTTTTGCGAATTATTGGCTGCGTGACGTCTTCAGGTTGGTACCACTGGCAGGGCGTCCCCGGTGACAGTCACGTTTTGGAACCTACCTCTGTGGTCGTCACGCACGTATGTGGACCAGTATACCACCTCATTCCTTTAAAGAAGGATGCCTGCTGTAAGTAGATCGTATCTGTTATTATTAGGAGGAATAAAAGAGGCATATTCTCGACCATTGAGGCTATTGAAAACTGAAGGTTAGCACTTAAAAATCGCAAGATTCGCGCAAATAAGTTGCACTCAATATCGAAAACATATAATCTAACAAAATGGCCCAAAATACTTTGGCACTGAAGCCTGAATTTTAAGATGGCAGTTTCAACCTGATTATAATTATAAGTTGGCAGTGTTGTATAAAAACGAAAAACGAAGCAACAATAATAACATATTATTCATTTGTTTCAATGTTTATAACCAGTATGGAATTGTTTTCGCGTTTATTCTAATATACACAGTGTTGATTAAATATGTTATATGATTTTTTGGAAAATGTGAGCAGGTGGTTTTTTAATGGCCCCAACAGCACAAAATGAATCCCATACTCGCGTTATTTAGAGCCCACAAAGACTACTACAGTATTAGGTGCAGAACTATGATCTGTTCCTAGGAGTCTATTCGAAGAGATTAACGTGGGAAGAAAAAATAGTTGTTTGACCCGTAACACTGGAAATAACGAGCAGGATGGCTCAGGCTGCAACGCTTGAAACTCGCATTCGGGAGATCCTAAGTTCAATTTCCGCTCACCATGTCCTTGTATTTTTTCATAGTTTCGCCCAGTCACTTAGGCGAATGCTGAGGGATGGATATTTACATTGCACGAATTTTCCGCTCTTTCATTTCACATCATTTCATTCCGTTGGCTCTTTGTGTCGGTCCTGGTGGTCTAAGTATGGCTTCCTTCGGAAGGGAAGTAAAGCCGTGGGTCCCGTGTCGTACATCTACGGCACGAAAAAGAACCTCAAGCCTGAAAGAAGAAGCCTCTGAGCAAAATTGATCGGCCGTTTCGCGCCCTGAATTGAATGGAACGCTGATGACCTGAGATGTTAAAGAGCGTCCATAAATAAAAAAAAAAAAGAGTTGGCTTTGTTACAGGGTTGAAAGGGTTAGGGCGAGGTGGGCTGATGCGGTGTGATGGTGACTTGCGCTTAGGAAAGGTTTCTGCTCCGGCGTCTGGAATGGAAGTAGAACTTTCGAGGGACTCCGGCCCTAGATCCTGGCCGCCCGATGTTTCCCTCATCTCATCCCTTCCTCCCGGAGGTGCTCCCATTGGGGGCGTAGGCATAAAGACAGCTTCGAACAAGGCTCAAGTACCGAAAGTATTCTGGAAATATGAGACAACTAAAATTATCTGGGAAAATGAGTCAAAATAACTGAATGTTATTATCATCTGTTGGAGCATCTAACGAATCACACTTTTATCACTATATGAGGGATAGATAATGTTGTCGTTGGGAGCATAATCAACAGCAATAAATTGGATTGAGAAGGCATTTGTCGCTATTTATATCAGAAAATATATTTGAGTAGTTTATCATTAAAACTGATAGTCAAATATAGTACATTATAGAAACAGTATTAATATTATCCCTTGCACCTTAGCTGGTCTAAACAACGTGTTCTTAGGTTTCAGTTCAACTATGCTATAAACTAAAATTGAAAAATTGAAACGAAATAAGAATTAGCATTGTTACCATAAATATAACGTGATAGTTTTGTCATCACAGCACTTTTAAGCTTCATTACCCTCATTGAAAAATAAACAAAAAGGTTTTACTGTGAAGTTTAACCTTAAAAATAAAACAAAGCAAATGTATTTTAAATATATTTATCTTCAGTTTTGACATCTTGTTATATTTTCAAAATCATGACTGGCAAGGGAAAATATTGAAATATGTAAGAAATGGTTGTAACCTTTGGGACCGACAGAGTGGAATATTCTGTGTTCAGATTAACTACCTCTATGACGGAGTGCATATACATCTATAGCGGAATAAGCAAGTCTGATACAAGAATTTTTAACTTCTTGTAAGTCACATTATAAGGTAATTGATACCTTTGAGGAAAGTGTATGCTCTGGAATTAAAATTGTACAAATTCATACAACAGAAGAACTATATGATATCTGTTTCTAATATAATGAAATATTCAGAAACATGAAATCCTCAGATATTTAAAGCCCTAAAACTAGTGGATGAAATGAAGCAAGCAATTATTCAGACACCAGTTACAGCTGTTAACAAATGCTTGAAACAAACGCAATTCCGAGGGGAAAAAAAAGCAGTGATCCTTCAAAAATATGTGAAGTAAGGACTGTAATACTAAATAGGTAAATACAATCAATTATCGCTGGCGTTCCACAAACATAAAACAAAGTTGTAACTTTGCTTCTATCACTTCCTGCGTTGTGGAGCGGAGTTTTCTCGATTGTTTTCGTGATAATCGAAGAACATTCACTGTTGGGAACTGCAGATGTAAGCTGCTGTTTGTTGTAATTTCGATTACACGAGTCGTGAAGGAAAGGAGGAACCCTTAATCTGACAATTATTTAGTATACAACTAAAGGAAGCAGTGGGTCTCGTGCACATTTTAGTTGCTGGGGCACAACTTATGTATAAAAATTTAAACTTTTGGAAGATGCTCCATGTAAACTTCCCTTAATTTTGTCCCCATTTCAACCAAAATTTATTTGTTGAAACTTTTATATACGAAACCTCAATTCCGTAATTGCAGCGGTTGGCGAGTTGTTTCATGCAAACGAACGGATAAAGCGATGCTAATAGGTGCTTCCGCAGTAGCGATCGCATCTAAAAACTACTAATACCGAGAAATTAATTCCAAAATACCGAGAAATAGTGAATACTTAATTGCACAATAACAACTAAATTTAAACACCCAAATCTCTATACACCATTGTAAATTCACGTTTTTTTTTTTTTTTTTTTTTTTTACCAACAAAAATCATTCTACAGATGTAACAAATCATGATAGTCAGAAGTTCAAAATTGTCGGTTTAATCTCAAAAGCCTTTTCTCACTAATCATTCAAATTTACTCTTATATATGACAATACCTTTTCTTTTAAAACTTGATGTTATTTAAGGATAGGTTAGTTAAGTTACTTTTACAGAGGAAAAGTTTCTTATAGTTTAGATTCCTCATGAGCCATTGGCGCGAAAAAACTGATGGGAAATAATAACGATGACCTCACGACAAATCGCTTAGGGAAGCTCCTCTTGCAGGTGCTACGGTAGGGAGGACAGGTTCAGAGCGCATGAAGGTGAAAAGTTTACAAGATTCTGTATGCCCTTCGTGAAGCTTCACTGCGACACCCTTCTCATCCCCTTGCTCACCAGTTTCATAACAACTCCTTTTAAACCAAAGAATACTGTGTTGCTAAGCCTGGACACAAGAAGAATGGCCCGTCCTCTTCACACATACACATACCAAGTTCACTGCATTCGCAGAAGACGTTTAAACCGCACGCCTCTCTTGTATACCTCAATGCAGGTGCTGAAACATTCAGGGTTTCCGCCTATGGAATTCTATAACCTTTTTGAGTTACAACTAAAGCACAATTATTTAAAGATATTTGTGGTTCAAAATTAATGGGAGGGCACGTGCCCTATAGCACGAGCCTCCATTGAAAGAAAGTGTTTTTGCGGTGAACAAAATAAGAAAATTTGTTTAAATATATGGTGGTAATACATAATCATAGCTATTTTTTATTTTATATTTTTAATGATATGCTCTTATTTCCGCAGCCAGTACATTTGTGTAGTCGGTTTCCAAGATTACAAGCCTAGTTAAATATTAACCATTTCACCGATTTCATTCAGAATGCTATCAGCTAAAACTTTTTTGTCTAAAGATCCCAAAAGTCATCTGAAGAGATTTTGAATCTGTGTGCCTTCATATGGAATAAAAAGAACAACAAATTTATATATTGTATGGAATATTAGGCTTAATGTTTTTTTCCGTGTACTATCAGAATGCACTCTTGGTTTCACTCTCTGTAGCAGTTTTCTCCTTATATATTTACTTGTAGAAAAGAATGTGAAGATAACTTGTATGTTAGTTGCCAAGTATCTTGATGCTGTTTATTACGTATGTTGCAGATGCTAATCTGAAGGGATGTCTGATATAGGTATGCACAATGTGAGTGAACAACTTCGGAATATTTCCATTCTTTATTTGGGGGTCTTAGACAAATAATATGAGATGGGGAAGTCAGGGTTTATGGTTTTTAGACGTCCATGTTAGAGATAAAATCTCCCAATGGTATGTACGCCAATGGTTGTTACCAGTTCCAGCTTCCATTTAAAATTAATGGCACTAAACAATACCTTATGCCCACAAGACGATAAACTATTACATGAAAATAAATTGACTATAAATATCTCGCAACACTAGGAACGAATTAGATCGCAACTTTGTTGTTAACGTTTGAATTCTATTATTACTACACGCATGCAGTGGCGTGCAAACATGGAATTAGTCTGTAGAAAACGATAAATTATGTTACATTGTTGATGGGTTATTAATCAATTTATTTCAATCACTAAGAAGGCGTGGTCTTTCTAATGCAAAATGTAACTCTGTTTCGCTTCAGTAATAATTTCTAAGTACAAAATTACAATTAGTTTAATGCTATATACCTCGGAAATCTTACGTCGGAAACGCTGGATTTTCTAATTCAAATTACTTGTCTAAGACCACTCTATAAGGAGTGAAAATATTTCGATTTAGCTTATTAACATCCTGTATAATTAAATTTAATAAACAACACCAAATCAATTTAAGTGTTACAGATAGAAAGTATTAATACATTAATGGTCTAAGAAAATACTTTGAAAAAAAGATCAAATAAGTGTAAGTACCAAATAATGGAGCGAAGTAGAATCAAGTGCCAAGTGCTTTTTGCACTGCTTTTCGTTGCTATTGTTGTTGAGCTACGATTATCTATTTTGTGATAGCATTTTTTCTATTTTATTATTAGCTTTTAAGTTCGTAGCTTTAAAGGCGGGTTTAAATAAATAATTGGTTTAGAGGGGTTGAAAAAGAGGAAGAAGAGTAAAGTGATTACTGCATTAAAAAGCGGATAAAGAAATATGAAGATGCTTCTAATAACGACGTCATGTGTCTCGGTAGACTTTCCCCCCTTAATTCAGAGAAGCCTAACTCTGTGGACTCACTAAGCAATGGAAGCACTCCGCCACCTTCTATTCAAATACCGAATGCACATGGAGTTTTGATGATTGCCTTTTACATTGCAGATCAGTACCCCGACTTGATTGGAAAATTGCGCGAAGCGATTGATGGCAAGTCCAATCACAAAGAGCTGCCCAAGACTACGCCCGTTGCAATCTGCCATTCGTGTTCCTGGGTTCGCACTAATGGACCATCCGCTAAAATTCAGTTAATCACATTCTCAGCGATACTATCTGCTCTCACGTCTGAACAAGGAGCGAATATTTAAAGAGATTGCAGCGTGCAGTCTTAAGATAGGATTACAACTTTTTCATCTCTATTTGGTATGGTCATTTGTTTCGATTTATTTTTTCCAAAATGTTTTTGGGTTTCCAAACAGTTCGGCGTTTCATGGGAGTTGTTGTTATCCTTGATCATTACGTGTCATTAAACTGCGGAAAATAGGAGCGCTCATGGCGAGAAACTCTTAGTGGAGGCTGTTCGATGTTTTTATGGCTTATTTAGTTCAGTTGAATTGTAAGGAAGATTGGAGAAACAGCGTTGAACTAAGTTTTGCATTTTAATGAATGCGTTGCATATGTACGTTATTTTTTTAATTTAAATTTTAATTTCTACATAATTTATATACAGTTTATCAGTAAACAACATGGATCACGTGAATTCATTCACCCGAAAGACGTAGTTTAAAAGAGCCGAACAAATGGAGCAAGGTAGGGGCTATACGGAGGATATTTAAGGATTTCCCACTTGAAATTTCTCAACGCCTCATTTGTCTTGTTGGCAGTTTGAGGATGTGCTTTGTCATAAGTGTGGTCGCTTCCATTGAAGGGCCTTACGAAGTTTCCTGAGGAAGTTACAGTAGATTTATGGTTTGTCCTTGAGGCTGGAATGCAGGAGCAGTGTCAGGAGACTGTGAGCAACATTTTTCTGGAGGATGGTCATTTTAACCCCCCCTCCCCTGCAGGCGACTGCAATGATACACGCATGCTAAACCAAAACTCATCACTAGTGACCATTCGGGCTAGCCATCGAGATGCTGTAATGCCACACTCATTCTTTGCATTTTGTGTTGTGGTGTCAGCATGAGCGGCACCCATCATGCACAAACTTGTGAAAATCTAACCTGCATGCATTATGAGGTAGGCCATGCCGCTTGAACAACCATTAGCAGCGGTTATAGTGTCTATACTCGTGTTAAGTGTTGCAAATTCGCCTCTATGGCAATCTCTGTAGGCCAGACGATGTAGTGTTGGTCTTCGTTATGTGTCCGCTCTTCAGAAAACTTCTGCACGCAATTGCAAACAGCTTGAGGTCATAGGCATTTCTCATTTTAATTGGAAAGAATTTCTTTAGGAATATATTTTTATTACCTGTATTTGCCCCAAAAATGGCACAATTGAGTGCTACTCGAGGATTATTCACTTACGCGCCACTATCTTGCAACTGCTGTTTCGTCATTGTAAACATCAACTGTATCTTGTCCAAGGGCTCAATGATCGTTGGATTATGTTGCCATCTAATGGCAATAAACTCTGGTGCCTCATTCAAAACATCAATTTGTATCTTCCTTTATGACTTACACTCTTAGATTCAATATAATTTAAATATTATTAATCGGTTTTAATATTCCCAAATGCTTAATAATATTACTACAGGCAAAGAAATGTATGACTGTGTTAAATATTTACTTTGTTGAACATGAGTAAATCCTGGGAAAATTGCATCTCTCCCTACAATGAAGAGACAAGGATAATTAAAGAGTTGATATGAATCCTGATATAGTGACTATTTATTTCTTGCTCAGAGAGGTGTTAATGATGAGAAATTCTGATGAAAGAGTGTTGAAAGAGGCGTTAACCACAATTATCGCAATGATAAATTATGTAAAAATTAGGGGATAAGCTTCAGAAGTCTGTGGAAGCAGAATATAAAAGTTTGAGACTGCATTCCGAAATTGGTTTTTCGCGCTTATCATCGATATGAATAAAAAACTTTCTTTGTTTTTTGAAACACGAGAATATGCAATACTTTTGTCTACTATGTCGTGATAGTCCCCACTCCTCTTGAGATGCGCAATTGCATAGTCCACTTAGACAATTAGGGATGTGAGGGTTTTGCTAGTATCAGCATTAAACACCAATCACAGTTATCAATGGTGCCTAGCTAAGAGCTTGCACCTTTACGCATCACTCTCTTTATTTCTCCACATCGTTAGACAATAACCTAATAATTATATATACCTGTGCAAACTAACATACCCTGAAATTAAATGCAAGTATGCAGCACAAAACAGAAAGTATTATTTCAGTCAGCGACAAAATCGGAGACTTTTTACAAAAAACTATAGATGATTTTCTTTTCTGTTTTACAAATTAATTAAAAAGAATGCTTGAAGAATTTAATGCTAGACATCTAAATGCTCTACAAACTATCTAGGCGATAAAATGTGAGCAATTGCTCTTTAAGATAATCTGTGACAGCAAGACACGAAATGCCAGAGCTAAATGTCAATGAAAAAAATGAATTGTTAGAACTGTCAGGGTATTCTACCAAGAAAACAAAATCTCCACTTCAGTGAGCTTTTTGATGTATGCATGATTGCTATACTATTTTTCCTGCTATTTGGAACATAATATGTAAACAGAGAAAGAAAGTAGCACACCTTAAGAATGATTTACGCGCTGCTTTCTGAGACATGAGACCACATATATCGTAGCTTTATTGATGGGTGGGCTATATTGACATTCTTAAAAATTCTCATATCGGTCATCCAGTGTAGTTATTACCGGCATTTGTTTTCACATTTCTTCTGCGCTGTTTATACAATGAGGTTTTCTGAGTTGCAGGCCGGTAAAGCGCGGCTACATACTGAGAGAAGCCAGTCGTCAAGACCGTAAACTGCATGTGCAGGTAACATCTTATAGTAAGTTTGACAGCGAGGTTGTGCATTCGTGTGTTACTCGATGCTTTCATTGTGTATAAATTGTATGCTAATTGTTTTACGAGTATGTTAGTTATGCTACAGCATAAGAAGAACGGGTTTATGTGCGAAAAATATATGACAACGGATTTTTTTAAAGAAGTAGTTAAGCGATTCGCAAGAAAATATCCTGGTAAACACGGTCTAGGTAAGGAAACTGTTAAAAAGTTACGAGAAACAGAATCTCTCAATGACAAGAAACATGTTCTGAACCACGTGTCAAAGTTAGATGATATACAGAAAATTCTCGCCCAGGAGCTGGCAATTTAGTGCCGCTGAGGAACATCATTTTGAATATATCTCATAGCACAGGCTAGTGCTTACTACCAGTTTTAAATACAGTATAATGTTATGCTTTCAGTAAAAATATAAATGCTAAAATAAAAATACTAATATTACGCGCATAGGTGCCTACCTCTCCTTTTCCGGTTGCAGCGACAGCACTTCCTAAGTAAGCAGCACTGTAACTCAAATAAGTCCACTGTATTAGCGGTAAGTTCATCTTAATGATTTACTGTTTATAAATTTTTATATTTTATTTAATTTTAATAACTTTTATAACACTCATGGACACAATTCTCTATGGTATTATTATTATTATTATTATTATTATTATTATTATTATTATTATTATTATGCATACCCAAATAATTTATGTTTATTTTTAACATTTCTCTCTCTACTTCTTGGTATATTTGGATTCGATGTAATTAGTTTGTGTTTGTAAATAGTTTGAGTAGGCGTTCTTTTGTTGTAATGTGATTATATGCAGAGTGATGAAGCTGTGTCTCAAGATTCTTGATGAAGTCATCTTCCTATAACTTATGCTTTACAAGAACAAAAGTGAACACATTGCTTTAACCTCGAAACCTATTAACTTTTAAGCATTTACATATTGAAAGCCTGCGTTGTAGAATATGTAATATAAAGTAATTAATGTACATGTTTAAAACTTAAAACTGTTCTTTAGCACAGTAAATGTATCGAGGAGTTTGTATTTTCATTAAAGATACAACTTATTATGCGCAATTCTACAATACTTGTCAGATGGTACTGGTGAAAAATCATTTTATTTGCAAATTCAGGTCACGGCCTGATTTCGAACCGCGGTTCTGGGCTGGCTTTCTACCAACTGAACTATTGTGTCCTCCTCCAAGCAGGAACCACGAACATCTTTCATCTTATCGTATAAGGGTTGCTCATATGAAACTTTTGTCTTAGTTCGTAACTTAACTCGTACGAGTAGATTTGCTTTGTGCTTACTCTGGTAGGTGGCGTTGTATGTAAGAGAGCCGACTGTTTTGGTCTGTCATTTACAAGTGCAGAAGCACATTGAACTAAATGTGATCATAAGAAGAATTCGTCCAAACGGGGCTAGCGAGCAGTAATTAATTTTTTTGAAGGCAGAAGGTGTTAGTGGACCCGAAATTTATGAACAATGTGTATGCGAATGCGTGTCTATCACGCAACACAGTGTTCGGATGGTGTGGTGAGTTTCGTGGCGGATGTGTGTACACTGAGTATATGCCTGGTCAAGTTCACTTAACCATCATCGAGGAATCAATTGCAGCCGTGGGAGAATCGCCGAATCACCGCCCGAGAGATTGCAGAAACATTGTCATTGAGCAAGAAATTGTTCACACTATTCTCCATCCCCGGTTGGGGTACCACAAGGTTTGCATGCAGTAGACCCCCTGCCTCTTTCTCGGTGAATAGGTGCTTGTATGGAGTATCTGCTGCGTTACCAAGCAGAGGGGAGTCCATTCCTTTGAAGACTGGTTCTGCAGTCTACCACGGACGTTCTTCGCTCAGGGTATCTATAAACTTGTGACGCGCTGAGGTACTTGCTTGAACAAACAAGGTTACGATATGTAGCGGATATATCTCTCATGTATCACTCTTACTTATACTCCAACCAATTAATGTTACAAGAAGAAGAGGAAGAAGAAGGAGGAGGAGGAGGATGAGTAGAACAAGAAGAAGAAGAAGAAGAAGAATAAAAAGAAGAAGAAGAAGAAATGAGTCTCACTGTCATTTGGGCAAACCATACATATCCCGGAGACATTCTTAAGGTTTCTCTAACATGAGAAATTTATTTCTTAAGAGGCGACTAGTACTATGATCCAGGCTTCGAATCTAACAATCAACTACAAAGGGTTAATTGCTTGGAGGAAGACATGGTAGCTCAGTTGGTAAAGTGTCGGTCGGGAAGGTAGAAGATGCGTGGTTTAAATCTCGGTCATGACCTGCCTTTTTTGTCTGCTTCTTCATTTCCAACTTATATGCTATACATAAGAATGATCTCCATATTATTTTACTTTTAGAAATGCTACTATCAGAGAAACTCGAAATTGTTATGGAGTGTTTCAAACGGATCCTTCATGCTAAAGTTAACCTCCAAGCTTAATGCAAGCTTAAGGTTGCTTTTTTATCATGTACCTATGTTAATACCTCAAGCAATGCCACGATGCATTTCTGTTGTAAAGCAAGACCTTGGGTTGTTACTCAGACAATTGCAGACGTCAGAAGATTGTGCGGCGGATAAGGCATTTCTAATGTCACTGCCATCCAAGGATGCATTACTCCTACATCGTATGCATATATAATGTATTATTTGTCCTTTAGAGATAGAGTTCAATGTTGACATAATACCCCCTTCCTTTATAGTTTTACTTGTTGAATACTCATGAGACACTGCGTGTGTCAGAACTTTTCAGGAGATAAATGTACTATCTCAACTTCTATTCGTATTCGAATTCAAAATAGACGTGGAGTAGTTGAGATCCGCACAATTTGTGTGCATGACAGAGATGCAAACACCTGCTGACGAAAATGAAGATAAAATTTACGCACAGCGATGAAGAGACAATAGCTATAGAAACAAAGAAAAAGCAGAGACAACTCAATAGAAATAAAGGAGATTTTATTTTGTGAAAAGTGTAACAGTATCATAACGCCTGACCTTATCACTTTTACTGTCTTGACAGTGCTCTAAGACCTTAAAGAAGAATGCAAAAACTGACTCAAATCAAAAATACTCTAACAGAGCAATTAAGTATGCTAATAATTAGAAATCTTGACACCATTGCTACTTTCGTTGACATAGTACATATGAAAAATAAATTAAAGAAGTTGAACTGTTAAATTCTAGAATTTTGTTTAAGGGCCGTTAGTTTATCTGGAGTTGAATGGGCTCCACAGCTATTAGCAGCGGTGTTGGAGAGGACTCATAGACTCATATGCTTTCATTCTCTTTAAATTCGAAACATAACAGGTAGAACTTGTAGTTATTGCTTTATATGCGACATCGTTGCAAAACATATCCAGGAAGTTTCATCAAGCGCTGACTAGCAGCTTTAAAACGAAATAGGAGAATCTTTTTTAATCTTATAATATAACTATTTGACACTACTTACAACATTCTTCCCTGTTTCTATAACGAATAGTCACATGAAATGAATCAGATTTGAGTTATGATATATGAATTCAGAAAGAAGTAAGCCTTGGTAATCTAAAGGTAGCGTGCTCTCCTTTGGACACAAGGACCTTACCGAGGCAGATAGACGTAAAAAATGTTGAGCTTAAGTCCTCCATGAGAGACTTTAAGTATCAGACATTTACGAGCAATTTGGATAAAATTGTCTGTCATTTCACATCTTAGTATCGCACAAGAGGCGGTCGGCCAAACCCTATCCCTCTGGTACCTGTAAATGCTAAATTAAATTAAATTCGAATGGTTCAAATAGTACGCCAGGTTTTAGGTCTAATTCTTGTGAGTTGATGATAAACTTGTAAACAACTGAACAGTAAATTATTAAAAACGAATGCCTGAAATATTTGTGTGTTTCTTCTCCATTGTTAAATTTTAAAATTAAAAAGTCAAATTCCGAAAGATTGTTTAAAAACGGCATATCATTCCTACCCTGAGCCATTTTTATGTATTAAGGTATGGAGTTAACAGCATACCTACAATTTTACAGAAATTTCATTTTGCAGAAGTTATAAAATGATCACCATTCTTTTTATAATGTGTTTAAAAATTATGATAAATAGAGTGAGAAGTACAACGTAAAAGAAACAAAAATGTTCCAGTAAACATGGGTTCGCAGGCTTACCGTTTACAAGATATTGAAATTCATTTTGTTGGCTGGGGTCGCTATTGAACCGAGCACCTGAATACTGTAAACCAGCACCATACATGCCGCCGCACTCTCCCCCTACCCTTCACCCTACTTGACTTGAGCCTTAGTAATAAACAAAAACCAATAAATTGTTCCGTGGTTGCTATGCACGTTACGCATGAAGGTTACTTTATGATGAAACATTTTGTAAACATGGAGAGTACAAGAACAAGAATACGTGGACATGCACTTCGTGTATGGCAAAGCTGTGCGTTTGTATGCACAATTTTTTTCTAAAGAAGGCAGCCCGAATGCCGAACATTCACTAGGATACACCAATGTATTTGGGAAATTGCGACATTTGCAAACCAAGGACAACAGATAGGCCGAGATTCATAGCACCTGATGTAGAGGAAAGTGTTAGGACGTGTTTCACCTAGGAGGGTTGCAAAGGAGCAATTACGCTAAGCAGTGTGTGTGGCGAGTATTAAATCGGGAATTACTATATCCAAAACCAAGACTTTCTTCCCAGAGTGACTTTCTGCCAGCAGATGGAACGATAGAGCGCCCTAGACCCCCAGGTTTTAAATAACATTTTGTTTACGAGGTTTACCCGTGGCGGTATTTTTAATTTCCACAACTGTCACGTATGGGCCGAAATCAATTTTCGTGCAAAGCAATAGACTGTGAACCCTTCGCGTTCAATGTTTGGGCAGAATCTCGGCGATCGTCCAATTGGACCACGTTTCCTCCCAAATAAACCAACCGGAGAGCAGTACCTGCTTTTTGCGTAAGGATTTTCCAAATTTACTGAAAGATGTTTCATCGCTAACAGATGTGCTTTATACAGATGGTGCACCAGCACATTTCCTACACAGACGATATGGGGTTTAGGTACATCTCCGGATTTAAATCCTTTGGATTTTTGTACAAAAAGCCCAGTGTTATGGATGTTACTGTCTATTTATTGATAAATAAAATTTAATTGTCACAGTTTTTGTTGTTAATTACCTTCACATAGTCAGTATCCATGCACGTTGTTCAGTGCCATCCCAACCAACAAAGTAAATGTCATTAGCTCGTAAAGGTTAATTTGTGGACCCATGTTAATGGAACCTTTTTTCTTCTTTTAACTTGTACTTCTCACTTTCATAAATTTTTAAACTTCTTATATGTATGTGTATTTATAATGGCATGGTTACAATATGAAACGCTACTGTTATTCTTTGAATGAAAATTAACGATAAGTTATATATTAAAACAGTGCTTTTTGAAAATGATCAAATAACATTACAAAATATAAGTGAAATCTCATAAATGTTATATAGTACTAAGCAATATATGTAAGGATTACAATTTTAAAACCTCCACTAAGAGAACGAAAGCAATGGCATGCGAGGAAAATGCCCATTTAGAATATAAATAATAATTGATGACCAGATTGTAGAACAAGTCTGTAATATTTCATACTTTGTGTGTGAAATATCCTTTAAAAATGAGAAGAAAAAATTTACGAATTTCAGAATATATTTGTGGGAATTGAATGGATATTCCAGAAGAAAGTTATAAAACAACGGCTATATATGATATTTCTAAGATCAATAAATATATAAAATGCAAAAATGAAGAAAAATACTACAATTAAATATATTTAATCTGAATAAAAGAACACAATAAAGAATATTGTTTATAAATACAAGCGAAAACGAAGAACGAATCCGAGACGAAGCGTACCAGGCCTAAATTTAGGGTACATTCCTGGCATTGCCATTTATGAAAACTGAGGAAAACCTGGAAGGGAGTCCTAGTGGGAATCGAACCCCAGACTTCCCGCTCAAGAGTTCGCCTCTTAACGATCTCAGCCACCCTTGGGGGTATTTTCAGCGGTGAAGAAGGTAAATGTAACAATTTAAAATAGAGAACCCCATCCGGCAACGCCTGTAGGCAACCCGGTCAACTATTCGACATATTTCATGAGGGATTGGAAAAGAAATTCCTTTAATACAAGGCAAATGGGGTGATTTTTAAACTTTAGTGTTGCAGAGAAGAAGGCTTGCTGTACTAGTATATCTGACATGGCTAGTCCCTCCTAAGCGCTGAAGTAAGAATGTTGTAGACTGCAGTATGTTTACAAGTTAAAGCGGCATTTTCTGCATTGTATCATACCTCTGGTATGCGTTGACGATATAAAGATTCAGTTCAAGACGCTTAGCACACCTGTTAAATGTCTACCATCTCAATTAAAAGTATTCTCCTCTCGAAGAAAACTTACTAAAGCTGTAGATAGCCGACTCTGTTCATTTCTGTGCAATTGTTTTTGTTTCATTGGTATATTTTAAATTTGGCGTTATATGTATTTTGTAGATACTAGGTTTACGTTCATTACTCATTCATTTGTTTCTCAAAAATAGGTTGATATGACGGAAACTTTTATAATTTGTCTCGTACTTCTTTTATCAATTTCGTATTGCTTTTAAAATTTATACCAAGATCTTATATACTTTTATTTCTTACTTCTAACCTTAAATGTTGTTTAGCAATAGTTGGTGATTTACTTTTCTCTTTAGATATGAGTATTTCCTTATTAAGCTTTTCATTCATTGTTTAAAAATGATATAACAATTTCTGTAGGCTATGTTTTTTCTCCTCATCAACTTGGCGTATTATTTTAATCTCTTTGTTCTAAATCTATATCCTCTACTTGCCTTTTGCTTCTTTCATGATTGCGTCCATAATAATATTAAAGTTTATGTTTATTTAAGTTTTATATTTAGTATTTCTCTGAGCATTTTTATATTTGTATTACGCTTTTTACTTGTATTATTTAGTATATATATATATATATATATATATTTCAAGTAATTTACTCTATCTTACTCTAATCGGTCCTGGTTTTGTAATGGTAACCATACTTGCCTTCTAAACCCAAGGTCGTGGGTTCAAACCCGGCCAGGATAGATGGATTTTTTTCCGGCCGTAAAAATCCTAAGTATGGCTTCCTTCGGAAGGGAAGTAAAGCCGTGGGTCCCGTGTCGTACGTTTACGGCACGATAAAGAACCTCAAGCCTGAAAGAAGAGGCCTCTGAGCAAAATTTGTCGGCTGTTTCACGCCCTGAATTTCAATGGGACGCTGATGACCTGAAATGTTAAAGAGTGTCCATCAATCAATCAATCAATCAACTCTTACTCAGCTTGTATCAAAAAACAAAACATAAATCAGCCGGTTTATTGAACTTGATGGCTTTTAAGGAATTCCAAAGGAATGTAGGTAGCTATTTAGGTTATATCCATCAAAAGATTTTTTAAAAATATTTAGGCACCAAAAATGACGATGAACGAATTATATGTGTGTATATATAATATAACACTATTAGCACTGTAACTAAATTAACAATAATTATAAAGGCAGAAAAGTATAAAACACTAAGAGAAAGTCACACATGTAATCGCTATGTTTCGAACTACTAGAGTTCTTCTATGGCAAGAAGACATAGACTTAGAAGACATAGAGGACACTTTCTCTTAGTGTTTTATCCTTTTCTGCTGTTATAATTATTGTTAATTTAGTTATGTGTGGTGTGTTAACGCTCTAGTGACTGCTGTTTTTTCTCAAAGAAACTCTGGATATAACGATCGATTAACAAATGATTCCTCGAGTTTGTTAACCAGCAAAATTGGACCATTAGGAACGGGGTTTAATCTAATGCAAAAATTTAAAACACTTTTTTCCTCAACAAAATCTTAGGCCAATGAAATAAAATAAGAAAAATATTTTCTGAAAATCAGCGAAATTAAACCATTAGAAGCGGGGGTTTACCTGAAATCCAAAATTTAAAAATCGCGCTAGTGGCAGCAATATTTGTTTTTTCGCAACAAAACTTGATTCATACCATTTAAATAAAAAAAGAAAAATATTTTCTGAAAATCAGAGAAATGGGATCATTAAGAGTAGGAATATACCTGAAAAGCAAAATTTAAAAAGCGCTCTACCGCGGTTGTATCGAAAACATTATAGATTAAAAAGTATAATGGTTCGTTTTAGATCTGGGAAAGTGCTTTACGATTATGAAATTGAAAGTTTTAATTGAATAGCGTCATGTCCAACTTGCTGAAAAATTCGCTTAGCTTAAGCAGCTCCTGAGTGGCGGACTTTTTAGATGTAATGTGCACCTTCCCGGCATTTGCCATTTATGAGGACAGACGAAAATCTGGAAAAAAACCTCAGTCAGGAAGATCCTGACGGGATTCGAACCCCAGACATCCTGCTCACAAGTCCGCGCCTTAACGAACTCAGTCACCTATGCTTAATTATACAATCTTCTTGGCTTAAATGATTGTAAGAGAATTTAGTACAGAACTCAATAATGTAATTCCTTTGTAATTTCTGGTTCTACATTTAAACTTCTTTTGAAATTAAGGACTGCTCTTTATTTTTATTGATTCAGTAAATGAACATCTGTCTATATTGAAGAGTAGGTGTTGCGTCCTCATATGTTATCCTCTCATTGTTGATTGTATCGATTCCGGGCGACTTCCTGATTTTCTAATGTCTTGTATTTGTAACTGATGCCACTGTTTGTAATTATAATTGTACATGTTTACAATTTATATTAAATAAGTATATTAAATTTGTCTATGACGTTTTTAAATATGTTTTAACTGTTCTATTTATACTCGTATTGATTACATATGCAAGGGATAATTTATTATTTTTTTTCTATTGCTGTCCTGAAAATAAATAATTTTTCATTTCCTTGGAAGCTTTTTCTCAGCAATTTAATTCCTTAACTTTTCATTTTCTATGATACGTATATTTTGCATTTTATAACATTTTTTTCAAAATATTTTTATAAAACATATTTTCTTCTGCTGCTACTCTATCACTTTCATGGTTTAGTTTCCTGTTAATATCTATTTTCCTCTTTTCAATCGTTCCTTCATCTACATTAAGTATAACATTTATCTATTTCTGTATTCAGCACTATAACTTTCAACATTCAATTGTTTTCTGATATTTCTAACTTTACCTAGCATTAGATTCCGTTCCTGCGTTTTCAAAGCTTACAATTGTACATGTGACGTATATTCATGATTTAAATTTATCCATAATAGCATTGAAAATCCCATTGATTCTGACATTTAAATATCTTAACGTGTATATAAAATTCTTTGCCTATATTCCAACTAGTAGACTTTGCATCTTGTTTCAATAAATTCAAGGCTAAATGTAGTATGCGGATGACATCTGTTTATAGTCACAAGCTATACATAATTAAATTAATTGCATCAGGTCACAAAACTAACTTTAAAAAAGTTTCAGAAAGGTTAAGGTATAACGACTTTTTACTAAAATAAATGTAAATCTTATTAGAAGTAGGTACAAAATTTAATAAAAGAAATTACAGTTCAGCCAACGAAACAACATTTCTTGGTATAATTTTATAATGTTATTTAATATTGTGAAAATATGCAGAAAGAAAAGTAGCAAAGTATTCAGAACACCCTAATGTCTATGAAAACAATACAATACAAATTAAATTTCATTATATTGCTCCGGGTATAAAACTGCTAATCGAAGTACAGGACTTTCCGGGTTAAAATTGTGATTGAAGATTAATTTCGAGACAAATCAACACGTTTTGCATTTGGGGTGCAAACTTTCTTACGAAAGTAAGAAAGATGTAGTAATAAAAGTTACAAAAATCTGCAAGTATTGGGAATGATAATCAGTGCTTTAAAACTACACACAATACAGAAACATTCAAGAATAGAATGGTATAAAATTATTGCTTTATGAACAGTTTTTAGGGAAGTTTTGGTTCTCAAATAGAAATACATTAGCAGATTAAGGGAAACCGAAATGAGGTATGAGCTGTGAATACACATTGTTCGATTATAGGATAAACTTTCTATTATAGGAGCAGATGACTACGACCCATTTTCAGGATGATACTAACAAGTATGCATCAGAAAATGCTGCA